>WBND01000452.1:369150-407272 GCA_013398595.1 Tychaedon coryphoeus
GCAAAATACAAAATATATCCCTGCAAATGCAGTGGAAGAGCAGACTCAGGATGTGCTTTCTCAAAGACCTGGGCTATTGACGTGATGGGAGCAGGAAGCTGCCCTGTCCAGCAGACCAAGTTTAACCCAGAATTGAAGACAGAGGAAAATGTGGGCTACAACTGTGCTTGGCAAGGCCTGAATGTTAGTTCTGATTTAAGAATATTTTAAGCTTTGCCTGCACAGCTCAGCCTTTCACGTCACTTCCACAGCAGGTAGAAAATTACGAAATTTGGGGTATTTCTAAAATGTAGAGATAGACTACTTGAGTTACCTAGGTAGCATGACTGGCACAAATCATAGCAAATTTTCATGTGGGGGAAGTTGGCTTGACTTTCTGTTGTAGCATTTTAAATTTTTGAGTCTTTGGGAATAACTGTGGATGACACTGTGGTTTTTTTTTTTTTGTGCAGCATGTCTTTGTGCCTGACAGAAGGTCGATGCCAGCAGGTCTGACTTTACAGCCTGTTACTCCTCAGAGCCTCCAGGGCAAAACAGTGAGTTGGATTTTTATTTGGTACATCAGGGGTTTTTGTAGAATAATCCTTTAAGTATGAAGAGGCAACACTGAAATTTTATTCTAGTTAAAGCTTGCTTTAAATGTAGCCTTTATTTAAATTATCAGGGAATTAAGTACTCTGGTTCCACAGAATCCTGAGAATATCCTGTAGCTGCTGAGTCAAGGTTTTCTTTGAGAAATACAGATTTATTGTTTTTTAAATCATGTTTCATACATTGCTGAAATTCCTGGGAGAGGGTAAACTGCATCACAGAACACTTATTTCTCCACTAATTATTTAGAAAATCCTAGAAGTAAATTTTTAGAAATGTAAAAGGTACTAAAAGAGCATTTTGTAAAATGATGTCCTTTCTGACGCTGTACTGTGGTAGCGCTGAAATTCTCGTTGAAGATGTTTCATCAAAGTGATGTTGGTAAATCCTGTCTACTTTCCTAATTGAAACATGACTCTCAGCCAAAAAATTGCCCTAAAATTTTGTCATTCTTTACCATTTTTGTCTCCTTTTTTATCATGTCTCTATCCATCCAAAAATACTGATTGTGAATTTAGAAAGCTGATTCGTACATGGGCAGCCAGTCCTTCCACTGCCTCGAGCCCTGTTTCCTGCACTTCCCAGCACAGATTTCTGGCACCTTCTGTGACTTCTGTGGGTTGGCCTTTGGCAGCTGGAGCCCTCCAGACATTTCTTGGGGCTCGTGGCCCCTCAAATCTGCTGGGCTCATCTCCAGAGGGACAAGCAGGTCCAAGGAACCAAACAGAATTCCTGCCCCACAGCAGGATGTGCAGGGGCCAGGGCAGCAAACCTGCAGGTCGCTCTTAGAAAGGTTTGTGTTGTGGTTGTTGCAAGACTCCCAAGACCTGTATCAAATGCACAGTGCTCACAGCAGCATTAGGAATGTCTGGAGGGGAGCAGGAGTTCTGTTCTAGGGCTCCTCTGTGGGGAAAAAAGCTTGGGTTGGAGTGCCATTGAACAGTTTATTCCTAATGCACTAAAATTGGGCTTTTCCAGAATGTACCAAAAGGAGTTTTGGCCTTGAAAAAGTGGGTCACTGCTCCTTTTGCTTGAAGGTGCTACTTTTTGTTCTCATATTCCCAAAAATAAGACTTCTTGTGCTTTGAACAGATGTTACTTTCCATGCTGAAAGCACTGTTGCCATTTTTTGGAGAGAGCTGGAAAATGCCTTGTATAGAAGTCTAGATTCTTACACTTGCTCTCTGAAATTAGGCGTTTTAAATCCGGGCATTGAAGGAGCACTGTAAGAAGGAGAGCTGCCATTAGCTTGGGTTTGGTGTTGGTTTTCCCTCAAAAGCAAATGGTTTTGCCAGCTGAAGCTTTGGGGAAATCCCTTGCTCCCTCTTGTGGGCTCCTCTGTTTTGAACTCACAAAAGTGCCACTGCCATGCTGCTCCTCAGAGGTTTCTTCTCTTTATTCTGAGAAACTTTATTTTGTATTCACTTTCAGTGTTTTTAACATGTGGTTCTCTGGAGCTCTTCTCTTTGCTTTGGGGAATTTCTGTGGCTGTGGGAAAGAGTAAGCAGGGGTTTAGGAGGTTTTTGTGCTGGGCTTTAACTCAGGGCTTGTGAGAAAATCAGAACACTGGATGAATATTTAACCTCCTGTAAGGCTGACTTCTGGAGAAGTGTAAGAAACAGAAGCAAACAGGAATGCAACAAAAATACTTGTGATGCTCAGTGGTTTGTTTTCTTTGAAGTGTTGCTAATAGAAATGGCTCCCAGGAATGGTTCAGGTAGAGTTTCCTACACTGAATTTCAGGAATTACCTGAAAAACACCCATTTGAGTTGAACTTTTATTTCCATAATACATGTAATCTTGAGTCTTAAATGCTATTCTTCATCCCTTCCTAAGGCTGTATGGTACAGCTTAGTCATAAAAGTAAAGCAATAAAATAACTGGAGGCTTCAGACCTGTGGAAGGTGGGGTGGAATTCTGCTTGTGCAGATTTATTTTGTGAAGGGTGATTATTTCTGAGGTAGTTCAGTTGACGTGGGTTTGCCTCATTTTTTCCTCTCAATTTTGACACATACATTTGAAGAATTACTTTTAAAACTGCATTTTCTTGAGGGCATGTTTTGCTTCTTTCACCAAGCTCAGATGGCTGCCCAGGTACAGGTAATGACATCCTGAGGGCTGGAATTGTTTTTCCCTGACTTAAGTCAATACCATCAATTTGATATGCATGTCAGGAAAAGTTTGAGGACTGCAACAGGCTTTGTCCTGCAAAATCCTCAATTATTTTTGTCCTTAATGCAGAATGTTTGATTTTTATGGCATTTGCTGGTTTGAGCAGTCAGAAGCTAGCCCTTCATTCTGTTGTTCAGTGAGACAGACGGTGTCTGTTGTGTGGTACCACTGCCAGAGTTTTTGTGAGGGCTCGGAAGGCGCGCCTTACTCTCCTTGGGAAGTAAACTTGAGAAGCAGGACGTGCCTTGTGTTGCTGCAGTGATGTTTGGGGTGCCAATTAACCTTTTCTCTGCTCTTTGGCTTCTCGCCGCGCGCCGCTGCAGCCGGAGGAGCTGACGCTGCTGCTCATAAAGCTGCGACGGCAGCAGGCGGAGCTGAGTAGTATCCGGGAGCACACACTAGCACAGCTCATGCAGCTAAAGCTTGAGGCCAGCAGCCCAAAGGTCAGCTATCCAGCAATGTGTGTCTGCTCCATCCCCACTAACCCACGTCATCCATTAACCCAGGCTGGCTTCCTGCACAGCTCCGGCTCCCGTGCGCGTGGAGGGGAGTAACGTTAATGCTTGGTGTGTGTGCTGTTCTGCTATCAGACCCTGGAGGTTTTAATCCCTGGTGTGTGTGGTGTTCTGCTATCAGACCTTGGAGGTTTTAATCCCTGGTGTGTGTGCTGTTCTGCTATCAGACCTTGGAGGTTTTAATCCCTGGTGTGTGTGGTGTTCTGCTATCAAACCTTCAAGGTTTTAATCCTTGGTGTGTGTGGCGTTCTGCTACCAACTCTTGGAGGTTTTAATCCTTGGTGTGTGTGGTGTTCTGCTATCAACCCCTTGAGCTTTTAATCCTTGGTGTGTGTGGTGTTCTGCTATCAACCTTTGGAGGTTTTAATCCCTGGTGTGTGTGGTGTTCTGCTATCAACCTTTGGAGGTTTTAATCCCTGGTGTGTGTGGTGTTCTGCTATCAAACCTTCAAGGTTTTAATCCTTGGTGTGTGTGGTGTTCTGCTATCAACCCCTTGAGGTTTTAATCCTTGGTGTTCTGCTATCAACCCTTTGAGGTGACACTGTTTGGAATAAGCCAAAAAATTACGTGGGGGTATTTTAAAGGATGCTGCAGCTCACATTTAAAATGAAGTGGGTTTAATCTATCGGTACTACAACAAAATCAGTCATGATAGATTGAGATCAATCTGTTGTTTACGCAACCTCCTATCAGATACCATCTTATTTGTGGTATGTCTCTGAAAAGCAGGACGTGTTTAAAACACAGAATTATCAAAGGGTTCATAGTTGCCTGTGTAGTGGACATTTGCATAAGCTTACTGTATTTTATATGTAAACCAAAATGGAATGTAGTAGTTCACTGCCTGATTTGTAGCAAACTTTTCATCACTTCTGTTTCGGGCTCAAAACTTGTTAACAGTTCACCAAAAAAAGGCAGTTAAAAACAGCATTGTATTTCTCCATAAAAACTGTCTATCACTGTCTAGTTTACATCCTTTAAAGCTCTTTTCATGCATTCTGCACCTTCTGTCCTTTTCCCCTCTGACTGCTGCCTGCTAGAATGAGATTCTTTCACATCACCTTCAAAGGAATGCCATATATTTGGATCACCAGGTGGGATTTGCAATTTACTTGTCTATATGTCTTAATGCTTTTTGCCTGCTCTTATTAAAGCTGGAAATATTTGGGGAGAGGGATTTTCAGGGTTTTTTATAAAGCTGGATGATGCCCACAATATAACATATCTTAATCTATGACAAATTCGAGCTGTTATGGGAAAAAAATCCCTCAATTTAAAATGTGCCAAAAAACAGTAGCCGATCACCAGTTCATTTTTCCGTTCTAAATATGTTCCTGATTTCCTTTTCATAATAACACTAGCTGTAACATTTTACTTTCTTTAACCAGTCCTAATATGTTTCCAAGCTCATATGACACACATGCAATTTGTAAAAAATGGGTACTTCTAGGAATTTAGGGGTTTCAAATTAAAAATAGTTAGATGTTTCTATATGACATAAAATGAGGAGGCGGTCAAACATGAAGAAATATTTTAAACAAATCATAACATGACTCCTTTTCTCATTTTTCTAGTTAGTTCTGACAGATTTATATAAGAATAAAATTTTAATTCTTTCCAGTGTTTGGTATCTTATGGAGTGAGGGTACAGTTCTGTCTTCACTAACATAATTGATTGCCCAGTGAAGAATTGCAATATCACATACCTCTCTTTATGACCAAATGGGATTTCTGTACAAGTTGTGTTTGAGAAGTTTTAAAGGGGATTTTTTTTTTTGCTAGTAGTTATGAAAGACAGTCATAAGTGCTTAGAACTAAAATAAGCAGCTGGATGACCATTGGTTAAAATATAAAAATGACTTTTTGTGAGAGTCTGTCTTTTATTGAAACTTTTGAGCCTTACACTTAAAACCACCTGTTAGAACTTTTATATTCTGTATGTTCCTCTGCTGGGGTTTCAGTGAGTTATTGCAAACCCCAGCTGTGCACAGAGACACACAATACATGCTTAGTTCACACAGTGACTTTATTTTCCTATTACCTCTTGAAAATAGGGTGGGAATTGTGACCAATTCAGTTTGATGGCAGAACATCTTGTATTGTTTTATTTAAGGGGCTGCAGGAGGTCCAAAACAGTAGGGACATACTGCTTGTTAAAATAGACCAAAACATTTCATCCAACTCAAATATTTCCAGTCTATAATGTTTTGGAATAAGGGAATGATTCTGTCTTCAGCAGTGTAAATGTCAAGAAAGGATAACTCAGTGTGACATGTGAAAGTGTCTTTATTGCTTGGTTAGCCAAGCTTTTGAATATGATGGACAGGATTAAATGTGGGGAATTGTCTGTGTACAAGATGCAAAATAGTAAAAATTATTTTCCTTACACTTGCATCAGATAAACTTTAGAAATGTGATGTGGTACGCATTATTTTAGGAAAGTGTACAAGTCTTATAGTTGTGCCATACCAGAAATGTAAGGACTCAGTACAACTTGGACATCCATCAAGTCTGAAATATATTAGCTTAATCACAGAATCATGAAAGAGCAGGCTGGAATTCTTATTTCTCTTGTTTTATAGTAGTATATACCAATTCCCCATTATGTTGGGAAGCACAAAAAAAATCAAAATTTCTTTCATGGTAATTGAGGCTTTTCCTCCTTGTTACCAACATCTGTAACCAACATAATCACTTACCTCTCTGGATTTTAAACGTCCTGTGTCCTTAAATTAGGTATTTCCACTTGTATTTAATCTCTGCAAATAGAATCAGGACCTACTTTGCTTATAGCACATGGTGAGACTCCAGTCCTTGTATCTTCAACTCTTACCTGCTTGGTCACAAAGATTTCAGTAATGTACACAGCAATAAACACTGAGTTTGTTGCACAGCTGGCTTTCCAGGCAGACTAAAATTCATGTGCAGGAGAGGTAACTTATATTCTGTTGCAATAAGCTGGCTGCTGATTAGGTGGTTTTCTTGTCAAGGATCAAGAATATTCAATAACCTTTTTGAAATCATGCTTTGGTTTTGTGCTGCTGTTTCTTTTGACAATGCTCAGAAATTCTCATGTTACACTTCCTGGTGGTTTTGTATTAATGCTTTCAGAATTTTTGTTGTTGTTTTTGGACTTCAGAAAGTGGGGGGAAAAGACTGACAAGGCTTGGCACACAGATAGCCAGCCATATGATTTCTTCCATGTCTTATGGCCAAATAAATGATTGTCCAGCACCCTTTTCTTTTTAAACCACTCTGCTGGCTCAAGGTTTGCAGAGTTGGGACAGAGATTCAGGTGCAGTTTAGGAAGCAGTTCTGCACATGGCAGCCCTAGGAAACTGTGGCTTGTTTGCCAGCATGGGGCATTGGGTACACATGGGATCTCAATCTTCTGCATTATCAGATTTTAAACAATCACTTATGGTGTGCTACTAAATGCAGGCCAGCTTAATTTCTTATTCCCAGTAATTACAAAAAGAGTAACCAAAACTTAACATAAGGTTGGTTTTTTTCCCAAGTAAAAGCTGGGTGTGCTTTTTTCTCCTTTGCAAATAAAGCTGTGGCAGAAGGTCCCACTTGAACCTTTGTGATATTATCAAGAATTCCAGCACACCAGACTTTTAGTACACTTCTGGGTTTTATCTTGATAGTAAAGCTTTCCTTTGGATGAAAACCCCTTTACTATTGAGCTCGTATACATACACACAGAAATGCAAAGTGAAAGATCATAAATTCTACTTCACACACTTTGTGTAACCATACCTGAAACAGGTATCGCTAAAGTTTCCAACAGGTCCTAAAGTTTCCAACAAAAATAGGAGGAGAATTGTGCTTTAAGTGACTTTCCAGTTTTCTTCTGGAGAAGAAAACCACCTGCTTTCATAATTTTCCCCTTATTGTTAGCAAAGTCTCCTTTTTTAAACCAAAATCCCATACTTTTTTCTGTGTTGCACACTTTTCTGAAACCCTAAATGTATGCAGTGTGTAATAAAATACTTGATTTTGACATTTGCATGCTTAACAATAAATACTGATCATTATAGAAAATGTCTGGCCAGTTCCAAAATCGTTTCACTCCTGTGTATGGGGGTGGATAAATGCAACAGGCAATAATTCAAAGTTCCAAAGAATATAAATCCGTGCAGTATATGAAGGCATTTTGTGATACGTGGACATAAGTTTATTCACAGGCTGGGAGTGCTTATATATTTTTAATGTACACTGAGTTATTAAATCTATAATTTAAAAGGTTTTCTGATAAAGGTTTGAGTGTTCCTGCTGCAAAATCCAATAAACCTTTTCGTCTCAATACCATGCAAAGCCAAACTTATTTTAAGCTTTTTTATTTTTAAAAAGGAAGAGTGCTGGTGAATAAATATTACACTGGTGTTGAGCATTGGGTTTTTTTGATATACTTGTTTGATATTGAACTTTTCAGATGTTGATGTTACTGAATGATGGAATATATAAAAGCATGGGTTAAAATGTAATCTACTGCATTATTAGAAAGAATTAAAGTAGAGGCTATATTTTACAGTGTCGTCTTTCAAATCTAGCCATGCTGTAAACTGATGTTTGCTGTATGCTCCTCCTGATTTGAAATAGATGAAAGAGAATGAACCTTTAATCACCATGGTTCACACTATGATTGAGAACTCGGCGCTAAGACCGCAACTGTACCATCAAGTAAGGTCTTGGATAGTGAATGAAATTGCTTTATCATCTGCGAAAACTTTCCTTAGTGACAGTTTTGGTTGTTCCTCAGATTTCTCCATGACATTGGTGTTTCTCCCTTTGCTTTGGACACCCCCAAGTCATCCATGCTTCCTGCAGCGCTGCGGTGTCGTTGGCATGGCTTCCGCTGCCTCTCTGTCGTTCAGTATTCAGTGTACTCTTTGGGAAAACTTCTGTCTGTCTAGACAGTTTAATTACTTGGTGCTTTATGCAGGTGTCCAGTAAACCCATGAAACTTCCAGTAAGCTTCCAACATTTGTCTTCAGCATGATTCTCTGCAATTAGTGTTCAAAGGTGCTTCTTTCTTTTGACCACTACAAAAGCATGTGAGTGGTGTTTACCTGGTCATTTCTGGCAATTTTGTTTTGTTCTAGGAGGTGGATTTACAAGTTTTTGTTTGCACCTACCAAGCCTTTAGCCACTGAAGGAAGAAAGGATCAAAATTGCTTTGATCTGGGGCCTGTAAATCCAAAAGACAGTGTCTGTTCATAAAGTCACAGCAGACTTTACTGTGCACACTTAACAGAGTACCTAGAGCTGGTTGGCAATGGTAAGATGGAAGAAGAAGTGGAAATGTGAATGGAAATATTGTCTGTGAGTTGGGACCTGCACTAACTTATGAGCATGGCCAATCGCTCTCTGTTGGGACCCTCTGTTTTTGGGGTGCTGGGGCTGAGCTGAGCAGCCCCTGTCGTGCCAGGGGTGTTCAAGAAGTTTCTTGCCTCAGCTGCAGTGAAGGTGTTGCTCCCACAAGGAGTATCTGGCCAGTTCCCTTGCATTTACAGTTATGCCCTTGTGAGCCAAAATTGTGCATAAAGGTTGCACAGTTTGAGGAAAAGGGGATGGTCTGCCATGTAAAACAGATGTTTATTGCTGCTGTGTTTCTAAAAAGTGCTGCAGCTTGATCACATTTCAGTTTTCTTAAAGTCAACTCCACACCATAAGTTTGCTTCTGATCCAGAAATGTTGCCAAAAAAATCTCAGCTTTCCAGAGGAGGTTGGGTTGTGAGTGACTGACATCATGACCATCCAGTTCGTGCTCCTCCCTGCAAAACAGGAGCTTTGACATGGAGCCTGGAGGAGCTGTTTGGATGGAAATGAGAGACCTGAGGTGCCCTCGAGCCCTCAATGAAATTCTAGGAGTTTGTTGTAATTTTTGAAGAAGCCTGACTGTTAGAGTTTTTTAAAGCAAGTCAGCTTTGTGTCAGAGATTATATAAGGCAAATAAATCAGTAGGTGTATAATGCAGAGGTGATTTAGATGTGTCAGGGCAAACTGGCCCAAGCTTCTAATATTAACCAGACATATTTGAGGGATAGCTGTGCCTGGCTGATCTGCTCATGCCTTTGGGGATACCAGTAAATTCCCAGGTGAGGAAGCTCTGCTGTGAGCTGCAGAATCTGCCTTCACCTGGCAGGCACATCTGCTGCTCCCTCCCTGACACTGAATAAACACCCTTTCTGACATTCTTGTCAGGGAAATAGTGACTAACAGGTCCTGAGGACTGAATAACCTGTTGCCACTGGAGACAGTGACATGGTTTCTGCTTTCATGGGTAAAGTTTCCTATATGAGACGTAGCATTAACTGACTTTCAGGTAGGCTAAAAATACACTCAAAATTTCACTGCCTAAATAGTCTTCTCAACTTTTGTAATGCAAAACCAACCTGTTTAAAATTCTGCCAACTTATTTAAAGTCCAAACAGCGTATAATTTTTTATTCAAATAAAATAAATTGATTTTACAGTCGTCTTTCCTGCTGGAGTTTTAAAGACATGTAAATAATGGGGAGAAGCCTCTGTGCAAGTGACTGAAACTTGTTTGGCTGTCAGGATGCTCAAACAGTTTGTGATGACTGTGAATAAAGAAAAGGATCTTTCTCAGCTTCAGTTGATTCAGTTCAGTTTTATGTCTGAGCTCATTTAAAGTTAAGCAGAGGAAAGCAAGAAAAGTTTGTATTTAATTTGTCTGCTTACTTTTTGTGATGATTAATGGTTCTCTAGTAAAACAGCAAAAGCATGTACTATTTCAAATGTGTTATTTATAAGGCTGTTTTGTTTGTGATTTTGTTACATCTTCAGAGTTATTTAAATCACTTGACTTAGATCAGTCTGCTCTGCAGACTGTGCTATAAATTCACAAGTAGAAGCCAGGAAATTATTCCATATTACAGACAAGAAAAAAAAAAGGATTTTTACAGACGTGACCTATTTCTACCTTGGTTTGAGGTTTTCTGCTGCTTTCTAATACTAGATGAGGAGTGTTAATCTTGTTCTCTAATCTTTTTCTCTAAAGCAGTACAGGCTGACTTTAAAAAGCAAAATTTTCCTCAATTCCTCTTATGTGTGTGAGTTCCCTTAAGGAGGAAAAATTAAAATCTGAGTGCAACAGGCTGACGTGCAGCTATTGCCATGGATAATTGTTCTTAGTACATTAAAACACAGAAATATAGCCCTTAAGTTTTTTGTCCCTGTAAGCATAGGGAAGTTTTGCTTATAGCTTATTGTTATAGGAGCTGCAGACATTCAATCTGTTATGCATGTTAGATTTTGAGACATTTCAGGTTTTGATATGAACACAAGGTGTGATTATGTCCAATCTAAAAATCATGTGTTTTCAATTTGTATCTGAAGTGTTTTATATCCCAGAATTCAAAATTAGAGGAAAACTTTGCTTAATGGGGCTAAATGGCCGTTTGCCCTGCTTCCTGATAGCAAGAAGTATTTTTAAAAGCCAGAAGTAAACAAAAGAGCCTTTTGGAAGTCTTGGTTTTGATATTGTGCTCAACAAGAGAATGTCCTAGGTTGTGCTGTTTTAATTTCTAAAGTGCAGTATCCTGCAGAAGTGCATAGTGTGCTTTTAGGGTGTAAAACCTCCTAGATACTTACTGTATCTAAACAGCTAGTGGAATCTGAAATAGCTTCCAAAGTAATGGAATAAAGCTGTCACTTCAGAGTTTTTAGTATCAGCTGCTTTAGTAGCTTCAACCACTTGTGTCAGTCACATTTAGTGTGTGCTCCACAGGGATCTGTGCCTTTCTGGGAATCACCTGGTACTGCTGTGGGGCAGAGGTGGGCACTGTGCAGTTGGTGGCAGATGATTTCTGGCCCAAGGGGGAGGATCAGTGAGGGTCACTTCTGCTTTTTCACGTGCAAGGTGCAGTTTGGCCAAGCCCTGCACGTGCACTTGGAAAACTGGTGAGTTCTGTTGGCAGTCTCGGGGTGCTGCTCCCTGTGGCTGGGAGGGGTTGGGTGCTGTCCCCAGGTTAGGAGGAGTGGGTTTGTGTTCCAGCAGGCAGGTGGGAGGGAGGGAGCCCAGCAGCAGCTCCTGTGCCTGCTTCAGCAGATGGCACTCTTGCTCTGGAGTCGCTGCCAGCAAAGGCTCTGGGGGGGCCTGTGCCAGGAGAGGGGCTGTGGAGCGTGACACTAAGTACAGATTGGTGACTTGGTCACTGGAGCTCCTTCAGTGCCTCTGCAGGGCTGTGGGCTGGTGGCCCTGCCTGGGGTGTGTGGTGGGTGTGTGTGTGGCCTGCTGAGCTCTCCTGCCACACCAGCAGGATGCGGTCACAGCGCGCATCCTCACCCGGCACGTTTCCTGGTGTGCTCTGGGACCCGGAGCTCTCCTCTGTCACACTTGGGTTACCTTATCCACGCTATTTGGGCAGGCTCTGTGCTAGGTCTGTGCAAAATGTTGCAGTGGAAATGTTAAAATGTTAAAATAAATGTTAAAATAAAGCTCTCCAGCTGCTGTGTGGAGCTGGTGCTGCTGACCCAAGCAAGAAGTCGGGAGCGGTTTGAGAAGTGTGATAGGATTTTAATAAAAAGAATTAGCACAGCTATAGTGTTCTTTGAAAATCTGTTTTCCTTTTCTGAATGCTTAAGTGTTCCTTTTAGGAGGTACAGAAGGGTAGGGATGCTGAATTGGCAAACTGTTTTAAACTTGGCTATAGTTAAGTTCGAAATGACAAAAAAATAAATGTCTCTCTTTTTAAAAAAGTATAAAAAATACTGGCTTGAAAAAGCAATATATTTTTCCAGCCAAGCCACATAAAATGCTGAGCAGTGACTTGGAAAGGTGTATTTATCTAATAGGGGATAATCTTCATTCTGTAAAATCTTTCTGTTGTTAAATATAACTAGGTTTCCTCTGTAATCTAAAGACATTTGGCCATGTTTATGAGTTTTATTTAAATATTTCCATTCCTCATTTTTCTCTCATTGTGATAAAATCAACAGTAAAACAACACAACTCTACAACAGTGGGAGTTTAAATAGATACCTTAATTTGTGTGACATTCATGAGGTGCAAAAGTGCTGTGGCTTTTTTCATATTCCAGCATTCATTTTCATGAAGCATCCATTTCAAAGAAAGTTATTGTGCGTGTTTTAATACACTATTCATTCTTCTGAATTGTCACCAGGTACATTTGCATGAGGTATGTGGACATAATATCGTGAAATGAAACACTTGAGTGTGTTGGAGATTTGTTTTATATTTGGAATGCTTGTCTCATGAACCCTTCCCTAGTCCTTTTAGTTATAAGTGTCCCTTAACATGGACTTGTGTTTCAGTAGTCTTTCTTGTACTAGTAAGTCACAGTAACCTAATTACGGCAGACATGTGGAAGGAAGGCATCTCTCTTGGGACTCTGTCCACACAATGTTTTTAATTAAATAGAATATGAAGGTTGGTGGTGTTATGTCCTTACTTGCTGTACAGGGTATTAAGTAGTTTCTGTGTGTGACAGTTCACTCTAAAATGGGGAGCTGCCTTTTTTCTTGAAAAATACTATGAAATCTTGTAACTGGTCAGTAACAGATTGAAGAAGTTAGGAACCTAATGTGAGGAGCTGTATGAAAGTAGTTGGAGGTACTTTGCATCCTGACCAGCACAAGGAGACAAGTTTGCCTAGGTCCAAAGATGAAGTAGAAGAGCTTCCCTTTGTGGCATTTCAGGTGGTGCTCTGTTGGAGGGGAGGAAATCCTATGAAAAGTAGGAAGTCTGTATGAAAAATCCATATGAAAAGTGGTGGCACTTACTGGATGGATCTAACAAGATATTTATATCTGTGTTGTAAACTTAGGTCATTCTGCTCTGGTTTTGGCTTCACATCAGATCATCCTGCTTGGTGAAACACCCGCCCTTAGTGGGCCTAGAATGGTTAATTCAGAGTAGAATGAGCCCCTGTATTTAGAATTTATGTAACAAACCTTAGACACAATGATGCATCATTATTTAGATGTATTCTGCCAATTTCATCTTCCCACATAATCCATGCTTGATTGAGTTGTACATCTTTGAAACTCCAGTTTGCATTAGAAACAGCCTGTTAATTTAATGCAGCTCTGCTGACAGTCTGCTTGACATTCCATTTATTTATCCTCATTCATGTATATTGGCTAAATATGTATTGTTCAATGTGGCAGGTTTACCTTTCAAGCAAAAGCTGATTTCTGTGTTAAAACTTAAGCTGAACAGTAGTTTTTATTTTCACAGCCCAACTAAGTTGTTTTATGGCAATATTATTCTTCCTTATAGTTAACACAAGAAGAATGTAGGGGTACACTATACAAATATAGAACTGAAGAGCTGGACATTGATGTAAGTCATTTGTATTCCTTCTTCCTTGTAAATCTTTGTCTTTTTATTTTGACAATAATTTTCCTTTTGGGTTTGAAACCCACCTCATACAGATGATTGCCTACAGAAATTGAATCATGATACAGAGGGACATGTCTCTGTCATAAGCTTCTGACTTGCAGGAAATATTACATTTTAGGCTGAAATTTTAACCATTAGATACAATCACCTGAAAAACCATGGGACAGACTGTGAATGTATAAAATCATCTTTGTAATACTAAGCAATATGTAAATTAAAATGGAATCTAATACCTATTATTAAGTTGTAAAGATTTAGCTGTAGAATCATAAATCATATGTTTTGAGCCATGCTGCTTCAAGTTATAATAGCACTTCATAGTTTCTTAAGAGGGTTTCTTAAGTAATTTGGAAATGCAAGACTGATGCCAACATAATTTTAGAATTCTTATTTTAATAACATTTTCTGTAGACTGGTGTAATGATTTGATCAAGTTAGGTTTTGATTACTGGGATGCAGATAACAAGATGCTAATTGTGGTAATTTTCTTTTCTATACTAGGCTAAGCTTAGCCGTTTATGTGAGCAGGATAAAGTTGTGCAAGCGCTGGAGGAGAAGCTTCAACAGCTACACAAGGAGAAAGTAGGACAATTGTATTTATTACCTAAAGTGGATGTTACTTTACATGCTTATTACCAGAACACTGATAGCTGAAATAAAGCGAAAATCAGCCCAATGATGCAGAACATTAAAAATTATTCTTTTTATAACTCTAGTACACGCTTGAGCAAGCCTTGCTGTCGGCCAGCCAGGAGATAGAGATGCATGCAGATAACCCAGCAGCCATTCAGAGCGTGGTGCTGCAGAGGGATGACCTGCAGAACGGGCTGCTCAGCACCTGCCGGGAGGTGTCCCGAGCCACTGCAGTGAGTGCCCCCTCCTCCCTCCTAAACCTCATGGAATTGTCATTTCATGCTCCTCAGTGCTCTGCTTTGGCTTATTTTGTTACTGCACCCCAGCAGAAACTCAGCTGCCTTTTACTTGGTTTTGTCAAAAGTGGATGGAAGGCGATCTTTTCACTGCATTCATTAAGTGCTCTTTCTCTAATTTTTTTTTCTTTGACCAGGAATGGGTGCATACTGACTTAATTGGTGTGGTAATTATCACCTCTGAAATATGAGAAAACAGAAGAAGTAAATAATGCAAATAAGCTATTTCATGTGATGGCAAAATAGTGTTGAACACAAACTTTATTTGACTTATTTTAAGCAAAAGCAGCTGCAGGACTGCCATAGTCTCTCTAATAGTGGGCCATTACATTTAAAACATCTTTCAAATTATGCGCTTCCAAAACTCTTTAAAAAAAAGGGAGATAAGAAGGAAATTGCTGTTTACTGTCCTTTTTCCCCCTTCGTGATGGTTTCTGTTCTGAAATGACAACGAATCATTTTTGCTACTTACAGATATATCCAAATATGTATTTATTTCAGTGTCAGATTCCAGGGGGTAGCTGTGGTAAAAACTGATATGCTGTCAGCCCTGAAATCCTGGTTGCAGTCTGAATGTTGGGCTGTCTTGTCGAAGGAATTGGTTGGACACAGAAAAGGGAACCAGGGGAAAGGAAATCCTCAAGATACACTTTCCCTCATTAACTTTTTAATTTATTCTAAATGAGCAAATTGCTTGATGTAGGCTGCAGGAGTGAGATGGTGGGGCTGACCTCAAAGAAGAATCTCTAATTTTTTTTCACCTTTTCCTCATGGTGTTGGCAGTTGCAGATGTGTAAAGCAGGGGTGTGGCAGGCAGGGCTGCACGAGCTTCATTTCACAGAATCACAGAATAAATACAGAATATTTCAGAGTATTCCCCTGCATAATGCACTGCCTGTGCACACACATGCTGTGCACTCACACATGTGTATTCTG
Organism: Tychaedon coryphoeus; assembly: GCA_013398595.1. NCBI lineage: Eukaryota > Metazoa > Chordata > Aves > Passeriformes > Muscicapidae > Tychaedon > Tychaedon coryphoeus. The sequence continues at coordinate 384,690 of WBND01000452.1, forward strand.
GGTGATAAAAGAGACAAATTTGCATCCATTTTTGTGGCTTTTCCACCTGGCTGGAAAGACAGCTTAAGATCCCCATGCCTGCTGACTATAAAGGCATTTTCTGAAGAATTTGCCCTCGCCTATCTTTTTTGTTAGTGAAAAGACAAAGTGCTGTTTGTTTGAATTTCATTCAGTATCATTAGAAAATCAAAAAGCTGTTTAAACATTGCATTCTCTAAATTATGTATCTATTTATTTATTGCTGGTATCTATTTGTGTGTCACTTCCTGAAGTCTCATGCCGCTGGGAAAAGAAAAAAAAACTTGTTTTTTTTTTTTTATTTAACATGGATCCATAATTCTTTACATTTGTTGTATACTTAGGAACTGGAAAGAGCTTGGAGAGAATATGATAAATTGGAGTATGATGTGACTGTAACAAGGAACCATATGCAGGAGCAGCTCGATCGGCTGGGAGAAATTCAGGTGTGGCCAAGATCCTAAAGTACATTCACTCAAGTGACTTAAAGTCACTTCACTTTGACTTTCTATGAGTTTTAAAACTACACAAATGAAAATAGGGGGACAAATGGTGAACTAACTCACTTTTAATTTCTTTTTCTATCCTGAAAGTTCTGAAGAAGTCTTCAGATTTTTCCCTTTTTTTTTGTTCCATCTTTGCACAAACCCTTCTATTTAAGAGAATATTTTAAAATTAAATCATTTTCTCGAAAGAAAGGTTTACAGAAAGTGCTCTAGGTGATGCTTCAGGCCTTAAAAACGAAGGGCTGTGCTGTGTGTTTTAGTGCAGGACAGGCCAGGGCTGGTGCTGGATTCCAAGGAGAGCTCTCAGGGACACTCACAGAGGTGTGGAGGTGTGCACAGGTTATTTGGGATAGGTTATTTGGGTGTGCTTTGCACTGCAGGGTCTTTGCTCCGGGGTTGATTTTCTGTGCAGCTACAAAAGAGATGATGAGGAAGCCCAAAATGTGGAAAACTTGCACTGACTGGTCCCCAGTGTGCATGTCCATGAATGTAAATAAGTTTATATCCAGCACTGTGTTCATCCCCACCTGGTTGGGGTAGGAAGTGATGGTTCCTTTTCTGGGGCTGTATATGGGTCTCCTGTGCAGAGTCTGCTTGGATTTTCTTTGGAGACTGTAGATCAAATTCTGTTCTTGAAGTGAACTTGGAATTAGCAGATTGCTCTCAAATTGACTGAGGCATTATGGAATCAGTCAGTCTTACACTTTTTGTTCCAGACAATGTTTGACTGCCTTGTGGGAGAGAGTCTGTCATGGCTGCATTTTATTTTCCTTCACTGTGGAAGGATATGCAGTGTAGTCCAAAGAGACAGAAAGATTTTTCCCTTTTTTTTCCCCCTTGCAATGTATTCTGATGTGCTGGCCATATATGCTGTTTGTTTGCTGGCAGACTGAATCAGCAGGGATACAGCGTGCTCAGATTCAGAAGGAGCTGTGGAGAATTCAGGATGTCATGGAGGGTTTACTTAAGCATAAACAGCAAAGAAACTCTTCTGAGGCAGGTAAGCAATGGTTTTGTCACAGGAAATGAGATTGGATCATATAAATTTTTAAAGCATAAGCTCCATTGTTGCTCCATTTGTGTGTTTGAAAAAGTGGCACAATGACTAAGAAAAGAGCAAAGCAAATACTGCTGTAAGTTGATGCTTGGTGTATTTGTTTGATAGCAACAGGTTGTAGTTCATATTTTAAAAGCTGTTTATTGAAAACCGTTTTTCTCTTTTTTTTTTTTTTTCCCACACCTTTCCCCTTTCCCCCAAACAGGCATCATGGTATCAAGGACATTTTCTTCTATTAAATATAAAAATGAGGTATGGTTTTAGCATATTTACTAATTTAGCATTATGGAAGTTGTAATATGGCTATGACAAAAACAAGCATTACTGTGAATCTTTTAAGGCTGTCTGCAGGATGTATTCAGTATTATTTTCTGTAAAATCACAGCATTATGAACTAGTTTTAAAAGACTGATACCTCCACTAGTAATTCTAACTCTCATTTGTACTGTGTCTCTGTATTCTCACTGGTATGTTTCTCTTTTCCATTTCTTACCTTTTCCTCTCCCTAGGCTCTTACCATAGAAATATAAACCCTGATTTATGGATATGTTTTCTACCCACCACACTTTTCATGGGAAGAAACACAGTGCTTTATATGTTTATTCAGATACAGAGCCTGGTTCTCAGATGGCCAGAGCACCCACAAGAGGATCTGAAGCTGTGGGAGCTCCCAAGTGTTCAATTCCTCTGAAAATCTGGCTAGAAGTCACATTTTAAAGGGACATTGTCATGGATATCTAAAGTGGATGCAATATACATCTGACTTGCAGAACTTTCTAGAAGTCTTGTTTATGTAAAAATCTTTCAAAAAATAATGGATTTAATTTTTAAAAGTGCGATTGTGGGAGTTTGTACATGTCCAGCAGGAAGTGCAGGTGTTAGAATTTTATTTTTTTTTCTGTTAAATGTGACACTGTCCCTTTAACTGCAAAATCTGTAGCTGCTGTAGGCATGGTGATATATTTCTGTTTTTGAGTTATAAATAACTGTACCAGGTGCGCACGTCTAAATAAGGTGACTATTCTACAATCTTTAGGAAGAGGAAGTAGTCCCACCTCGTCCTCCACTCCCTCGGTCCTATGACTTTACAGAGCATCCTCCCATAATCCCCCCTCTGCCCAGTGATAGCAGCTCCTTGCTCTGTTATAGCAGGGGCCCAGTACATCTGACAGAAGAGAAGAGGATGTACCAAGTGCAAGGATATCAGAGAAATGGATCTTACTGTGTAAGTGGCTGCAGCTGCCACGCTGTTCTTGCAGCATCCTCCCCCCTCAGCACAGTCACCATTTTTGTTTGTCCATCTGGCTACTTTTGTGTTGTGGTTTCACTTTTATTTCGGTTTGTCTAGAGCTGCATCATTCACATTTTCCTGTCATATGTTCTGCGCATATATAAATTGTCTTAAGACTTAAATTTCATAAACTTATAGTCTTCGCCTCACTAGTTCTTTAAAAAACTCTGGGCTCAGTTTTTGAAGCTTATACCAGTTTGTTTCCAGAAGATCATTTAAAAAAAACCCCACAACTCTGCCTTTTACTGGCAGTTTTTTCCTGCAATTTATGATTGTCTGCAAACGTTGCTACTCAAATTTAACTACCAAAAAATTCTCCTGCCACGCCACTTGAAGATGGAACACTGTCTTCAAGTGAGAGCAGAGTTATGACAAAATAGTTGGTTTGAGTCTTAAGACATGAGTGCTTGTAGCAAAGTGCCTGTTTATTGACCTGATGCCTTGGTGTTCCTCAGGGTCCTGATTATAGGCTTTATAAGAGCGAGCCCGAGCTAACCACAGTAGCAGAAGTGGATGAGTCTAACGGTGAAGAAAAAACAGAGCCAATCTCAGAATCAGAGTCTTCTGCCAAAGGTTTGTCCCCAGGCACGGCGTTTGCAACCTCCCAGCTTTTGCACAAGGAGTGCAGGGCTCAACCCTGGGAGCTGCCTCGTGGTTTGTGTCTCTGCAGCCTGTCCGTTTCTCAGTTTGATGGAACAGCTTCCACTGTAAAATAATGATTTAATTATATGACGAGAGAAGTTTCAGACAATTACACCACAGAAAAATCAAACATTACGCTCAGCAACAACCCTGAAATCCTTATTGACACCATGTCTAATCACATCACTCACATTCCCCACACACCATTCCCTTGAACAATTACCCATTTTATGTTCTTGCCCTTGAACAATTACCCAGTTTTTGAATCAAGCTCCCCATGTTATGTCGCTGGAACGTCCAAAAAGGCAGCACCACAGAATTTTCAGGCTCTCATAAGGCAGGGAAACAATGTCTTTTTCTTTTTTTTTAATCTTGTAATTGTTGGATTGCCTTCTGTCCTCCGATACAATAGGAATAATGATCATGACCTTGGAGTGTACAGACAATAAAGGTCTTTGCAATTGCTAAATGCTTTAAATTCTTCTCTTCATCTAGCTCCCATAAAAGCTACTAATTGCTTGGTAGAGTCTTTTACCAGGAAGGGCTTCTCAATTCTGTTTGTTAAAACACACAGAATAGTTTGTTAAAGGTGACTTGAGGAAAATGCTCAGCTTTAGTGCCTCCCAAAAAAAACATACTAGGAGCTTTGAGAAAAAGTGCCTAAACTCAGCTGGTTTTTTACCGTCAGGATTGGTGTTGCCAGTGCCAGCAGGATCACTGCCCTCTGTTCTGGTGCTTTGACTGAGCATTTACAGAGCAGGCTGATGCAATGGTAACACCATTTTACCAAGAATTAGGGTTGTACAAAGATAGTGTTTTCATCAGAATGGTCATAGAGGGTTTTAAAACTAAGGTTAGCATGCAGTTTGGGTATGAGCTGTGTGACTGGCCCTGTGATACAATTAGTCTTGCACTTACTACACAGTTTGTCAATTCAGATTCTCTGGGGTATTTGCTGAGATTCAATGTTAAGGCACATAATTAAATTTCTGTTAACTTGGTGGTGAAAAATGGAATATTTATCCTGAGATTTGCTAATCATCCATGACCTAAATTAAGAAACTTGTCTTTCTGACGACATGCCTAGGTTTTATTGACCTGTGATGTTTCTGATTATTCACAGTAATTTATGTCAAGAGGTGAAGTAATGATAAAGGCAAAATAAGAAAATCCACACTGACTGTGTAAAGCAACCGAATGTTTCCTAAGCACCCCAATCTGCTTTCTGTCTCGAAGGCAGAAATTGTTTTATTATGCCCATTTGTAGAAAAACAGTCCTCAGTCAGGGAAAGCAGCAGTGCAAATTCCTCTAAGGTAAATAATGTTTAGAGGTGTGGAACAGAATTAGCTGCAGTGGGAGCAAGCTGTGAGGAGCTCTGTATATTCTAAAACTCCTTCAGTCTGTTGTTTATCATAGCTGTGATTTTCATTTGAGCATACAACTTTTCTAACAGACATTTCTTGTTCTGGGCATTCACTCATAGTGACAATCCCCAAGCAGTAGGGAAAGTAACCATTTCTGATTGTTCCAGTTCTGTTATGGTGTGTAATATAGAATAAAGAGACACAGAGCTGTGCTGGGGCGGGAAACATTCTTGTGCCATTCTGTCTGGAGTTTTTAAGCTGATAAGGAAAGAAACTTAAAGGCAGCTCCTCTCTGAGTTTTTTCTATTTTGCTGTTTCGAGAAGTCATACCATCAACCATCATCAAATGATGGTAGTTCCTTGTGGAGGGTGGTTCTAAAAATAGATAATTTCAGAGGAAATTTTAAGAAGGTTTCTCTGGTACATGTTACTGTACTGAACCCTTCTCATGCCAGCCACTGCCCTCTCTTTTCAAACATCAGCAGTTAAAGAGAAGTGGGGCCATGGTAAATACGAGACCAGAGGGGTATTTGTGACCTGTGTGGCACGTAAAGGTGGCACAAACAGAAAATGGAGTTCTGCTGCATTTGACCCTTTCTCATGTCTGAAGGAGACCCAGCCTGCTGGTTTATAGCAGAATATCCTCAGCCCTGTTTTCAGTGCCCAGGCTCAGGTGGTTTCACTCACACAGACATGAGCATGGGTGTGCACGCAGATCCAGGAGCTGCTGGGACCTGCAGTGTCTTCACCCATCCACTCCCAGTGCCACTGTGAACCTGCCTTTGGAAGGAGAGTTCCCAAGGCTGACAATGTGTCTTTTCCAGGAAACAAACCAGCAGTTCTGGCAGTGTTCTGCCCAGCACTGAGTGTGTTGCTTTGCTGTTTTGCAGGCTCACATTTCCCTGTGGGAGTTGTGCCACCCAGAACCAAATCCCCAACGCCAGAGTCCTCAACGATAGCATCCTATGTCACTCTGAGGAAGAACAAGAAGATGGATCTCAGAACGGTACTTCAAAATAACCTTTGAGCATTGGACGTGTTCCTTTTGAAGTTTGGTAGTCACTCCAAAAGTTGTTTTCATTTTATTTACCAAAAAAAAAATTAAAGGTCACTGTATTAAAAGCATTATGTACTAGATTATTATCTAAGCATTATATACTAGTAGAGACAGCTGTAGAAAGAATGATAAAATTATAAATCCCATGTGTGTTAAACTGCATGGAGACAAACTGGGCAAGAAATAAGTGATAAATCTACTGATCTACTGAAGCTCAGGCTTGAGTTAGGAGCACTTGAGTGACAGGACTTTAAAACACTTGTATTGGGCAATTTAACAGCCTCTTTATAACAAACACAGGCTTTTATTTACTTCAATACTAAAATTCTTTGGTAAATAGCTAAAGCAGCCACAAAATACGGATGTGGTAAGCAGCATGCAGGTAATAAGCCCAGAATTTCAGATTAGACAGTTTGGTAGTGTCGGGGTAAAAGATACACACTTACATGTAGCTCATGCACAAGGGAGGAAAACTTCTGTCATAGTTACAGAAGTTGTGAGAAGACTGGGAGAGGAGAGAGGAACTCCCAGGATGTTGACTGGGGAAAGAATACCACTTCTCATAACTGAAATCAGTTACTGAAAATGTACTGAATGCAGCTGATTAGCCTGGAGTCGATTTTTATTTGTCATAAAAAGTACAAATCTGCCTGAAAACCAGTGAATTTCAAGAAAAGAGTACATAAATGGGTGTTATTTTGGGGGAAATATAATAGTTAGAATTACAGATTTTTTAGTGGTAGTAAATTCACGTGGTTTCAGCCTGCACTTACAGTTAAATGATACCCAGCTGTAGTTTTTCTTGAAATAAAAAGGCAGAAATTACTATTAGATCAACTAGTATAAATGTCCTGGATCATTAAATTTCAATTATGTTTCTGTCTTAGTCAAATATTTTGTGTTTGCCAGTTTATAATGTCTGATAAATGGTTTCAGCTTGAGAGAGTGGCTTTGAGAGGGCATCTACCCATTCTCCTAATGTTTATCATTGGTGATGGTAATGTTAGTGTTCAGAAGAGCAAATTACTCCTTCCTTTTAGTTTGAATTTCAGTGTTCATTTACTGATAATTGGGTTTTATACTTCTTCTTTTTTCACATATATAGGAGGTCTTTATTTTCCCACTGTTTTTCTGCTCTTCAGTAAATCATTGGGTGATGTCTTCTGCTAAGTTGCCAGTCTGAAATATTAGGTTTTGTTGAAGCACATGTGTGTATCCTGTTCCCTCTAAGGAAAGACCAAGAAGTGCAGTGGAGCAGCTGTGCCTTGCAGAGGGCTCACGGCCCCGGATGACGGTGGAGGAGCAGATGGAGAGAATAAAGAGACACCAGCAGGCTTGTCTGAGAGAGAAGAGGAAAGGACTCAACATCATCGGTGTTTCAGAGCAGTCTCCTTCCCAGAGCCTCTCCTCTGCCAGGGATAATCCATTCAAACTGGCCCAGGTGGGTGCCACAGTGACCAGCAGCTTTGAGGTGTCCAGTTCAAAACCAGGGGAGTTTATTGAGATTAATGGGGAGTCACAGACTCAAAAGGACAGCATTCGTGCTTACACCTGTGATAAAAGCCACTTGTTTGCCTTTTTGGAAAACATCCATTGGTTACACATTGTGGTGTTTGGTAACATTGGGGTGTTTTGGTCAAACGTAGCAAACAGTGTGAAACTCAGGGTTTGGCTAGAAACAAGAATCATGGCTCCCTTGATGCTGAAACAAAGTCAATGCTGATTTTTGTGCAGTGTAATGTATTCAAACATCTGTAACATTTTTAGGTAGGAATGTGTATTTATGATCATGGCTCCGAAGTGCTGCTCTTCTGCTGTGGTGTTTGAGCCCATACATACATTAAAATAGAACCCATGTTTTTGTTTTCACTCATTCTTAAACTTGTTTATTTGCCTGAAAGGTTCATCCATGGGTAAAGGATGTGGAGAGAAGAGGAAGATAAAACTGCTTGTCATTAACCAGGAAATATTGCTCTGAATATACAGCTAAGAAAACCCCAAACAAACAAACAAAACCCAAAAAGCCAAATCAAACCCAGATTCAGGAGAGCAGATATTAGGCAGACTACTACTTTTTAAATATTTAAAATTAGTTTTCCAGTAGCTTACTGGAGTTGACTTTTGATTGGTTTTTGGTTTCCTTGGGTTTTTAATCTTCTGGAATACTTCTTTCTTCATACCACACTCTGTACTGACTTTTTTTTTTTTTTATTATATGCTTTTCTACTGGTGTGGAAATGCCTTCTCTTCTTGTTGTTGTTGTTTTGTAGGCATTTAAACATCTGACTTTCCAAAAGCAGATTAAATATATTGCAGTGTCAGGAAATCAGGTGTTTCCAAAGGTGTTTTAGCTTTGCATTTGGGGTTGGTTTTTTTCCCTCTCAGCATGATAAGCTGCTACAGAGCTTTTGTAAAGTTACTTTTTCTTCAAGAACTTTGCACCCCCAGAAGACTCCGAATTCCAGTTCAGCCTTTGCAGCAGAGCATCTGCATTTGGGCTGGCGTCAGGAATGCTGCTGAAGGGAGCTCCTGCAGATATTTCTGTGATGAGCACTGCCTTTCTGGAGAAGCAAGGCTTTGCAGACGTTTCTCTCAGTAGTTCTTGCAGAGGTGTTCAGCTTTCCCCCTTCCCTGTGGAACTGCTCCATCCCTCGAGGTGGGGAAGCTGTGTCACACCTGGGTGGGCAGCACAGAGTGGGGGAACGGCCCAAATCTGTGCCAGAGCCCCGAGTAATTCTGTTCACTGCGCCGTGTTCCCCATCTTCCCTGTGGAATCAGGGCTCTGAGGATGATAAGGAATTCACAGACTAAGAGAGAAGATCTCTGAATGGAATATTTAGCTAATAGTCCGTGTCACAAAGTCACTTCTTCTATCACAACTTTAATTCTTCCAGAATGCTATTTGGCTAAAAGCCCCAGGATGAGGTATTATGCTGAGTAATAGCTTTTATTTCTAAAAGCATAGCTTTTATGTCTATTGATTTGTAGAAAAATGGTGCAATGGCATTAACTGCTGGAAGTCTTTCCGACTGTGGTTCGCTTATTTAAGAATCAGAGGGGGAAAGGGATTTTATAAATGGCCTGCTGTGTAATTTTGAAGTCATTACCATAATACAGAAGGAAGTTGCTTCACAACTGTTGTTGGGACAAGCATATGATAAGGGGTGCATGCTTTAATTTAGGAGAGCAAAGACACTGATTTATGAAGTGGCTTAGGTGGAATTTCCTCTAACAGAGTGCATGTGTTAGATCACAGGAATTCAGCTGTGAGATTTACTGCTTCCTTGGCTCTTATTTTTCTCAGCTCCAATTCTCAGATGAGCCTCCCCTCAGATCTGCCAATATCATGTTCACAGTGCACAATCTTAAGTCACCTCTACCATTCTTCCTCCAAATTTTTATATCAACTTATTCTCTGTGCAACAGATAATTTTTTTTAAAGATATAATTAATATCCTCTGCCGTTATCAGATAATGTGTTGTCCTCTATTAAATCAGTTCACACCACAGGCTTGGAGGATGCCCAGGATAATTGGAGGAAGTGCATGCAGGTGCACTGGGAATTTTGTGCTGAAAGCAGATTTTTATCGATTTTTTTTTTTCCTTAAACCAGAAAAATATATTTTATGAAAAGAGCAGCGCTTATGAATGCAAGTAAGAACGCTGCTAAGCTGATTTGTGACTGAGCTAAATATGAATGAAATTTCAGAAGATTAAGGGTGACATTGAAATGCTGGAGAGGAGGGTGGGGCAGAAAGTACAGTAATCTTACAGACAAAGAAATGTTAACACAGGCTGAACTGCTTCCAAAGGTACAAAATAAGAAAATTCCAAGTCCTTAATGATTTCCATTTTCCTTATTGCAGTCTGTGCTTAAGGTTTTTTCAAGTATTTTTTTTTAATCAGTCAGAGGAGAGCACAAGGCTCAGAACTGAGACTGTGATAAGTTTTGTAACAATATGTCCGTGTTCCAATTTTGTTCCACAGAATCGGAAAAAGGATGATGCAGTATCTGGTAACATGAAGGAGGCAGAGAGCACCAGTAGAGAAAATAATTTGAAACAAAATAATGGAAGTCCTGGAGAAGAAATAGCACTACTGAAAAACGATGGAGATCAAGAGCATAACTCAAGTTTTACTGAAGAGGTACAGAACTATTCCTTGTGAAACCATTCATCAGCTTGTCCTGCAGTAACAAATATTTTGAGACACACACACACCAGAGCATGTGAAAGTGAGCCAGTTCCCTTTGCTTGGAAGATAAAGACTTCTTGCTGCATGTACAATATTCCATAGAGAATCACAAAATTTTATCAGATCTGTCTGTAGCTGAGACATTGAATTTTCTTGTATACGATCTTTAAATAATAATCATTGACATATTCATTGCTTAGGCTACCCCGGTGTAATTTTTGACAGCCATTTTAATGTCCCTGAATTTTTGTTTGGTTGGCTGTAGTGCATCAAATAGTTTATAGAAAGCAGAATAAAGCTGACACAACAAATTACATGTGGAAGTGGGCAGTGCCTGTACTTTTAGATATTTGTCACTGCTTTGATTTCTGCCTTGGAATAGTTTGAAACATGCTTGGCAGGGATTACCTTGGTGTTTCTGGTACTAAAGGGCCCCTAACACTCAGCAAAACCAGACTGACTGTGAAGAATGGATTACTAGAGTTGCTTCTACATAATCATTTCCTATTTATAGTGCAATATTTTTAAGTATTGCATAGAGGCTTTTTCTTCTTCTGTATCCATATTTCTCAGTTAATCATTCTTCTGTTTATTCATTCTTTTGTTTTCTTATTTTGTATTTAGTTTTAAATATATATCTGATGGAGAATGGTACAAAAGCAAATAAATTGATACTGTTATCCGTTAGAAACACTTCTTTTTGAGAGACTGTTGCTTTGTTAAATATGCAGATACTTCCAAAGGAAAATGATGTAATACACTCAAATTGTTTGTATGCAGTCAGACTTTAAGAGCACCATTCAGTCTTATCAACAAAATGTTGGAGCACCTGGGATTTTTGTTGGCTTTGTGAAGAGAGGGATAGCATGAAAAAGCAGGCAGGCTGCAATCCAAAGAGTTCAGAGAAGTTCTGGAAGTTATTAAGTCAAACCCTGCCCATGGCCTCTGGTATAAGTTTTAGGATAACTCTATTAACCTGCATGGTATTGATAAAAATTTCTTAAGGTATGTAACTCTGAGTTACTAAGTATACATGATGGCAAAATTTGTCTGTTAATAAAACTGTTTCCTGGTACTGTATTTCTTATCTGCCACTTAGTGTGTGTTACAACTCTTTGTTTCATTATTTCAATTTTTTTATAGCTGTCAAAAACCGATGATCTTTTATCAGATGCACATGTTGTATCTGACTCAAAAGAAGTGAATAATGAAGAGAAGGCAGAAAAGAAAAATAAATTGGAAGAAACGCATGATGGTGATATAAGGTAAAAATCAATCAAGATGTTCAGAGGCTATTTTAAACTTGGATGTTGTATTTATTAGCGGAATGGACCAAGCAACTGCCATAAATCCTGGAAAAGTTTATTTATATGGTTTTGAGTGGTTTACATATAGGGAAATCTAGGGAGAGCTTAACTGCTGCAGGGGCTCAGTCAGAGTTGATGAGTTGGTGGGTGAAGCAATGTTTATTTTCAAGTGTTGTCCCAGTTATAAACAGAATGCATTCATAATCTGCTTTGGCCTCCAAAATGTGTTTAATAATGTCAGTTCAAGCTTTGTATCCATTTATTATGAACACTTCAGCCAGTGCTTCCATAGCATGCTCTTTATTGCTGATATTTAGGAGCAAACTAAACATCTTACTCTACATCTCCTGCTTTAGTTTTTACCTCACCACTTTGCAGCATTGCACAGTTAGGGGGATATTGTATCTTGGATATTCCTCCCTCACAATTCATAACTTTAGTTTAAGTTGCACTAAGTGAGTTCTCACATTAGGCCAAGGTTGTGTCACAGGAGCCTTCAGCAGGAGGAAACTGCAGGAGTGTCTAAAGGAAAGGAATTAAATTCCAGGTGCTTTTCTAAAAGTGTAGCTACACAGAGTAGAAGGGTTTCAAAGTGCCTGCTTAATTTTTACAACCTGGACTTGCAACTTTTTTCTGTTCACAGGAGAAAATTAAATTATAGCTGCTATACTTAGTGGTTAACACCTGAAATTAAGTTAGAGCAAGTTCTAAATGCTATGCTTTTTTTAAGCAGCTTGCAGAACGTGACCACAGTTGCAAACCACAAACCCAAAACCAGCTCAGAAGAAAGTGAAATACTTAGTGTTCAAGAACAAGAAGAGATTGTGTCTTCATTTGAATTAGCAGCACAGTCTTCAAAAGGAAATCAGGCAGCAGCAGGTATGGAAAAGAGTTTGACTGAAGCACAACTTATCCAGTACATATGTAAAACTTGATTTCATTTTAATTGTCTTTGATGCTCTGAAACCCTCGTGTATTGAAAATGCTGAGCTAGTCTACATGTGAAGTGTTCAGTTTTATAATGTACAGAAAAAGAGTTTCCCAGTGGACAGCTACAGAAATTCCATTTTTCTGAGGTTTTAATAAAGCTTTTATAGTTGCTAATTCGGGGATTTAAATAACTGTTGCCAGAAATTGAGTCATACTGTAGTTGTTGGTTGAAGCAAATCCTTCCTTTTTCATCTCAGTCCTGGATATGTGTAGACTTTTTACTGTTACTCCCTGCTGCTGAGTGACCTTAGGTATGCCCAAAATAGTGGAATTATGGACAGTTTCCAGTATTTTAAACGAGCAAGTGAAAGACCCCAGTTTGGCCATGTTTTGAGGAGTAAGAAAGATGAAGAAAACAGAAAACACCATCTGACTGGTACAGCGACTGGTGGTTTTGCAAGAGAAGAGTGGAATAAAGCCAAACTGTTTGCAGAGAAGGCAGAAAAGAGGGGAGTGAGTAGGGAAGGAGGAAGGGAGAAGATAGAATTCAAGACAGTATTAGGGTATTTGCTGATGGGAATGGTTAAGGAAGCCAAATGGTTCAACTTATGGATATAAAAGGTGATCTGGACCTTTGTAGTGCAGTCAGCAATCCTTTCTGTGACTTGATAATCAAAGCCAGAACTTGGATGTACGTTTTGTACTGCTCAGCAGAAAGGAAAAGCTCAGTTAATCTGAGCTGGGATATGAAGGTGGGTCTGGGCATATCCCAACTACTTAAATTTTACTCCTTTTTCCCTCTTTTTCTTGGCAACATAAAACATCAGCATTCATGTGTTTGCTGTTCTACTAGTTATTTCTGAGCCTGATTAAGGATCAACTGTGCTCTCCCTTGAAGCTGTGCTTTTTTGTGCTGATCAGATTTTAAGTCCTTACTTGTGTGGCTTTCATTTGTTTCTGCTTGTATTTGCTATGGCTTGAAATGGTGATTTTTCAAGCCTGTCTTTATTATGGCTTCTGTAACTTGTATTCTTATTTATTTTGCTGTATGACTCGCAGTGAAAAGTTTGCCTTCTTCACCAGAATCGTCCTTGTCACCAGCTCCATCCACACAGACACAGCTCACAGAAGGATCACATTTCATGTGTGTATAGTTACAGACAAGTACGTTCTTTTTTTCCCACCTCTCCTGTTGCTAGTACTCTGCCCGGTATTATTTGTCTGCTGTTGTTTTTGTGAGAAACACCTCTAGCTGATACTCAGCAGGGCAGTTCCCCGCAGTGTTGAATAGAAATCAGCCAGAAACAAAATTTCTGCATGGATTTGCTTGCAAGGAGTGCATTCCCTATCCAGCTACAAAGAGAAGGGGCTTGAGGAATTCATAGAAACAACAATTACAGAACTTTTTTTATCCTTTCTGTGCAGCAAGCCCTCCACAGCTGCTCTTTGCTGGCATAGTGGGTGATTGCTTCTAGGAATCAAGTTAGTTGGGCCAGATTTACACAGTTCCTGCCTGTGGTGTTACCCACCTAATGAATGGCAATGGAAATACAAAGTGTGTGTTTGTTTAGGCAAGTGTTTAACAAAATTAGCAGGATATCAGTGTGAATGCTTCAGCACTTTACCAGCATTTAAATCAATCCACATTTCTTTGTTGTCAGGAAGTGTCTGTTTAAATAAGCTTTCCACTGAAAGAATGAGCTTTGTTTGAATGGAAATGTTAAATGCCATAGCAAATGTAACTTAAGAAAGCTTTAAAATTAATAACGATTTTAAATTGAGACATTTTCAGTCATTTAGCCTGAGGAGATGTGAAAATGCATTTTTTTTAAATTTACTGCCCCAGTCTCAATTGCCAAGGTTTCATTTTAGCAAAATTAGGCTTATTAGTAATCACAGAGACCTTTCTAATATGAACTAAGAAAAAAAGGAAAATTATTAAAGTATATTTTTTGTGGGAAGTGGGTAATGCCATCTTCACATTCAGTCCTGGCACTGCTCCTGCCTTCCTGATAGGTGTGCTCTGCCATGATTAGATTTAGCTTGAATTTTTGAACTTTCATTCAATGTTTTTATTACAGAACTATTTAAAAACAATGAGTGGGACTTCCCTTCTGGAAGTACTGATTGGTGTTAGTGCTTTTCAGGTTCACTGGGTAAATATACACACGTTTATCATGCATCTTCTTTTTAAATAGGAGGAACATTTCCCCATCAGCTGAGTTTTGGGTCAGTAATGACAGTGAAACTGCACTGCAGGATTCTGTCTGTAGGCACAGGGCACCTGTCAGGAAGGGGGAGCAACCAGAAATCCATCACCAGCTGCATTAAGTAGCTTTCAGCGCAGATGATCAGAGCAGCAAATTCATTTTCTTTAGGAATTATGCTAAATAAAATGGAAATGAATAGGAATAGACTTGCACCCCCTGGTGAGGTGTGTCCCCACAGCCAGTTCTGCAGGTGAGGCATTTCTGTGTGCAGGACAGTTCTCCCTCCAGAGCCTCTGAAGAGGCTTTAATTGCTTTCATTGCAGAAGGAATGGCCCTTGTCAGTCTGATTCTCTGCTTGCACTGTCTCACCCTGATGGAGGGAGGATTCCAGAGCTTCAGACACATCCCTTGTGGCTGCTCAGTGTTTGCACTGAGCTGGGGAAAGCTCTCAGCTGTGTGCACGTACACTCCACATGGCTGCATTCGATGCCTCTGTTCGTTGTTTCCTTGGAGTTCCAAAACAAATTCGTGCCATGAGCTTAGCATGAGAGGAGAGGGGTGGAGCACAGTGCCTGCCTGCAGTATTTACTGCCCTTTACCTTCTGGGCCTGTGGCTCCAGTATTCCAGTGCTTGGCTGAGAGATTTTGGCACATCTAACATACAGCAACTCAGCATCCCTCATTTTCCAGAAGTCGTGTATGGCAAAGGGAGCTGCTGAGCTGTAGGATCAGCCCTGGTCATATGCAACCAAATTTTTCAGGCAGCATCTGGAAAATGTATAGTAGATTTCAGGGGATGAAGAGGTAATACCTGTATTTGGCTTTTACAGTCAATTAGAAAAATGATACTCTTGGCACGTTGCCGGGGGAATTTGCCACAGGAAATTGGTGGCACAGGATATTGTAGGACTAAGGAAAAGCCCCTTAACACAAGGCTCCTTTTTTCTCACAGCCCTTATTTTGCAGAGGCAAATCTCTGTGTGTACCACTAACCCTGTTAGACTTTAAGCATTGTGTTTGCACTGAGTAATGGGGGATAGTGAAATGTTATACAGCACCTGGATTCAAAGCTCAGGAACATTTTTACCAATGAACTGTTAAAAGCTATTTATAGATGTCCTTGCAGCAATTACCAAAATACAGCAAGCTCTGGGTGGAGCACTTGAACTGTGCTGCCAGTACAGTGTAGCAACTCCATAATTCTGCATCCCTCTTCAAAATGTGCCTGGCATGTCTAAGACTAGTTAGGATCTTTGCTATTATTACTGGTTTTAGGTGAAGAACATTTGGAGGTGACCATGTGTAACAGGATAAAACTCTCAGAGTAAACACAATTTCATTCCAAGTGGTGTAAATTTGGGAAAAAATCTTGGGTTTGCATTTTTTGTCCAAACACCTTGACAGCAGTAGTATTCCAGCTTTTTGGGAACAACTGATTTCTAAGATACTTTATTATGTTCTACACCTACATTGCTAGGATGAGGTGAGGAATTCTTTGCTGTGTTTAATCCCCTGAGTTCTTCAGACAATGTTCTGTTGCTAAAATAGCATAACTTAATCTCTGTCTGTCTTTCAGCACTAACGGCTTCTGTTGAAACAATTCATGCCTGAGATGTATGGACCTGACCTATGAAAATACGAGAAGATATTGTACAGTATATTTTAAATCTATGAAATTCATAGTTCTGATGCTTTTGGCCACAGAGCATCGTTTTATCACTTCCTGGAAAATGTTTATTCCAAGAGAGCTTTAAATGGCCCACGTGTACACTCAACAACCTTCAGATTGTTCTCCTGATACCAGCTTGCTGCTACGGTTTCTGTGCACATCAAATAAAGGCTCTTTTCAATGTGCAGCCTACAGTCAGAACTTTATTTGCTGTTCTTCAGAATTTCATGTTCTTTTCATGATGGATCATCTAAGTTTACTTTTTTTGCTTCTTTTAGATGCATAATTTGGTTAATTTTACATATCACCACTAAACCTTGTTTTACACTTTTTAAACATTACAATTTATTGTTTTAACAATTTATTTGTAAAATTTTTATATATATATACATATAGATATATTTAAAATGTGCCATTTTTATTATTGCTTAGTAAAAGATGTCCTGTTTCTGCTGTAATGATTTCTTGGTCAGGTTGCAATGTCAGCAGTTACTGCCACACTTCTGTCACATAGACATTAATGTTAGTGGTTACCTTTTCTTGACTAAAATGGAGTGTAGGTATTTTGAGGTACTGGGCTTTTCCTTCATGGGGTTAGGGTGTGTACAGCAATAAGCAGGTTTTCAATCCAGTACTTAGTTTGTGTACAAATGTAATTATGTTCATTGTGTATATATTATACAATGAGCACATACGATGTAAGTATAAGAAGCCACTTATTATTGTTCAAATACGAATGTTCATATCCCATTCCTTTTATATCATATTAAATAAATGTGGATGTTCTTAAGGACTTGTACGGTTAGTATTTCTTCCAGCAAACAGATGTCACACTGTGTTCCACCTCCTGATGTGGGGAATGCACCGGTTCCTCTCCCATTGGCAGCACCACCTGTCAAGCAGAGTAGCAGTGACACTCTTACAGATCCCAGTCTTCCTCTTCGGGAAAGAATTCAGGCTGCAGCACACAGCAAAACAGACAACCTGAGAGTGAGGTGCAAGAAATACAGGTTCAGCTGCTGGCTCTCCCGGCCTGGTGTTGTGATACTGGAATAATCACTTAGTCATTCTGTGCCTGCCTTCCCTGCCTCTTTACAGGGAGGTAATAGCCTTAGTGGGGTGTGGTGAGCACTCAGTCAATATTTGCAAACGCTGATTGCCAGGTTCACTGGGGTTGAGGAGAGAAGGGTGATGATTCCTGGAGGCTTTGGCATCTGCACAGCATCTTCCAGAACCTGGAAGAAAACCTGAAATAATCTGTCAAGTGTTGTCACAGCACAGATGTTAGCAGCTTCACTGTTCTGTCTTGCACAGCTGCCTGAATTTGCCTGGGACAAAAGAGGTTTAGAAGAGAAGTAAGAGAAACACAAATATTTCAGGGAAAGCTTTTGAATCGAGGATGTAAAGCTAAGGAATCTCTTGCAGGTTCAGGCAACTGCTGTGTGCTTCAGTGCATGTGTGTGCCATAAGTGGTAAGGCGAGTTTCACAGGGAGGCAGCTGCCAGCTCCTGTTGTGCTTTTTTTATCGTACAAATCATATCCTGCACAAGTTAGTGTTGCTGTTCTAGAAACTAAATGTAATTCACTGTGCTTTTCCACAGAGGAGTGCCTGATACTGGCACACAGTTTGAAATTACTTTGCCATTGCCCCTCTGCCCAAGTAGAGTTTGTGTTTGTTGGATTCTTCTGGCACTCTGTGCTCTGCTGCCAGTTTTTTGTGGTGCTCTTTGCCACAGGGATACAGACTGTGCCATCTGGCTACCTATTGTTGTGCCATTTTCTGTGAAGAGTGGAAAAACAGGGATCAGAATTCTGCAGCAGAGCCTGGAGGGGTCACAGTGAGAGAGGTGGCTGAAGGAAAGAGGAATGGTGATGCAGGCAGACAGCATCGAGCTGAAAAGTTACCACATCACCCTCTGTTTTTTGGAACAGCAGTCCAAAATTAGTGCATCCTTCCATCCAAAGACAGAGCAAAGAAGAGGAATGTGATTTTATTGCTCAACCAACCCAGGCTTAAGTGCAGTGGCATCGCTGAACACCTGAGGCAGAGCAAACAGGACACACCCTGTTCTCTCCCTAACCCTTCCAGAGAGCAGTTTGCTGCCAGGCTTTGCAATCTCTTTCTGCCCTTGCTGCCAAGAAAAGGATTGCAACCAATGAAGGAAAGAATGACTAAGTGATTTCTGGCATTTATTGATGTTTTCTGTGTTGGTTTGGTGTATCTGCAAGGAACGTGCAGTTTTTGATGGAGCTGAGCAAGGGGGAGAGAATGAGCAAGTTCTGCTGATGGAACTGTTGGCAAAGACAGCAAAGGTGAATGATGCAGGAATGCAGTAATGATCATAGACTGCAATTTCACTTCCTGTGGGCACTTGCTGCAAAGACTTGGAGTTTCATTGGGTGCTCTATTTTTTTGTCTTATAAAAAAAATAAATAAATGTATGGCTTTGTGTTATCACAGAGCATCTACTGTTTCTTACCTCATCAGAATAACTCATCCCAGTGATCGTATTCCTGAGATACAGAAATATCAGAATACTGATATGGTCAGCCTTCAAACATCTATTTTAAGTTTGTATCTAGGATATTTTTATATTTCTGACTGATTGCTTTATTGGCTATTGCACTGACACTTGTATATATGGAACGTGCTTTTTTTTCAAAAGCAAGAGTCCTTAGGAATAATGCAACACATTCTCTACAGATGTTCATGCTTTTCAGAACCAATTACATCTATTTTTGTCTTTTGTTCACCATTTGCATTGTTCCAAGGCTACTAGAGAATGTGATTCTTTTAAGTCCCTTAATAAAGTGACATTACTCAAAAAGTTATAGTTGGTGTCTTGGCAGTTTTTGTATGTTGTGGACTGGCTCAAAGGGAAAGACCTCACCAGGCAGCTGAAACCCAAACCTTGTTTGTGTTATCATTGAGGTGGAAAAAGGACTCTTCAGATTTCCTCAGAAACAGGCGTAATAAAATGAATCCAATGAGGTTCTATTTTCAGGAAATTAAAAAAAAAAAAATGCACATTTCAATCCAAATCACATTAACTGGACAGTCTGTGACAGAATTCTTATCCACTCTATTGGATCCACTAGATGTGCCAGGACTGCATACATGAAAAGCATTAATTAATTACACTGTCAGTAACAGATTGAATAAATTCTCTAGGACTTAGACTAATGGCTTAAGTTATACCACGGGTGAGCAAAGCAGCAGAACAGAAGAGCTTTAATCAGTGGTGCTGTTGGATGAGTCTTACCTCCAACTTCTCATTATGTTTTAAAGATAAGGTGGAGGGGTTTTATTTTTCCTTTTCTAATAAACCATAAGTTGTACTCACTCAGATCTCAGAAATGGCTCATCATGTCTCTTCTGCACAATACTATTTTGTCCCTGTGATCCTGCCTTGTGCTGTAATTATTTTCTGAAGTATTCTAGGGTAGTTTAATCTTATTTCAGTTTGAATCCTAAGTTAAAATGTTACTTTCTGTCCTTCAGAAAGTTGACATTTAAATGGCTGATAAACAAATTGCCTGTACCTGGCATTAATAATATATCTGAAACAACTCAATCAAACTTTTTTAAGGATGCAGGTGGAGATAAAGCAACATCTGGCCTTCATTTCTTCTAAAGAACATTATATATGCTGCTGCTATATCTGAGGAGCTGTTTGACTTGTCCATATGGGAACACTGAAGAAGCTGCTACAAAGTGAAATGGAATATACTGGTGGCTGCAAACAAATGCCTGACCCAAAATGAAGGCTAAAAGCAGCTGCTTTCTGAACTTGACATGCACAGCTTGTTACCCAGCTGTTCCAGATGTGTCAGCATTCAAATGTTACTTGTGGAATGAGGATTTTGGTTAGTTTGGTTTTTGGGTTTTTTCTTTTGTGGTGTTTCTTCATTCTGTGGTATGTCAAAGAAAATGTTTTTAAGGTCTGTCTAAATACCTGGCTGCTGTGGTGAAACTGCAAGCAACTCTTTAATTGCAGCTCTGGGTAAGTGACATCAGCAAAGGTTGCTGATTGCCTCATCTGCCAGTCTGGCTAGGGATGTGTTTAAGAACACTTATTTAGGCTGGATTAGGTTCTGTTTGGGATAAAAGTAAAACTATAAGCAAACAGTGCTGTTCTCCGTGGGCTGCTGTAGAATATATCTGGGCAAAACCAGATGTGGGATCATTAACTTCTTTATTACTGAAACCAAAACGAAAATAAGGAATTCATTTTTTTTTCTTTTTGTCAAATTCTATCCAGATCCTGTTCTGTGGAACGGGAATACTTCAAAGTATTTCAGACTAAAAATGGAAACACCCTCTTGTTCTTTTGAAGGTGAAATGAGTACTGTTTAAAAAAAAACCAAAAAAACAGACTCTGCATTTTTAGGTTTATTTGTAGAACAAGGAAGATTTTCTTTCAGCCTCGACGTTTGGTCAGTGAAAACTTTCAGGAAAATACTTGATCCTCATCTGTTGTTATCTGGTCTGTGTCACAGTGAAGTAACTGGTACTGTTCTGGACTCCTCTGCATCTTTAAATCCATCACAGCCCAGTGTGTAAAATATTCTGCATTCCTTATGTGGAGGAAAACTGCCCCATCCACACCCCAGATATGAATTCTCTTTCCATCCATGAGCAGCTGAATGCAGGCAATCAGATTCTTGCTTGAAGTGGCGAAAATCTGCAGATGCTTATCATCCTGAAATATTGAGCCACAGCATATCATGAGAGACACCCAGCATTTCCAAGTAACTTGCATGTGAAGCTCCTTTATTTTCAGCAAATAATTTTATTTTATGGATTCCATTTAGAAAAAAAAATCTAAGTAATAGTCACCATGCTAGAAATAAAATAATTAGTAGGTACAAACAAATAATTAAGATTCTTTTTTTGAGCAAATTGTCATTAATTGACAGTACATTACAAAGCAATTGAGGGGGGGGAAGACTGCAAAATTCAGGAACTCGGCTTATAAATCACCTCTTCACAATATGAATTTCTGGTGAGTCTTGACACTGATTACACATGTAGTTGAGTGCCTCACACTGTGCAACTTTCTTCTTGGTAAATTCCCAAGTCAGCAAGAACATCGAGGCATGGAGGCTGTTTCAGATGTTTTAGCTTTAAAGAGGAACTTTAAAGAGGATTTTTTTTTTAAGTATGCTCATCCACCATTCTAGGAAACAGGGAAACAGCTGTTAATGGCTGTTGGGTTTACTCTTTTTATACACTGAAACGCTCACGTCTAGGCAGAGGGGACAGAAGACAGCTGAACTTTGTGAGGAACGTTTGCTGATGCTGGGTTGTGTTGGGTTTTTGGCTACCTGGAGGATGTCTCAGCTTGCAGGTGCAAGGCCTGGCACTGCAGGGAAGCCAGCTTGCAGGAGTCAGGTCCGGCTGAAGGTGACATTTTGTGAGCAGGGAAATTGCCTGGAAACCAAAATCGCCTTTGAGTAACATTCCTGGCTGTTTTCTTAGCCTGTGCCAACAGAGCCGTAATATTTTCTAACTACTGCTGCTAGTATATTGTGCCTACAAATAATAACTATTTGTATGAAGAAAAAGTGCCTGGATAATGTGTGAAATCCTGGCCACTATTTACATGGTAGCGCTACAAATTAACCAAGCAGCCTCAGCCGTTTTAGTGAAGAGGAATTGGACTACAACACTGGGAAAACCACACTTGCTTATATAAGCTGATAACTCTACGGCTTTTTATTTTAAAACTTTTATTTCATGATCTTAAAGCTATTCCATTCTGTGTGATCAGCTCGATGCGACCCAGCTAAGCTCCGCTTCATTTCCACCATCCTCATTTGGGGACAAGGGAGAGCAGAGGTCGTGGCACTGTGACCACGTCTGCCTCATTACGAGCTCGCGGGCCCCGCGGAGCACAGCTGGGTGGACTCTGGGGAGGATGGCAGTGGATCCTCGCTGAAGCTGGAGCGCTGCAGGCTCTCCAGGCAGTCCCCGAACCCGCGGGTGCTGTCACTGCCCCTTGGAGTGCAGCGAGGTGGAGTTCTGCTCGCTTGAATGGATGGCCTCCTGCCGGAGGAGCTGCGGCTTCTAAGGACGCCCGGGAAGCTGGGTTTGTGTTTTGGGAAGTGCTGCTGGCAGTCAGTGTCCCGGCAGGAGGAGGTTTTCCCCCAGCCCTCCCCTTCTCCTGCAGCTGGCTTGGGCTGCCAGAACGCTGCCATTGCCGGTGTGTAACTCGGTGTGCAGAGACAGCCAGCCCTCGGCCAGCGCCTGCCCGGGCACAGCGGCCCTGCTAGCAGGGGAGCAGCAGGGCAAGGACCGGTGTTTGCAGTCCCAGTGCTCGCCCCAAAGGAGCCT
>WBND01000452.1:420302-430762 GCA_013398595.1 Tychaedon coryphoeus
GGAGGAGGAGGAGGGAGGCGAGGAGGAGGAGAGCAGCCTGGTGGGCAGCAGCAGCAGCAGCACGAGCAGCGGCTGCTGCAGCGACGAGACCCGCTCGCCCAGCCCCGGCGGCGGCAGCGAGGCCGACGCCAAGGAGGAGCCCAAGGGCCCCCGGGGCAGCCAGGCGGACGGGCCGGGCCGCGGCGGCGGCGGCAGCAGCTCCAGCAGCGTGTCCAGCGGCGGCGACGAGGGCTACGGCACCGGCCCCGGCACGGGCGGCGGCAGCAGCTGCGGCAGCGCCACGTCGGGCGGCCGGCGGGGCAGCCTGGAGATGTCCTCGGACGGCGAGCCCCTCAGCCGCATGGACTCGGAGGACAGGTCAGTGCCCGCCTCGCCGGGCCGGCGCCGCAGCCACAGGTCGGCGCGGCCAACTTGTGGCGGCCCCCGCCCTGCGGCGGGCCCGGGCCTGCTGCGGAGCGGGGGCGCTCCGGCCGGGCCTCCCGCCGGGCCCGCGGCTCGGGGCGGCGGGCTTGGCGCGGATGGGGCTCTCGGGGCGCTCTCGGGGAGAGCTGCGGGTTTCTCTCGGGGCTGGCCCCTGCGCAGCGCGCAGTGGGGTGCGCCGGAGCTGCGGGGTGGGAAATGCGTCTCTTTGCGGTTGTATTTTACCTGCCCCCGCAGCACGGTGTGTGCTCTGGAGGGAGGAAACGGAGCGAAAACCTCTTAAAATGTGAGGGGGGGGGTGGAAAAAAACGAGTTTGGTAAAATAAAAAGGAGACGAGCCTTTTCCTGCATTGCGTGTGCACAAGTGATGATCGTGCACAGCGTGAAGTGAGGCTCAGAGGCATCTCTGAATGAGTTCTGTAATTGTGAATTACACGGTCTGTGAAGGTGAATTCTTCAGCTTTTGTACGTTAGGGCTGCACCTTTCGTTTCACCGAGATTCTGGCTGGATTCTGGTGAAAAGGCACAACCGAATTCTCACACATGGTTGGATTCTACCATTCAGGTCTGTCTCAGCCTAAGTAAGTCAAGCCTTTCAAAGAACCTGGCTTATGTAGTGGCTCTCTTGGATGTAGTATGCCACAGTTTACTTGAAAAACTGAAAATAGGCTGGAAAAAGGACGTAAAAACAGTGTGAAAGTGCTGTGTACCCCTTACTAATCAGTCATTTCAAATAGTTTAAGAAAAGTACACAATTTTTCTATATGTTTAGCAGAAAAAGCATCACACTTCCCTGCTAAAGTAGTTCCAGTTAAGTAACAATTAGAATTTTATTTGTGTTTTCTTAAGATAATTTCACTATTAAGTGTGGAGAACTACGTGGTTTGGTCCAGAAATGCACTGTTGGATATATGTTAGATCAAAATCTTTGTAACTATACAAATGCCCGTATTTCAGAATGAAAATGGGGCATGACTAGACCTAACCTCGAAGATTAAAACCAGCCCAGCAAACCTCTTCGTGAGTCGTAGTTCCCCAAAACCATGTAATTGGCCTACAAGTCTTAAGAAAACAGAAGAAAATTCAGGTCTTTGGTTTCCATCAGACTTTTGAGGCTCATAGAAGTCACATTTTATTTCTTCTAAACTTATGCAAGTGTAAAGGGGGTGTGGATGTTGGGGTTTGTTTGTAGGTTTCGTTTGTTTTTTGTTTCTTTCCAAAGCTGAGATTTTATGTGCAATTGACCAAGTATGGTAGTAGACTTGTGGAAAAACACCAGGTACATAAAGGAGCTTTAAGATAACAGTTTCTTGTTTTTCATAGAATGAGAGTCTAAATCTAATCCTGATCTTATCCGAGTGCGTGTCTGGGTTGAGGAAATAACAGAAACAGCTTGCAGGGGTTTTCTGGAAGCAGCGTCCTTGTGCCTTGCCCTGTGCACTCCGGAGCTGGTTGCTACTTTCTTTCTCTGTCATTGTTCTCGTGGTCCTGTGGCTGTACATGGTTAAATCCACGTGTGTGGGTCCCTGCTCCTTCCCCGCACCACCAGTACAGGCCCTGTTGCGGAGTGGGACTCTGTGTTCAGTGGTTTAAATAAGGACTGTGCCTTGTTCTTAATGTTTGCCAAGTTTTCGCTTGACCTGCCAGGATGAGAACTTGGGGTGTTGAGAGTGCATTTTGTGCTGTGATTCTAAGGCCTGCGTGTTGAGTTGGTGGGAGAAGAGCAGTGCTACCCCATTTGTTATTCCTGGGGTTGCAAAAGTTCGTTTGGCGTGCACTCGTTGCTGTGGTGTGTTAAAGTGCTTCGTTATTTCTGTCACACGTAGCCCAGCACGTTGCTTGCTTGACATTGTGATCCAAATGATTGCTGCTGCCTGGAGGGCAGCCACAGCGTAA
The DNA here is from genome assembly GCA_013398595.1 of Tychaedon coryphoeus. Taxonomy (NCBI): domain Eukaryota; kingdom Metazoa; phylum Chordata; class Aves; order Passeriformes; family Muscicapidae; genus Tychaedon; species Tychaedon coryphoeus. The sequence goes on from WBND01000452.1 coordinate 422,619, forward strand.
TCCTGTGCCTTTCAGATGATCTCACAGACAAGCAGAGTGTTGCAGGAGGTAGGGGCTGTGCTGAAAAGTTAGCGTGTCAATTGGAATAGTGACGTACCAAAGAAGAGCTGGAAACAGTTTAGACTTCAGGTATGAAATAATGTATTGAAATTATGAAAGAATTCATCATTCATGGATTTGGTTGCCTCTGAATTTAAATGTAAGTTCTGTGACTGTTGGAGAACAATATTTTTTCTGTGAAGTGTTGTGTTATATGGATAATTTATTGCACAGTACTTCACAACCTTTGATGACTCCCTGTGTCTCTGACGTCCTGACGAGCTCGGTGTACTTGTTGTAAAGTAAGATTCCCTGGGGAGGGGATGGAGAGGAAAGGGAAGAGATGGAACTAACAGAGCTTGGGTTTAGCCAGTGGAAGCTGGTAGGAGAGTGTACCTGGTGAAGGCTTTCCTGCTGTCAGCAGGTTTGGTAGCATTCAGATCATGCCCCTGGGCTTGGATTTATTTTCTTGCTTCCTCTTTAGAAAATTTGAATGAATAAAAGGGTGTGGTAAGAGGGCCTGAATTCCATGTATGATCAAATTCCCATTTCCTTATGCATGTTCTTTATCATTCTCCATGTTGTGTTATCTCTGATTTTTCCTTTGGTGATCTCAAATACAAATGAAGCAGATGAAGAGGAAAGTCTTGCCTATGGTCAAAGTAGAGCTACTGTTCAGCAACTTCTGTTTTTAACATTTTATTGTGTTTTGATAGTATCTGCTAACAGAAAAAATAATTTGGAGGAGATTTGTCAGTGTTTATAATAACACGAGAAATACAAATAGAGGTGACTATCAGTGCCCTGAAATCTAGGGTGAATTTTAACCTTCCATTTCCATGCACACCGATAGATTTTGTACTTTGTCCCAACATCCTTATCTTCCCTGCCAAGGAGCCCAGAAAGGAAAAGGCAAACCCCAGGGCCATGAGGATAAATAAATGGCCAAGGTGGCACGCTGAGCTGGGCAGCAGAGTGGGGTGCAGCAGCTCGAGCACTGACAGCTGTCCCGGTGAGCTGCAGGAGTTCCCTTTTGTCCTGGGGAGCTCTGGGACGCTCCCGCTGCTGTGCAGGAGTTTGTGACACTGTGAGCAGGCTCAGATCAGCTGGCTGGGTAATAATAGTCTGCACTGAAGCCTAGTGATCCTCTGGATTTGCAGTTGGAACAAAGACTATGATCAGCACGTGCATGCTGCTCATTTTCTTGTGGCTTTCCCTGACTCCAGACCTGTGCTGAAAAGATGGATGTGCTCCTCCTGAGTCCTCTGGAGCTGCTGGTCTTGCTGCAGTGCTGAGAGACGTTTGACAGGACTTGAAAGGAAAAAATAATGGTCCAGGTAACTATAAACACTGAGGCTGGACCTAAGCAAATGCCTGGATTGGGTATAAAGCAGCTGAGCTGAGTGCAGTGGAGATGCATCTGCAGCTCCCTGCTGTTGTTATTGCTGAATTATGATATTTTCTTACAAACACTTAGTTTACTGAAATAATTTAAATATTGTTTACTGGAACACTTATTATGGAAATATATTTAAATCTGAAATAGTTTCATCATCAGATTTTGTTGGATTTAGAAAACAGTGGTAGGTCTTGCAGTTCTAACAAGTTGTTGAGGAGAAAATCGAGTAGTAAATCTGCATGAAGAGCTCGTTTGTTCGCCCTTGTGAATTTGTCTTGTGTCTTTGTACTGTCACCTAGAAGTTACCCCTGGTTTACTGTCATTACATTATCCTTACCCCTCTTAGCAGTTTATCCTTTGCTCCCTCTCCTCCTGACTGGGCAGGGAGCATGGAAAAGGTGCATTTCAGCTGTTCTGAGTGCCCTGTGAGTGCTGAGTGATGTGCTGGTAGGCCAGGTGTAACAGGTTGTCTTTGGACCGATGAAGTCATCTTTCCCTTAGGCACAGCACTAAATAATGTCCATCTTACTCACAGGCAGTTTTCATAGAACTTGTGAGACTTTATTTTCTGTTTTTTTCGTTTGGGTTTTGGTTTTTTTTGTTGGTTTGTTTTTGTTTTTTGTTTTGGTTTGGTTTTTTTGGGAGGGGGGTAACCTTTTCATGTTGTTTGTTATTCACCCACAAGTTATTGAGAGGCCCTGACTCAAGGAATACTTAATAATACCCAATGACAATTTGTCTTCTTAACCATGTAAGACTTGCAAAATACTTCTGGAAATGTTTTTGTTATTCTTTTCCTATTTAATAGATGAATGGTTTTGAAAACACGTTTCAGATAAGTTTTTCAGTAGTAAACTTTTTTCTGCTTCAGATGGTGAAGTTTTTTCATTTTACTGAGTGAAATGACAGTGTGGAACTAATGGGTTGAAAGATAAGAGGTTTAGACATGAAAATTCCAGGCTCTAGTCTGAGTTTTTTAAATCTCATGTAAAATGAAGGCCTTGTCAACTTTAAGGTGTATGCTTATATGAGTTTTCATTATAGTAAGGCTTTAATTATAATAAGTCTTTATTTTGTCTATCTTTTAAAATCTTTAAAGTGAAGAACTTTCAAGATTGACTTGGCAGTGGCATGTAAGTTGTATGAGTGAATTAAGGAAGGCAGAACAATAAATTTGCAATGTAATATGGAGTACATGTGGTACTAATAGGTGTGTTTCGTGGATCCATGTGACCAGATTACAAAGTGCTTCAGGCCTCTCTGCTGTGTAGTCTCACTTGTTCATATGCAGGAAGTGAGGAATCGTTCATTAGCACTTAAGACAAGGTGGTTAAGTCGTTAATTTTTTTTTCAAGTGTGTGTAATATGGCCATGTCACAGTGAGCTGTACAGAAGTTTGCCCAAGTTTCAGAAATTCTGCTGAAAATTGTATTAGCAGTCTTTCTAACTGCATTTATTGTTGCTGTAGTTATTTGCTTTCAAATTGCAAAATAAACCCCTTGTTTCGGTAATGGTTATGTTCAGGCCTTTCTGGCACGGGAGAAAATAGCTTTTGATGGGAAAACAAAACAGCCCAGATATTTTGTATGGTGAGTATCTTTATTACTAAAGCTGTTGGTTGGTATAATTGAGTGGTTAACATGAGGTCTTTTTGTGAACTAGATGAAAGAGCTTGGTATAATGAGCTGTTATAGTTATTGTAGTAAGATGTAAATATACTTCACAGAATTTGAGAAAAACATTTTCCTATTGAGGCTAAGACAGAAATAGTTCTGCTTTTATGTAGGGTTTGAACATCCACACTGCTCTGCATGTGCCTTGTGTACATTTGTGACATCATCAAGTAACTGGTAACTTCTAAATACAAGGTTTAATAGGTGGGTTTTTTCAGGGAATTTCCTAGGCAGTAATGGAAAAAAAACTGCCTTGGTTCTTCTTTCACCCCCCCTTTTTTTTTTTCTTTCCCCGTTTCACTTTCCAGTGAAGTTACCCAGGGTGGTACATGCAGCCTGAGCAGCCATTTGGCAGAGATGTGACATCACATTTCTGGAGCTGCTCACAGATGAGGCCAGCTCTCCTGGATGATGCAGTGGGAATGTTGTACCGTGCCACTCCTGCTCAGATCTGTCCCCAGCTGTCCAGTCCCTTTGATGTATTTCCATCTTGTTTTAGAAGGCGTGCCCAGGTGCAGAGGGTGGGTGGGGAATGAGCAGCACGCAGAGCTGTGTGGAAATAGAGCTGGAAGCCCTCGCCTCGGGGTGGCTGCAGAGCAGGGAAAGCGGTGCGGGGCACGGAAGGGAAGGGGAGCAGGTGGAGCTTGGAGACAGGAGCAGAGCTTCCTGGCAGGGGGATGATGCCAGATAGACACAGGAAACTTCTGGGACCACGGGGAGAGAGATCTGCCTGATAGCCTGAGGGGAAAGAGGAGAACTTAACCCAAAGAAAGTGAAAATTGGAGTCTGCTGTGAAGTAGCCAAGTAATTGCAGGGAGTCCTTGAAACAGGTGGGAATGTGATCTCCAGTTAAGTTGTGCGGGGGACGGGAACACAAGAGGGTAAGCAACTTGTTTGTACGAACGGTGAGTTTCAGCCACTCTCCCAGTTGCTGTTAAAAGGTACAGTGGTATGACTTGTAAGTGGTAATTTTGTGAGATTCCCTGAGGCAGAGGTTCTTCTGCTTATCTATCCATGTAACTGAGTCTTTTTTATAATTTGCTTTCTGTCGGGGGTTCATTTAAATATGAGCATGTTTAAAAGTATTTGTTTTAGAAAATGACATACAAATATTTTATGTTGTGCTTGCTGTTTATCATTGGTTTTGTGATAGGCAAAGATAACGATTACAATTGTGCTTTTGCAGCATTCTAAACCAACAAAGAACTAGGGAAAAATTCTTTTGAGATGCTGAAGTACTTTTTTCCCCCCTTAACAATGGTAAAATGTAAAGCAAGAGAGACCTGGGATTTCTTTTCCCATATCTAATTTTCTTCTCCATACTAGGATTTACATTCCTAAATAAATTTTGCCCAACTTCTGTTGCTAACGTTTAATGGATACTTTCTTTCATTGATAGAAAGGTTACTTAAGGTTTATGCCAAGACATTTGATAGGGGAAAGCAAAAGATTTGTAATGATTTAGAAAGTCCTGTTGTCATCCCGGTGCACCACAGAGGAGTGCTCTAAGTCAAACACCTTGTGTTATGTCAGAGGGAGAAAACCTTGGTGGTTTGAGTTGAGACTTGTAAAAAACTTATTGTTGGCTTATACAGTGGTATTATAATTTATTAAATATGCCTAAATAAGAATTTAGCATAAAGAATGTCCACTTACTATAATGTCTATTCCATGTAGCCTCTTGTGTAAATTACTAGCTTCCCTGTAAAATTGCAGTAAAGGCCTTATTTTGATTTTAGTTTATTGTGCTGAAGTAATGACTTAGATTCCAAATGAAAAAAAAAAATCTTGAAAGTGCAAAGAAAATATTTTCAATATATGCAGACAGAGAAATGTAAATATTTCTTTTTCCTTTGAAATAAAACTCCTTGTGGCATGTCTTTAAAAAGAAGTCCTTAGGTTGACTTGAATGCTGAGTTATAGCTTGGACAATTGGTACAAGTAGAAGTTAATTCAGTGTCCCACAGAGCAGGAGTCAAACCTTAACTTATGACCTTTTTATTAGGAATTAAACCAGTTAGTGGAGCTGTACTTGGCTGGTTTCTTTGCTTTTGATGCCTGGTTAGTAGTTGAAGGAGCCAGTATTCACTGAGGTGGGAATAGACAAGGCTGCTACTTCATACAGTGCTATCCTAGCTGTGTATTTTTTCTGTAGTTTAACATGATGATAACAGAAACTGGAAGGATTTTTTAGGTCTACTCTGTGAGCATGCATCTTTCTTTGGTCCTTTTACATTCCCCTTGTTTTCTGTGTTTGGCGTTCTGGGGTGAGGGGAGGTGCCCTGAGGCTGGGAGAATGGGAGGCTGATACCTACAGCAGATGACATTCCTTGTCACTACCACCCTCCAGAGTGATGGTGGTTCAGTGGGCAGCACTGTTACAAAAAACACGTTATTTCTGCTGGTCTTTTAGTGAGTGCTTTCCTTCTCTGCATCTCCTAACCTGTGCTGGTAAACACACTCCTTTATCGGTAAAGACTGGAAATTGTGAACCACTTGTTGCTGGTCTCTAACTTTTCAGGGAGGTGATCAAGTTGAAGATGACATGGTTCCCCGAAATGAAAGGCAGTTTTATTTGTCTCTTTAAGGCAGAATCGAGTACAGTTTCTTGATTTGTGTAATCCTTTTGCAGAGTGTAATCTTTGTGCTGTCATATCACAAGGCACGTATGTTTAACCTGCTCTGTTTTTGCACTGCTCCTCAGATCTTTTGGCATTTCATGTTTGTTTCATTGTGTTTCCAGTTGCTCTGTGTGCTACAAATCCTGTGATAACCTGGGTTTGTGTTATGAGCCCAAATATTCTAGGGCTAACAATCCAAATAATCACATTAAGTGATCCAGGAGAGTGGAAACAGCTCTAGAGGTGGTGAATCATAACACACTTTCTCAGTCTCGTTTTGTTTCCTGTGCTTGTTTGTTATTTTAAGTTCCTTCAATTTCTCTATCTCACAGAGCTTTCCTATCTTCCCTGGTTTTATATCATCAGGCTGAAGTGTTTACAGTGTTCTTCCTTTCTCTAGGTGTTTATACCTTATGTAGATGTAGCTTTACTCTAAAATAAGCTGCTGCTTCAAAAAGAATTTTAAAACAAGTTTTTAATGTTACCACTTGTCATGCCACATGCTTTATTTTCTGCTGTGTTGCTTGCTTAGTAGTCATATAACAATATTTTTTTGTTTGGTTGTTTTTTGTTTTTTTTTTTTTATAGTGGTTTATCCATGTACACTATTTTTTTCTTACTGGTGGTGGGTTTTCGTGAACTCAGAAAATCATCATTACCAGTTGTGAAATTATTTTGGATACCTTCTATTTAAAGGTTTAATTGAAATGGTTTTCTCAGCAAAATCAGCCAAAAAAACCCCTTAGATATGCAGGTAGCTCAAGTTGCTTTCTGTCTCTTTTGAAGATTCTCTCTGAGCTGGTTGCTGGTTCAAGGAAAAGGAACTGTAAGAGCTCTAAAGCATAATGGTATTTTCATGCCACGGTCAAACTACATGCATTAAAGTAAGACAAACTGTTTTGCTTGTGAAACATAAATGTTTGGTTTATGGAATTAAATTGATAAATTACTGCAGTTTAGTAGGAGGAGTTTGTTAGATGCATCATAAAATACCAAATTTACCAAAGATGGGCAGAACAACAAAAACAGATTAGGCAAATCTCAAACGCTCATGTTTCGGGAGCTCTGTTTTTCTTAGGACCTGTTTGAATCCTACTTTTAAATTGGCATGATCATTTGGAGAGCATAAAGCAGAAAGATGAACTGAAATCTCCTTGGCCACCTGTTTATAGTTGTCTTGAGTACTGTGTTTTATTGTGTATTGGTACCCCCATGCAGATGTTCTGATAGTAACTGCAGAAAGACATTTTGCCTAATACTCATTGAATGTCAGCAAAAATTAAATCTTAGTACAAAAACATAGGAATTTATTCTTCCTCTGCTTTTGTTTAGGATCCAGTAGAACAATTCCTGTTACTAATCTGTTGTATCCGTGGCTCCTCTGTTTGGAATTGATGGAGATACTTTAAAAGAGGACAGGTGTAAGATCCTCCTCTCAGTGATGGGGCTGAGGGTTAATAATCTGATCGTTTTGGAGTTTTGTGAGGATTTTCCTTGCCTTGGTCTTTGATTGCATTAGGAAGTAGCGAGCCCAAATTGCTTTGAGTTTGCTGGTGCTGAAAAGCTGTTGTTTTTGTGGAACTTGTCCACTGGCCAGAGCTGTACTCCACAATTTTCCACCTCTTATCTTGGGAAATAATAGGAGTAGTGGTGAAAACAGTGAAGTTTTTGTTTTCACTCGAGTTCTCTTAATGAAATGAAAATAATGAGGTGCTGGGGGATGTCACTAAGCAAGTCATTATTGTTTTCTTTGAATGTTTCTGTTTTGACTTGGTGTTTGTAATTGAGTGATTGCAGTTGGTGCTGTTTGTTTTCTTTTGGGATTACTACCTAGTTGTGATTTAGTCTTCCAGGTGGCAAAAGCTTGTCTGTTGATTTCTAGGTTTTAACCCTTGAGGTTGCTGTGAGATGTGACTGACTGTCATTTACAGTGTTCCCATTATTCTGAGGTTTTTATCTGACTGTAACAGCTTCATTTTTTTCCTTAAGCTTCCCTCGTGGGTTAGACCAATGTAGCAGCAGCTGTAAGGGGCAACAAATGAGTATTTCACTGACCAGTAAAAGAGAAAGAAACTAGCAGGGTATTGATATGTTTTTTAATCCTTAACCTGTTTACTTACTGCCAGTAAGGTTTGTAGCATTAGGTTTCAGAGGCGATCTGCCGGTTTGCTGTTTTATGGCGGGATTATCAGTGTGCATTTCAGGAACTGTTCCCGAATCGTGGAGCAGTGCAGCTGGCTGGCAGCTCGGGGGTGTTGGCTGCGGCGACCCCGCAGTGCGTGCTTGCTGCAGTTGCTGTTGGTTGTGGGCTCCGTGCTTTCCAGGAGGAGGGTTTTCCCTCTGGGACCTGTCGGGATGGGTTGGTGCAGTGGGGCTGGGCGCTGTGCTTGCCCTGCCGGCACATCTGGGCAC
>WBND01000452.1:431706-484985 GCA_013398595.1 Tychaedon coryphoeus
GGGTGCCCTGAGCCCGGCTGAGCTCCTGTGCTGGGCTGCAGGCTGCTCTGACCCTGGGGCTCGCTCCGGGCCCATCTGTTCGGGCTGCCTGCGCCTCGGGGAAGGGCACTCCGCTCAGGTCCGCAGGGACTGCGTTTAGCAGACATTAAAGGTATAATAGCAAATTGATTGGGCCTTTGTGCATGTGTTCGGTGCCTGCCTCGGCTCTCCCTTCAAGTGCACAGTTGCTAATGGGACTTGGTGGAAGCTAAAAAGGCAATTATTTTGCGGTTCTTTCGGGTTTTTTGGATAATATTCCTTCTCGACTCTTACTCTCCATTGTTGTGAAAGGTGAACAAAATGAGGGAAAGAATAAATGTTGTGGATTTCATTCATCAAATTCAACAGAAGGTATTACTTGCAGTAGTGAGGAAAACAATCTCGGAGAGTCAAGTGTGTCAGCAGTGATGTGCAGTATACCATTTTATTTAATGCATTAGATCATAGTCTCATTGCAGTTTCATTCACATTTAAAGATACACAAAAATTAGGGCCCCGGTGTATAATATGTAGTTTAAAAATTGTGCATTTTAAATTGTGAATAATTTGGATTTAGTTTTTTTCCCCCCTCTAGAAAATATCAATATTTATATAACTCCCATAGTGACTTAATTTGGCTTAAAGGAACGGATTAATCCAGAATTTCAAGTGCTTGAAAAATGCTTTTTCTTTTCTATGAAGTGAAAATGACTGACAGCTTCTTGTAAGTTTTTAGGTATTATGTTTTGTTTCAGGATTGTTTTTAAATAGAGTTTGAACTAAATTAACCAGCTAGACGCATTTGATTGTGCAAGCACTAATCTTTAACATGAAAGTGCTGCTAAAAATACCTTAATGTTCTTGATAATGAAGACTGTACTATTTCTAGCCACAGGTAAAATAAGTACAGGTAGAAATAAGATCTGAAACAATGCCTTTGAGGTAATGATTCCTCTGTTTAAGCTTGTATGTTTTTGCTTAATGAACTAACTTTAAATGTCAGTATCGTTTCAAAGCTGTTGGTCTCTTGGTAGAGGAAAAATTTGTAGGAGGAGAGAAAAATGTCTGACCCCTCTGAGGAGATTGTGTGTTTTCAGTTCTGCCTTGCTGCATTTGGGAGACCCTGCCAGTGTTTGCAGGCTTGGTGAAATGAGGTCTGGGTTTAATAAAGCATTTCAGAAGGGCACTCAGTTCTTGCCTCTAGACCTGCGATTTTTACATCAAGTTGATTCAGGTGCTTGATTAGGTTGGAAATAGGGACAACATAAGCTAGAAGATCATGTTGTGCTTGCTGTAACAGTTCTAAATTTTAGTAATTAGTCTTTTGAATGGTGCTTCTTAAAAACTGCTATTGTGTATGCAGGCTCTCTCCAGCAGTGACTGTTTTTGATGCTCTATTGTCTGGGATGACCCCTGAGCTGAACTCTCTGAAACTCAAATGTCTAATGTTCTTCATCAGGCCATGGTCGGTGGATCCCTTACAATGGAGCTGGAGCCTGCCTCCAGCCTGGGAGCAGACCCAGACCTGTCTGTCACTGCGAGAGGGAGAGCCACAAGCGCCTCACTTGTGCTCGTCGTTCTGCTTTGATAGTGGCAGGCAGGCTGTGAGCACAGCTCATCTCCTGCCTGTGAGAAAGGGCTTAGCGAAAGGCAGACAAACTGCTTTGGCTTGGCCAGCTAAAAATCTGTTTGTGTCTCTGTTCTGTTACCAGGGTAGGTGTGTTTTTGTTACTTGGTTTGCTCCTCTTATGCACATCGTTACTTTCCCAGTTGTAAGCTTTGTGGATTTGGGGTGAGAAAGCAGAAGCATGTAATTTCCATTACTACCTTCCCCTTGTTGAGGAACCTTACCCTCTGTCGAAGCATCCCGAGCAGATACAAAGTCTATGTGATTGAAAAGCCCCATTCCTAGACTGAAAGATACTCACAGTTTTTCTTTAGTCCAGCCCATCCTGGGCTGAGTGTTTGTGCACGTCTCTCATGTGTGTCCTGTCCTCAGGCCCTTTCTGAAATCCTGAGAAACAAAGAAGTGCCCGAATTGGCAGCTCTGACAGACACTGTTGCAGTTAAGTCTTCATAGACTTAGTAGCAGCCCCAGCTCTGACTGTAAAACTTATCTTTCTGCTTCATCTCGAAATGGGCAGGTCAAGAGACCGCCCAAGTCAGTGTCTTTGATGTTGCATATACTGCAGACTGTTCTCTGAAAAGCTTCCTGGTATTTTTCTCAGTGTATGAAAGACAGAGAAAACTACCCACACTTGAGCTGCACTGGGCACTGGTCTCTCACAGATTGTCTTTGCAGCCTTGACCTCTTCAGTGAGGGATGCAACTTGCTGAGTGAGACAGAAACTAATTCTAGATTTCTTAGTGCTGGGAAGAACCTGATCCCCTGAAATGTGCTGGTTCTGGAGGTACAGAAGAGGAAACAAAAAATGTATGTTACATTTTTATTTAACAGATTGTTACTAGAGAAGGAATGGGCCAGGGCAGTCAATTTCTTGCATTAGAGTCTACCGAGAATGTATCAGGAAAGTCATCCTGATACATCCAAACCTAGTGATCTCTCACTGTGTGACTCCTGCTCATTTTGTTTTATAGACCATTGAGTTATTTCTCTGGTTTGTTCTGTTGCAGCAATATTTGTCTGTGCTCTTTAATGTTATACTCAATGTTCTTTGAACTAGAAGGAAGGGGGGCATTTTGCCTTAAATATTAAGCTGTTATTGCTCAACTGGATTTGAGTTATATTTTTTCCCATTTTTAGACAGGATTTTGAATAGCTTATAGAATCATAGTCCAATGTAGCACTTCATTCTCAGTTTCCAATTTCTGTATGATACTACTTGGTTTAAGTGCTATGGGCAGCTTTTTTTTATTCTGGTTCCTCTGATACAAAATTTTGATACCATGTTAATCTGTTAGCTCTTAGCAAACACTTAAGCTATTAAACCCCAACCCAGCAAACATTTAAACAAGAATAGCTAAATTCACTTGCCAAGTGTTACTGGTTTCTTATGTCATTAATAACCCTACTTGTCATGATAGCTTTTGCTGGGATCAGTTGACTTTTACTTGTTTTTCTTCAGAAGAAGAGAGGATAGCTTGTACAAAACCACAAAGCCTAAGCATTTGCATTCCTTAGGCTGTAAAATTAGAGACCTGTGATTTTGTGTCAAGGTATGTTGCACTGCACTGGTAGTGTGAACTAAACTCTCATGCTTTAGGTTGATAATTTTCAGGGATTTTTATTTTTTTACTTGCAACAGGTTTTGCAGATAAAGCTTCTGACAATTTCCTGTAGGAATCCTAAAATGCTGGTACAGTACATGTAGTTAGTGGCTGTTTATGCTCTTGGGGCTGGGAGCTTTAGCTCAGGGCTAGTGGAATACTTCTTTTACCTGCTAGTGACAGAGTGGGAGGTTGCATGTCATAAAAGGAATTAAGATTACTGGGGAGGGAAGGGAGACGTGGGCAGGGATCATGGAAAGCTCTGTGTATTCAGGGTGTAGAAAAGGGAAGAAAATAAAAATCATGGATATGGAAATTTGTTGTGTAGCAGTAAATAGCCTGTATGACTGCCATGGATGGGAGCTGTGCCTTCTAAATTGTTAGACCTTGTTTGAAATTGGGAGGGGGTGGAAGAAAGGCATGTGGTGTTTGTGTAGCATTTGGAACTATATATTTTATATGCCTTCATTAAAGCAAGAAGGTGTTGAAAGCGTATTGGAAACTTTCCTTTTAACTTGGAAGACAAAGACCTAAAAATAGTTGATCATTTTTAATAACGGAGGCAAATCAGTTGGAAGATAAGGGTTCTGTGGTTGGGATATGTTGCTGATATCCCTTGAGATAAGGGCTTGTTCATGAAACCAAATTACTCAGGGTAGTTAAAACTAAAGCTTATAACTGGGAGCATTGTTACAGCGAATCTGTTATTTAGACTAAGGCAAGTCACTTCTTATTCATAGATGGAGTGGAATCTACATGGTAGGTGAGAATGGGAAATTTAAAGAAAGCAAATATCTGGGAGTATTTCAAAATCTGTCACAGAAAAACCTGCTAGCATAGCAGTGATTTGGAAAGATACAGATAATGTGAGAAATCACTAGTAGAGACTTAGAGCAGAGGAACAAACATGCTAATGTATCTTCAGATTTTGATTACTGGCCTTTTTTTCTTTAATTCATCTCAGTGTGTAATAGAACAATACTGGGCATGTAAACAGTGATGGTAAAAATCGGGAACAGCACCTGTACCTTAAAAGCAGACTGGTTTAACATATCCCAGTTATACATGTCTGGAGAGGATTGGTGGAGGCTCTCCAAAGTGGTTAGGCTGCTGAGGCAAATCCAGTACAGGGAGAGGCTGAGTGCCTGTGTTCCTGCAGTTTTGGGAGGAGGAGGGCAGGGTTTTCCTGTGCTCAGTGCTCTGCTGGGGAGCTTTCACAATGGAGGAGGCAGAGTCATCTCGACGCTGCAGCTGCCAAGGATGAGAGACAAGAGACAGAAGTTGCAACACTGGAAATTCTCATGAGATGTTGGGAAACTTCCCCTTTCCATCACAACAGGGTTAGTCAGCCATTGAGAAAATTGTTCAGAAAGGTAGCAGAAATCCCAGCCTTTGAACACACTCATTAACAACTCCACTGGACGAGACCACAGGCAATCTCATGTCACTCGTTCCTGTTTAAGCAAATTTGGCCATCTGGTCTTTGAGGTTCTGTCAGAGATGAGCTGTTCTGTGACACTGTGGCTTTGTGGAAGAGAGAAACCTAAAGGCCCTCATGGCAAACGGAGCAGGTTAGCAAGATTAGAAAAGGGGTATCAGTAGCTGTTTAATGAGGAAGAACACCCGTCTCCATACTTGTAGCTTATCTGTGGAAAGCGCATAGTCTCGGCAAGTTTTTTCTGATCCCTTTGATGCTTGTCTCTGTATCTGAGGTATGGAGCAGAAAGGCTGATGAAAGTGACCCCTGCTGGCCACAGATCCCCTCTGCTCGTTCTGCCTTCTCTGCAATCGTTCTGCTGAACCAAAACAAGCAGCATCAGTTCAGACTGTGCGCACAGTGGACACCGTGCTGGGGCCGTGTGGGAGCACCTTAAACCCCATGTAGAGCTGAAGTGCTGTGTTCTGTTTAAGCCTCTGGTGTTGGCAGGGGATGCTGGGCTCCATTTATTGGGGATTTTCCATTCCCCCCTTTTGTTCCCAGTGTCCAGAAGAAGTTATGCTGTTGAGTAATAGTAGCTGTCTCCTAACTGTGGGTTTATTAATAAAGCGATGTGCCACAATAAATAATAGGTTTGTGCAAGGTTTTCTCTTCAACCTGTCAAAATGTATCTGAAAGAGAAGAGGCACCGTTTTGATTTGCTCTGTTAACAGGCCCCAAACGCAGCCTTTGGTTTAGCTGAGGTGTTTTTTGTCTTGCAGCATAAGCAGCACTATCATGGACGTGGACAGCACCATTTCCAGCGGGCGCTCCACGCCGGTGATGATGAACGGGCAGGGCGTGGCCGCCCCCTCGGCCAAGAGCATTGCCTACACCTGCTGCTGGGATCACTGCCACGCCTGCTTCAGCTCCAGCCCCGACCTGGCCGACCACATCCGCTCCATACACGTGGACGGGCAGCGAGGAGGGGTCCGTGTCGCTCTTGGGTTTGCTTCTTTCTGGTCTTGAGTGGCGCTGGCAAATTCTCTCTTTCTGAATTCCACTTCCCTAACTAGTGGCAGCGAGGTTAGCAGCCTAACTTTAGGAGTGTAGTCAGTTCTTTTCAATAAATTATTTGAGGCTACCAGGGTTTTGGTAGTGTGTTGACTTGTCAACATCCTGAAGCTACTGGTGTGTCTTTAAGGGCTTACCCTTGGAATCCGTTTTCTTAAAACTCTCAGTGTACGTGTTCCTGCGTGTGAACTTGGGTGAAGTCACATCTTAATTACTGTTACCAAAGGAACCTGGCTACAGGTAAAATCCATCCAGAATGTATAATAGGGAAGATGTAAGAGTGACTCAGTAGTACAGAGTCTTAACAAAACAGCTCTGTGTCTAATACTGATGGCAAGTTTACCTTCTTTATAATTGCATCTAATTTTTTTTTTTTAATTGAGTTGCATAAATAAGCATGTAAATTCCAGTCTAATCCCTGGTCAAATGATAATTTGTCTCAATTTTAATGTTTAAAAACATCTTCTAGTAGAGTAATTTCAACTTTGTACTTAACTACCTCCCATCTTCAAGCTTCCAAATTGCCTCTGATGCCTGGAATATATCATGTAAACTACCTTTACATCCAGTACAAGCCATCTGCCTGCTTTGGCACTGTGTGTTGCAGCTCCTCAATTTCTGGGAGAGATAATAGCACTTCTTGAAGCAGAATAGTTGTGACAGGACAAAAAGTCAAAAGATAACTTCTTCAGAAGGAAAATGTTAGGCTGTTACTCTGTATCTTCAGTGAATAAGAAACTTAAATAAAATGCTAATTTGCATTACTTCAAATAATTTATTATGTAAATGTGTCACTGAGACAGCTGTGATTCTGCCTGTATTTAGCTAATATTTTTTGTCATGATTGAACTTTTCAGGTTCATATTTGATAGCTTTTATCAGTCCAGTATCTAAGCAGAATGATCCATCCAGTGTAGTGGTTTTTTAGCCCCCCATGAGGTGATTTCTGAGTTCTGTCTGCAGGTGTATAAAAGTGTTACATGAAACCCGGATGAAACAAGGAAATCAATGTGTTTGGACCTTTATTATTCTATCCATTATTCCTTTACATTCTTAAAAAGGGACTGGAAGGTTTTGCAGATTTTGTTTGTTTGTTTTTCCTGTGTTTTATTTCTTGTTGCTTACATTTCATGTGACATGATTTGTGGGTATTTTTGTTTAGAAAATGTTGTATTTGTATATTTAAAAGAGGAGGTTGTTGGAAGCACCGAGTGCCTGATGACTGTTGCATTCAGTTCACAGTTTTGAACCCCCTGCTGGAGTTTGTTTTTTGGGAAGTTGCACTGTGGTGCTGTGGGGTGGGGATGTGTCCCGGGTTTGTTTCAGGATTTGTCTGCCACCTGCCGGTGAGGTGTTCCAGCGTCTTGGAAGTTGTGTTGTGCTTTTGATGGCATTTCAGGTCTCACTGAGCTGCAATGGCTCTAAATGTGATGAAAATTGGGGGGGATTAAGTTGTTTCTTATTAAGAATGGAAAGGAATAGGATAAACATCTTTGCATGGTAAAATGTGTTTTTTTCCAGCTAATACCGAGGTCATGGCTCCAGTCCAAACCAGATACATCCATCAAGAGCCTGGGAAACTTTTTGACAAAACAGTTTCGCTTCCAAAAGATGTTATTTCAGAAATGTTTAGGGTTCAGCTCTTTGACAGGGATTGCCAAGAAGCCTTGTCTGGCCTCGTGGCACATGGTTACACACCCAAGTGCTTGTGTTCCCCGTCTGTAAGCTCACAGGGACACACCTCTGCCACGTGCCTGCAGTCTGCAGCTGCTGGTGGCAGAGCCAGCACACTCATGGGGCTGCTGCAGAGCCACAAACCCCAGAGATGGCCATGCTGGGCCTTTGAGGGCGTCTCACAACTGGGAGTGGCAGACCCCAGGGGTGTGGGGCCTGGGTCTGGATCAGTCACACACCCACTGGGGGGTTTCCAGCTTTGTCTGAGAAAAGCTGGCTTGTCTATCTGTCCGTTGTACAGCAAGAACGTACAACTCCTGTGGCTGCTTTTCCATTTTGAAAATAAAATCTTTTGAAGGTTGAGGCGTTTTATTCTCCAAAAGAGAACAAGAAACTGAAATCCAATTAGTTTCCTGCATTTCTGAAAACCTGCGTTATGAACAGTGCTGTTCCTGGGAACTTTCTTTGGCTGTGACAAATTAGGGCTTTACATCCCTTTACCCTCAGACCTGTTGAGGAAATTCTAATGAAAGGCAAGTTCATTGAGCTTTTTTATTCCCTCAGTTACAGATAAACACAATGAGAGGAGAGAGAAAAGCAGCATGAGTAAGTTCTGCTCCCCTTAGTGCACTATTGTGCATGTGATTGTTCTGTGCACTGGAATCACAAAACACCCATACATTTTGAATCCCATGAGAAATGGTAGCTTCCTTCATCAGGAATTGAATATAAGGCCCTAACTAGAGGTATCTGGTATTCCAGAATACAAAATTCCAGTATATAAACCGCACTGCAATCACTAATTTTTACTTTTTCATGCTCAAGGAATAGAATTATTTTTTTTTCTATAACTACTACTCAGAAAATGCAGATTTTTCAATAAAAAATGTTCTGTCTCCATATCTGGTGGATGCAGATACTGAGTGCCAACACAAATACAGCAGATCCTGTTGTTCTAGATTGTTTATCTGCAGGAGCATTTGTCTGTTGATACTTTCTTCCAGTGACCTGTTTTCATTGAATACTTGGGGTTGTAATTATTTTTTCCTTGGTGAGATGCGAGAAGTGTGTTTCAAAATAAATGGTTATCGTTCTGAATTGTTTGAAGTGTTGTAAAATGTTGTACAAACAGCCTTCTTTTCTGTTGTGATTTTTTTATTTGCTGTTCTCTCTGACTTGTGTAAACTTACCACGTTTTTACTCTATTAGGTGTTTGTTTGCTTGTGGAAAGGTTGCAAAGTATATAATACACCTTCAACAAGTCAAAGCTGGTTGCAGAGGCATATGCTGACACACAGTGGGGACAAACCTTTCAAGGTAAGGCTCCTTGTGATATACATTATCTCTTATGTTTAGAAAAATTCTCTTTATTTTTCCTAGCACGTCAGTTGAAAAATGGCATCTCTGGAGGATTTCTTAAAAAGGGAGCTGAGCCTTTTTCTGTGCAGTAATAGTGCCCAAAGGTCTGTTCTTTTACAAAAGCAGGTGAAGAAGCTGTTATTGCTTCTCTGTCCCTGTTTCTTTTAATTTATAAATGACAGGGAGTGCAAAACTAAATATTGCTCAAGTTCAGGGGGTTTGTGCGTTTTGCAGGTGAGCTGTTCACACTGTAGCAGTGAGATGTTTTCTCTCATGTTTTACACTTGCACATTGAATTTTGGATTGTGGCTGATGGTGCACATTCTGTGCTTGACTAAAAGCTGCTTTTGTTAAATTCAGTAGAAGCACTGGCAGTGACTATTTATGGTTCACTTGTCTGAAAAGAGTAAGGAAGTCAGGAATGCAGGACCATTGAGCTGACTGTATTTCCTGCCCAGTATTTTCTAACTTTCTCTTTCTTTCTCCCCTTAATCTGTACCTGCAATTCTAGGTATAGTAGTGTTTATCATTCCCATATCCACCAATCCGTTATTAATGAGTTGCTTCATCCTCTTATGGATACAGTTGGGGCAGTTCATAGCTGTCAGTCCTGGATCACTTGATGGTAAGTCCCACCCACACTACTTCAGACTGAAGTTCTTCCATGCAGGATATGAAAATGAAATAGGATTTGGGGTTTTTTTTGTTTGTTTTTTTTTTTTTAGTTTAGGTAGCATTTTATGCCTCCTTCTCCCCCAACCCCACCAAGTTTTAGTCTCTGTCTTCCCTCTCTTCTCTTTCTCCTCAGGTTAATATATTCCACTTCCTAAGAATTTTCTTTTAAGGCAGCTTTATTACTAAAAATACTCTTCTGTTACAGGATGTCTTTCTATAGTTACATTTTCTGTATAGGTTTTAATAGTAGTTATGGCAGAAAACAAAACTAAATTAAACTTAGAACCAAGAGAGTAAGAATACTGCATTGCATATGAAACAGATTTTTTCAATAAACAGATTTTTTTCCCTTCTGAACTGTGTAGTTTAGACTGAAAATTTCTGAGTCTGAAAATAACCACAGGAAAATGAGTTTTAAGGTTTCCATACCCTGCGTTTGAAGGAATGAGTTGAGCATGCTTCTGGAGGGATAGCTTAAGGATCCTAGATCCCTGCAAGTTTGCAGATCAAGTTATTCCAGGAACTGATCTAAACTGAAATCTAATCTTTGATTATTAATAATAATAGTAGTAGTAGTGAACAAAGCAACCACCAGTTACCAGAGGAAACTTGTACCTTAGGTTTTCTCTAGTTTGGAATTAAATACTTTGTCTACCTGAAAGTATAATGGCAAGCTTTGTTCTGGATGAAAGTCTTTTTATAGCTTAATCTGTGTTCTTACTTGGTCTAGCTGAAAGGAGCTCAGTTTTAGAGAGGTTGGGTTGAAGAGATGGGCATAGCTCAGGAACAGCAGTGAGTGTGTCAGGCTTACCTGGCAAAGGCAGTTTCAGTTGGTGCCCTTGTTCTTTTGGCAAGGCTGGCTGCAGCTAGAGCCCCAAAATTGTCAGTGGTTGTTTCTGATAATCATCATCCCGTGTTCAATGTCTGTTGTTTTGCTGTACCAGCGGATTTTCTGTCCTTTCTGGTCCCACTGAGGAGAGAACAAAACCTTGGAGGGTTGCAGTAGTTAATCATCCTGGCTCAATGTGTGTCACTGCAGCCTTTTTTCCTACTGTTGTCTGAGTCCCTCTGTTTGTTTTTTATCCCTGCATTTCTCAATCTGTTCCTGGGAGCTTTGAATGGAGGATAATTGTGGTCTGAGTAGAATTTTGTAACATCTTTTGTTCCCCTGTCATTTATGGTGAAATAGGCTGCAGGGCTCACATCAGGTAGCCAAGTATGTGAGTGTCTGTCAGCACTGAGGATGGTGATCTAGTAATTAACTGGCTCCTTTCCTTCATTTGCTGCTGCTTTTTTTTTATCCTAACTTTAGAAATCTGCTCTTGGGAACAAACAACACTTGAAGTGTTGGATATTAGTCTTGACCAGTCCAAGAGCAGCCTTTTATTAATTGTTTTGTGGCAGTCAGTCAAAAATTGAGCCAGTGTGTCCATTTAGTGCATTTAACTTCTCTCATAAATCTTAATTGCTCACCTTTCAGGGAAAGCCAGATTTTTTTTGAAGTCAGAGTTGGTTTAAAGACCTGTTCTTGATAATTACTGCAGACTCTCCCAAAATATCCCCCAAAACCTAAACTGCAAATGAAACTTCAGTTGCCTCATGAGAATGTACTTGAATCCCAACATAAAAGGAGGGAATCTGTCATTTTAGAAAACTTGCCGTGTTGAAAATAATGTTGGGATTTTTGAGGAAAGCTATAAGAAGTAGTAATGGAAATAGTTCAGCTCTATGCTGTTGTCTGAGGAACTGCTATTTTGGGTGTTTTAAAGAAAAACAATCTTAGCTAAGAGCATGGAAATCTAACTTTTGTAAAGGTAAAAGAACACTACAATCATACAGTGACCAGAAGAGAGTAATAAGTATATCACAGATGGATATATTCTTACATTTCTAGTGAAAAGAAGAGAGAAGTGTAATTTCTTTTTTTGAAAACCATTGGGGACTGTCTCTAACATAACTCTCTTTTGCATTGATGGATATATCCCTGTTCAGTTCCCTTTTGCTTGCAAATGGACTCATTTTATGTAGTTGCACATTTTGGTTTTAATTGTCTCTTTTTGTGCTGCACACGGAGTTGTCCTTTGACTGAAAGCTCCATTCAGCTCTAAATGAGCTGTTCTGCTTTCCCATTGAAAGGTCTTTGTGGGTTTTACCTGCCCTTTCCATTCATTCCTATCAGCCCTGTGACTGTGCAGTTCATTTGTCACAGAAATGAACCCGCTTCTGAATTGCAGAGGTGAAATGGTTCATATTTCTGCAAATTCGTAAGTTTATCCTGTTTTTTCCTGGTTGTGTGGCTTAGTGTGTCCTTCTCATCATGAATATTGCAGTACCTGTGTCACAAAAAAGGTACATTTCCTCATGGGTGCCTACTTTTGAGACCACTATTATGCTAGCTCCTTTTTTCTATGGGGCAATGTCTTGGTAGTGTACATCCAGCTCCTCTCTGAATCATTTCCTTTACAGTCTGAATTTAGCCACTCCTTTTCATATTTTTTTGTCATTGTAGACTTTCATTGAATATAGATATTCTCTCTAAAGACATTTAGTATGTTCCTATTTGTGGATGATTTTGCAAAGAGAGTTGAGAGGGAGAACCCTCAACATTATTCTTTTTTAGATCTCTTATTGCACCGTTTTACAGCTTCTTAGAAACCAGAGGAATATTGTGGAGTGTCATCAGCATGCAGGGCTGCTCCTGTTGAGGGTTCAGCAACTTGGCTTTCAGACCTTAGATGTAGGATGTGGAAGATGTGCTGAGTTAGAAAACATCCTGGTTTCACCAAACTGTCCTGGGCAAGTTGAAAAGAAATGAATGAAAGTATTCCATCTTTCTTGTCCTAAACCTGGCTGTTACAAGTAATAAGTATTTGAAACAGTTAGAGAGGTTGTGACAACCTGCATTTTCCAGCATGGTTTCTGGTGTGCAGGGGCAAAAATAAATTGGTCAGGTATTACTTGGCACTGCAAGTTACTTGAAGACAAATGAACTCTTAGGTGTTGAGCACAATGAAATAACTATGGTAGATGACCACACAATAGTGGGAGATTTTATGAAAAATAATTGCATCAGGTAATAATAAAATAAAACCTAATTGCATATAGCATTAGGATTTGGGTTGATGATCTCCAGGGTCTCCTCCAGCCTAGATGATCCTAGCAGGATGCCTGTGGGAATTCTAGCAGCTGCTTTCACCTGTGGATTCCAGTGGAAATGCTCTTCATGGTCCACAGCAGTCATGCAAGGTTTGCTCCTGTGGGGTGAATGTTTTTAGTTACAGTGAATGGTAGTGCACAGGCTCATTGCAGGCTTCCCCTTAAAATGGGGGAAGAAAGAAGTATTAAAAATGAAGTTAGATACTCCCTGTAAGTTCCAGAATTCAGGAAGGGGTGACTGACTGCATTTGCTACAACTCTCAGTGGAGTAATGCTTGGTGAAATATAGAAAACACAGTCATCATTGGGAATTCATGTCTGTTACTCTCTTGGCAGAATATTTTCTATCCATCAGAGCATTGCAGATGCAGATGTAAAATGTAAAGGCCCTCTGCCCAAACACATGTTGAGACAGTAAGTTTATCCAGATGTCTAAACTGTTACTGTTAGATTTACTAGAAAAAATTCCATATTGAATAACCCAAGTAGGAGATTTGGTTATTTTGAATTTGGAACAGAAACTTGCATTGCCAGGTACTTTGATATCCTGTTTGTTAAAGTCACTAGTCATTACTGCCCATTAATAATGGTGGGTATGGGTACACTGGAGAAATTAAACTTCTTACATGTTGACTTACTTTCTCTTGAAGTAACATATCCACCAATCCGGACCCAATCTGTTGGATTGCAAAGTCAATGCAAAATTTTGAGATTCAGGTTTTGGGGGAAAAATGGAAAGATTGGTTTAAAGTTGTGCCTAATAGTTGAGTTTGATTTATTAGAAGCCCTCTAGAGGTATGTGATTATCTGGTGGGAAGCTGATTTGGTATGACTTACCGTCCAGAGATCCTGAAGTGACAGCCTGAACTGCTCCTTATCTTTGGAGAGAAGAGACTTTACCCATTAGTAACGGATTGCTGGATATATTATTTTAGAGAAAAAAAAGGACAAACAGGTAAGATTTTTTCATTCTCCTCTTCTGCTGTTTCCTGTCTACTGCAAAGGCATTCTCTGTCATCTTTGATCTATCAGCTGTTGATTATTTGAAGACATGATCAGGTAGTCTCAAAGTACACAAAATCTGAATGTAATAATTTCTGCAAATACTTTGTGCTGTGGCTGTAGACTATTAATACACTTCCTGGACAAAGACAATTTCGAGTTGCCAGGTGCAGATCTTGAGGATCTGAGGGTGTTAGTTTGGGGATTTTGAAAGTAAAACTTGGGTAGAGCAAGAAAAGTTAGTGGTAGCTTCTGCAGATAATCCATATAGAATATTTGTGGTTGTTTGCTCTGTACATGACAAGAAAAATGTTAAGCTGTGACATAGTGAATCAACCTGCAGTTGGTCATAAAACATTGTTTCCCATCTGACAACAAGCACAGCTATGGTTTGAAAAGTTTTAGGAAAGTTCCTGACACATAGTTTGTGCTTTTTTCCCAAAGGTGTTGTCTTTTTGATACTGTATTTAACTTGGAATATGGTAAAGCATGCACGGTACCAAGGCTTTAGGTTGTTTTTGACCTCTAGCAGGCACTGGTAAAACTAGAGTTTTAATTTCTTAATTTCAGGTTAAGGGGTTTCCTTGATCTGGTTTTTTTTTTTTCCTGTCAGTGTTTGTATGCTCAGAAAGGGCTGGAGTCTGAAGTAAGGAGCACATTAGTCAGAGTGAATCCTAAACTTAGATTTTGTGGCTTAGTTTCATGGAGCTGCTTTTTTGGGAAAGACAGGTATTTCAAGGACAAAAAAAGAGGAGAGCAAAAAATGTTTAAACTAATGCACATGTGGATTTTACACATATCTGTTGGTTGTGGGTTAAGTCACTTTTCATAAAAAGAAGTGGTTTGGGTTCAAGGTCAGGTTGAGTGCCTAGCAATCTAATTTAGTAGATGCTGACCTTGCCCCCATCAGGGGGCTTGGAACTGAATGACTTTTCAAGATTTTGGAACCCAAACCATCCTGTGGTTCTGTAAGTGTAAATTCTAGTGTTCAGTATGAATTTCAAGTAATGGAAATTGTGTTGAAGTTACCATAGTGTAAAATGAGATCAGCATTGAGGGTGTGCTGGGATTTCTTCCATTTTAAGTCACTACCATCTAAGTAGACAATATTGCTGTTGTAGCATGGGAAATCTTAGGGCAAGGTCAAAATATTTAAGGGGGATTTTGGTAAAAATCTTCACAATTCTTAAGATGCTTATTAGTGGGAGGAGCAAATACAGTGTGAAGGTTCCTCAAGCTTTTTGTCAGGGAATTTTATGTTTGAATTAATTCAGTACTTAGAGAACTTAAACTCTCTCTAAGAATTCTTCCCTTTAAAAAGACAGAACAAACACACCAAAAAAAGTGAAAAACATCCTTTCATTTTTTGACTTTTACTGCCTTTAAATCTATGTACGTATTTTTAGTCCTATAGCAAGTGTTAAGCTATAAACACAGTTTATACCACAGGGGACAGCACAGTTTTTTCTCTTTGTGGACACTGTCTTTTACTACTGATCATGGGAAACCATTTGCTAAGTCTGAGGCAGAAATAGGCTTTTCAGTTCTGCACCCACTGTTAGAAAACTCAGCTGGGGTTTAGGGGCAAAAAGTGGGGCTTGTGGAGTTCTAAAGCTGTTTTCTTGTCTTCCAATCAAATGTGCAGGCATGGGGCAGGTTACTGTGAGCTTGGAAATTCATCCTTAGCCTTCAAAATGGCAGAGCTCTGTGGCCACAGTTGCAGCAGCATTACTAATTGCCAAGCTCCTGTTGGAGAACTTTCCAATTGTTCAGGCTGGTGATAGGTTTTTTGCTACTGCCTGTCCACTCATTTGTCCTACTGCTGTTGTCTGAATCCAAAGAAAAATCACTCGTATGGATACACAACTAATTGCAGCCAGTGATGAAATGCATATTCTAAAATCAATTTTCTATTACCCATGTAAGATCAGAGCACAATAGAAAGGGGTTGTGCTTCCCTCTCCAGTGGTATAATTTAAATACTTATTTTGCAGATGAAATAATTGTAAATATGGACCAGATACTTTAAAAAATGCCAGTAATTGTGGCCAGTACAAGCTTAGTTGCTGCTGTCATTCAGTTTGTGTTTCTGCTTGATCATTGTTGGATCTTGCTTTTCTGTTGAGAGAGGACATTTCCTTTAAATGGGAACTACCTTAAATGCGCCTGAAGTAATAGCAGCATCCCAAAGTGAATGTTTAAATAATTGTTACCACAACTTTACTGAAGTTAGCTTCAGATGGAACTGAAGACAGCTGTTCATTCTATAGCATTTACAAGGAGCATTAGGCTGTTACAGGTTTGCTGTGGGTAAGGATGTGTCTGTTACTTCTGCCTTGTCAGAAGAAATGGGGATGTTGGAGAATGTTACTGTTACCAAATGAAGACCATTGGAGAGGTGCTGAGAAACAGTAACACTGCAGTGTTTTGCAAGGCCAGGCATTGTTGGTCTGTGCAGAGGGAAGTTCTGCAGAAGCCTGTTTTCTGTGGAAAGCTTCCCAGTGCCTTGTTTGAGATGAGTTTTCTGCTATACAATATAAAATACAGTATGGCATACAAAAATTATTTCATGATACAATAATTATTGAGGGTTAAAAACAAACAAATGTATTTCAGAGTATGTTTTTCTTGTGAAGAGTTGCATGTTTTTGCTTCAGTGTGTTGGGAGTTGGGCCAGGGAGGTCACAGCCAGGTCCCTGAAGCTCCTGTGCCCCTCTGACGCAGCTGCTCTGGTTTTTCTCGCTAGTGTGTGGTTGGTGGGTGCAACGCCAGCTTTGCATCTCAGGGAGGACTTGCCCGTCATGTGCCCACACACTTCAGCCAGCAGAACTCTTCAAAAGTTGCCAGCCAGCCAAAGGCCAAAGAGGAATCTCCATCTAAAGCTGGAATGAATAAAAGAAGGAAATTGAAGAACAAGAGACGGCGATCACTACGTAAGTGTTTCGCACAGGCGGAAATTCCTGCCAGGTTTGTCCTAGAGTGGAAGTTCCTCCTCACTCTGGTGGTCTCTCTGCATATTCGAGTCTGGTAGAGTTGGCATACCTTGTGATGGGAAGAAAACAATTCCAGATTCTGTTTGTGCTCCTTTTCAGGGTAAATCTCTGTGTGTCACAGAAGGACACACAGAGGAAAAAAGATCAGTTTCCCCTGAGCAGCAGATGGAGTTGCCAATTGAAAGAAGCTTTTCATTTCAGAGCCACTTTTTGTTTACTGACTGTATTACTGTTGGAAAGTGTTCTGTTTAGTGCTGATGAGATCTGAAGTTCAGACAGAGATTGCAGATTCATATAAATTAGAGATAAATGCATGTTATATAAGCTCTTTTTGAGCACAACATTTCATTATGTTAATGACAGTTCTATGAGCATAACCAAGATCTAATTTTGGGCAGAATTGACTTGCTGTGTTTTTTTAATCTGTCTCCACATAGTTGATGTTCATTCATTTTATATGATCCAATGTGCTGAGAGGTGTGATTTGTCAGTTAAAGTGAGAGTTGTTTCCTCTAGCAAGAAATAACCACTTAGCCAGTACCTCTCCTAGTCCATTTGGATCTGGTAGTTCCTGATGTTCCCATGTCCTAGCATCAGACTAATAAAACTTCAAATTTCTAGAGAGGTTCTATTCTACTGGAATAGTTAGGAAGGATTAGGCAGTTGTTAAAACATTTCACTTGGGGTTATGATTGCTTTGGATGCATCTCTCCAGTACCAAACTGATCATTTGCTAGCACTGAAATGTTACTCTGACGCATGCATTCTAGAGGAGACAAGAAAAAACCCATTTTATCTCTTTTTTTCTGCTGGTATGTCAACAGCTGGAGAAACAGTGACATGAATTTTTACTTCAAAATCTTTTTTAGAGTATTAGAAAGTAGTGCAAGATAGTACTTTTTATGAACCACTGGACATTTTAAATCTTAAACTGTCTGCAGTTGTATTTCTCCACAGCTCTTCCATGGCAGAACATTTAACTGTATCCATCTTTCTCTTCCTGTGAAGAAATACACTTACCAGTTATTCAAATGGTACTGTAACAATGGATTCACATACTAGTGGTCCTAGGTGATTAATCTTTGTCACATGATTATGTGATCATTATTATGATTTATTCTTAATGCCTCACCTGTGCTTTAAGGAACTTTATGGAAATTTATGAAGCAGTGGTCATGTTTCTGCCTTGCATGCAGACAAGCATGTCCTGGGAAGTCACATTATCCTCTGGAATTCTGAGATTTCCTAGGCCTCTGGGTATGCCTGGGTATTCTTAAAATGTGTCTGAGCAAATTGTGTTGAGAAACACATCTTAAAAGTAGAGATTTCTAATTTCAATTAGATTTCCTTTAATTTTGATTCAACATTTAAAGGAATTAGAAAACTGTTTCTGTCCTTTTCAGAATTTGATTTTCCAAGAGCTTTCCCTTTGACTCTGTAAATCTGTGTGAATGAGAAGGTCACAGAAGTGAAGGCTGATGAGTGCAGGGTTAGGGCTCACTTTGCATCCTTTTGCATCCTTTTGGTATCCTTTTGCATCTTAGATGTAATGAGAGAGACATCTTGAGATAATTGCAGGTTCCTCTAAAGGATCATTGTCATTTGCTGACTGTGTTACTCAAAATATAAATGTACAAGACTGGTCACTTCAAAATTTTCCTTTTCAGAGGTTCTTGAATTGCGTGTTACTTGCTTCTCCCTATTGAGTTTGTTAGGTGGCTGATTTAATGCATCTTAATTAATTTTAACCCCAACTATATGCAGAAGTAGTTTTTCCGGTTGTCATTTTATTAGTAATTGATAAACATTGTATTACATTATTTGACTTACGAATTTCAAATCAGAGGTTCATAATTAAAACTTCAAATCCCCTGTTAATATACTTTAGTTGTAATAAGAATTTGCTGCAGAAGTTATGAATTAATTTATGGCAAAAATGTAAATAATAAATATTGTGGGAATGTTAAAGACCAGACTGCAGTATTTGAATGGTCTGCTGTCTTGATCAAGTGTTGCACAGGAAGAAAAATGACAGCTGCTAGAGCAATTTCTTATCTTCTTGCCTCTTGGGACGAATGCAATGCTGGCTGTAGACTTTTGCCTTAAGGCAGAAATCATCTCTAACTGAATTGGGAACTGACTATTGTAATGTATTTCTCCAGAGGGTATGTGACCCAGAAATGTATCCAAAGTTGATGGCATTTTCTGAAAATGTTAAGTATTGGCAGCTTTCCTTTCAAACTTTGTGCAGGTTATTGTTGGTGAAGTGAACGTGACAAAGGGCTGATACAATTTGGCTTGTCTTTCTGTTTCTTAGCTTAGTTTTAGTTAAAGAATGAGTTGTGCAAGTTTGTATGGTTTGTTGTTACAAGAAGAATGGGGAAGGTCAAAACCCTTATCAAAGAAGCCAAAATAACACTACTAGCATCATTAAGCGTTTTCAGTCTAGAGTATATAAAACTAAGAACCTGGATTTATACTTAGATGTTTTTAAGTGCCCAAAAGAAGAGATGTTTAACACATGTACCAGGTTCTTTGCAGCTAGGATTGCAGAGACTTAATGACATGGATGTAAAACAAAATACCATTTTATAGTGGAAAATCTGTTTCGATCACTTGCAGATAATAATTTGACAAAAGCTGGCAGTTTTGCAGCACAAAGCAATTTGTCTCCAGAAAAAAATGTTATCAGCATGTTCTTTCTGCCTCAGGGTTTTATTAGACCCTGGTTTTTTTAAAGGTGGAAGTGCATTACTAAATATTTGACAATTAATAACCAATACATGCTGTTACTGAAGGAGCCTCATGTATAAATTCCTAATAGCTTATGTACAGCAGATTGATACATTTGCTTCCTCAGTTTTGTATCTGAAGGGAACACCTTTCTCTGAGGCAATGTATAGTGAAAAAGGACTTCACTTTGGGTTGATCTGTGATGGGAATACACATCTTCTAACTGGGATAATAAGGGAATTTTCCTGTTACTTTATTGGTAACATCTTGCCATTTTCAAGGGTTTACTTTTCTTTTGTCCTATCCCTAAATGAGGCATGTTATTCTAGGTTTGAAAATCAGCCTTTTATCATAAAAACTTGTTTTACTGGTAGCACTCTTTTAGCTGATTACATTTGTGGTGCTATAGAGATCTTACTTGCCTTAGAAATTTTGATGTAGAATAATTCAGGATTAGAGTCTGTGGCTTGCTTTCTCCACTGGATGGCCTTTTACATGTTCCTTCCTTCATGCAGAGTGGCATTTAGAAGCAAATCTATTGCAAGTGTGTACCTCTAAATTACTAAATTAATTAATTAATTAATTCTGGAGCTGCCTTGAGTGCAGTATTGTCACTTGCTTTTTCATTGCCAAGGTGGCACTGTCGTTACTAACAAGCAAGGTAATGGAGTTCACAGGAGGAATATGAGAGAGAGAAGGAAATTTACAGTAGCACTGTTACTTATGAAGGGCTTGGGTTTTCATTTGGTGGATTACTGATGTTGTGATGGAATTTATTTGACTTAAGGAATTGATGTGTACTTGGAACTTGTATTATTAAGCAGGAAGTAAGATAGTTAAATCCATTTCCTCAAAATCAGTTTCAAGGTAAAGATGCATAGAAAATGAAGTACTAACACTTAAGAATAAATTAAATAATTCTTACACTTTTGAAAACTAGCACCCTTTCTTCTCAGTCTGCTGAATGTTTTCCACAGTAAATCCTGGAGAAATTTGCTGCACAAAACTGAAAGCAAGAGTTTGGGTCTGGTTTTTTTCCTTTCCTTTCCCCCTCCCTCCTTTCCTCCCTCCTGTTTATTTATCAAATCTTTAGATGCTGGCATCAGTGCCCACCTGCAGCAGAGCTGTGGTCCTGCATTGCCCCTAGAGCCTGAAAGCCTTGCAGGAGGTGATGGCCTCGTTGGCAGTGTGCAGCTGAGGTGGGGCAGGGACAGAGCAGTTTGTACAAGTGGGTGCTCACCCCCAGCCAGCCCCAGGAGTGCTGCCACCCAGCTCCAGCTGCTGCTTCATTCCCCAGACATGGCTGCAGCAATACAGAGGCTGTTGGGGATGAGGACAGCACGAGTTTCAGTCACTGTTTGTGCAGATTTCAGAGTAATACATAATGGATAATGTAATACCAGTTCCTGTTTTTAATTGTAATTTCAGTCTGTTATTTTATAAATTGCTATTCTCACACAAGGCTTAAAAATACAAATGTTTTCATTCAGACATTTTTGCTAATGTAATGTTATTACAGTTTTATATGTTATATTTTAAAACTTCTCAGTGAAATATTTCTAATACCATGCAAATAGGTTCTTAACAGCAATTAATTTTTAGTGTAGAATTGATGGACTTTCTTTTACACCCTAAATTAAAAGTCAATAATCTTTCTGCTGTTCAAGAAACACTTGACTATAGAAATCCTTTTCTAAAAGGAAATGGTCTTTCTCATGCCTGCTGGTTTTATACTGGTTGTAAAATCTCAGATGGGTGTTAGTTGTGCTTTATTGAATTAAAGGGTAGTATGGGATGCATGCAGTTGGTGCTTCTTGGGTAGAAAATGTTTCCTGGTAGTCCAAGAACTTGGAATGGACAACTTGTACATAGAAAGAAATGTTACAGTGTGGAGGTTTTCACCTGGCTGTTCAGCATCATGGAAACTGAAATGAGTGGATGTGGTTTGGAAACAGCTGTTTCAATCACAGGGAGTGTGTTTAGACCAAACTTGACTTGTTCTTCTCTAGGAATAATTTCTCCCTCTGGGTGAAATTAATGTTTGCAGCTCTCTGACGAGGTAGTGCTACTGACGTGACAATAAATGATTTACTGATGACACTTCAGACCTATTTACATGCTTGAATGTGTTTGAATGCTGTCAGTGTGTTGAACACTCAGGATCTCTCTTCCTTTTTTCCAGCAAGACCTCATGACTTCTTTGATGCACAAACACTGGATGCTATAAGACATCGAGCCATCTGCTTTAATCTCTCAGCACATATAGAAAGTTTAGGAAAAGGCCACAGTGTTGTATTTCATAGTACTGTAAGTATTTATGTGATGCATTCTGTTTGTTTACCTGTGTGTCTAAAAAAATCTCATCTTTCAGAAACATGTCTGTTTTACTGCTGTACATGTTTAATCAGAAATAAGCAATAGTGGCTCCTTTTTATTGTTGAGTTGTTGGCTGCTATTAGTAAAATGAACTTTTAAGAAGTATTGGTGGTAGTTGTTCTAGCTCACAGATAGAATTGGATTGCGACATTTCCTGTCTGATCCAGCTGGGGAATGTCTAACAGCAATTTGGTGTTGCAGAAGAAAATTGATTCTATCTTCTAAATAAGAGTGTGTTTCAGATGGCATTTCCATGGTCGTGAGTGACAGTGCTAATTTATCACAAGAAATACTTTTGATGTATAATTAAATACGTAAAGATGCTGATCTGAAATATGCATAATCTCCTTTTTTTTTCCTCCAGTTTAAAAGATATAATCCTGAATAAATTAATTTTATTCCTGTCCCCACTTTTTCTTTTAATAAACTTAACACCAAAATATTGGTGAATTGCTGGAAGGAGACAAGAACCAAGTGGGGAACTTGTATTTGAATAGCAAAGACATCCATATTAATTTAGAAGAGTTCAGGGACAAAGTACTGAATTGGGGTAGAAGGATCAGAAGTTTGACAAGTTGAATAACCTCAGGTTTTCTTAAGCATGTTGGGAGATGAGGGCATGCAAAAGATGGTGACTTGGCTGAAGAAAAAGTAAGAGATGGGACAAAATGGGGAGAGATGGTTTTAAATGGGTAGATTAGTCCAAACAAGGAGTGCTAGCTGACATGGCTTCAGCTACAGCTTAATCTTAGTATGGGATTCAGACTCCTGAACTATCAGTCTCTTTCCATAAATCCAAGATGATTTTCAGCCTAAAATCCACTTTAAAAACAAAAGAGGCTAGGAGCTGTGGTGTGGATGTGCACTGCTGTGAGATAATGATACCTCAGATGCAAACACTCATTCTGCACTGCTTAAAGGCATTAGGACATGGGATTTGAATGGTGGCTGGCTAAATGGCATAATAAGTTTGTGTGGTCTACCTTCAGATGAAGAAAAAGTGTGTAATTATCAGAGACATTAGTTTGAAAGGTGGAAAATAGGAAGATGAAATTGCCATGCTGTCTAAAAACAGACAAATGATGTGGCTATATTGCTTTATGCAGCATAAGAATATGCCAGCACAATGCAGTATATTTCGGGGCAGATATTCTAATATAAAGAATTTCCAAGCAGTCACTGTAGATAACTTGCCTGTTCTCTAAAAAGGCACATCTTTCACTTATATATACTTCATTTCATTTACGTACTTTATATATATTTCATTTATACTTGTTTAAACACAACTTTATAGATATGGAGAGATTTAGAATGCAGTCATTAATAAAACCTTTTTGAAGAAATGTGCTTGCCATTCAGAATACACCTTTGACTTGATTATGGTGTTTTTTTTCTGCTTGCTTTTTTTTATTGAGTCAAATTCTATTTTAGTTTTCTGAACTGCTAGACGGAAAAAGCCAAGCAGGTCTAGTTAAACTAAGGAACAGATACTACACTGATTTAAAAATGCAACTTATAGGTTACTCTGTCATGCCACCCCCAGCCTTTGAAGTGGCTTGAATTAATTCTCTAAAACATTTGAACACTAAACTGTTCTCTGGTTTTAGCTTTTTAAGGTGTTTCCACTCAGTGGCCACGTGTATTTTAGCTAGTTCCATTGTTTCAGTGTATTGAAACCTCGTAAGGCAGTGAGGGAATACAGTGAGATGCCTACCAATTTACAGTGTGAAATTGTTTCAAATTGACCAGAAGAGGTCAGCAAAACTCTGTGTCAGCTTTAAGTCAACTTTGATGCACGTTTGCTTTGAATTTCCATTTTGTTTCTGGGCCAGTGCAGGAAATGTGGATAGTATAGTAAGAATATTTCCAAATAAAGCTGTATTAAGTGTACATCTTCTGGCTGAATTGTGGTTTTAACTTAAAAACCTAAATGGACTTAAGTTCTTTGCAAAGCAATTTGAAGTCTCTAGAGCATTTTTATTGCAGGCACACAACTTTTAAGGAGTATAATAGCTGGCTTTCTGTGAATGTCTAGTAGGACATGAAGAACAACAACTTAGGAGTTATAAAATCTGTAATTTGGTTTTGATTATGATTTTGTAATTATTATAGGTAATAGCTAAAAGAAAAGAAGACTCTGGCAAAATAAAACTTTTGCTTCATTGGACACCAGAGGACATGTGAGTATATTGTTACTGATATGTTTTGAATGGGGAAGGTTTTACAGTGGGATCAATAAACTGTTACTAAATTATTTTGTGCCTTTGAATATTAAAGTTCATATTTTAAAAATGCTTTTCAAAAAGTAATTTAGAAGTTTAGAAATGATTAAGCCGTGAGTTTATTGATTTTTACTTTCACTTTCAAGTCTTTGGGCTCTAATACCCACTCAGTTAAACTTGTTTCTGTATTTTTAATGCATTCTGTCACAAGTTTCAATTCACCTTGAGAGAAGAAAGCTAAAATATTCTTATGAAATAGGCAGTTTTTTGATTCCTTTTAGGATAGATGGTACTACTATATCTAACAGCATTCTGAAATTATTCTTTTTAAAATGTTACAGATCAAGACAGTTTTATTTTAAGATAAGCATTAGGAAGTATGCAGCACTAGGAACATGAAAAATAAATAAAAGAGTATTTTTTTTTGCTTTAATTCAGAGTTGAATGAGTTTTTTGCTCATGCAGATAATTCAGGATTGGAATCTGTGCATTGGAGAGGACAGGTTGTTCAGTAATGTTAAGACATTCTCAGTGGAATTTAGGCTTGGTTGATCGTGTCAGAGGAATAATGTGTTTGATGTTGTTTTGTTTGCATTTTGGTGGCTTGGGTAGGTCAGGTGGAGTGTGTGTTTCAGGCACTGAATGTTGAATTACTGAGAATGCAGTTCACCTTGGTGATTCTGTGTGAGCAGAGGAGAGGGCCAGGTCTGTGCACTGCAGTGTTTTACTGTTGGGTGCTCACCCTGCAGAGAGGGAAATGCAGCCCTGGTGGTGGCTTTGCACCCCCCTGAGCTGTTCCCCAGCCTTCCTGCTGGAGCTGCAGGAACCGTGTGGCTTCTGCCCTGAGTCTTCCTGAGAAACTGTACGAGTTCTCCAGGCTGTCTGCATGTTCAGGCTTTTGGTCAGGAAAAGTAAATGCAGTAATTATTGTATATAAGTAATATTTCCTCTTCAAGAGGGAAATAACTTCCAGTGGGCTGGGAGGGTGGGGGCTGTTTTGTTTGCTTTGGTTTTTGTTAAGAGCAGGAATTTATTTTTGGTGCCAGTAAACCAGCTTACTGAGTTGTTGTCTTTCTGTGTATTTCAAATCCCTGCATGTGACAAGTTTTCATTTTTGCTGTTTGTATCTTGAGCATACATTTGCTACTGAAAATGTCTTCCCAGTGTTGGTTGTCCAAAAACTGATTTTTTGCTTTATTTAAAAAACTTCTATGATGTTTTTCCACCTCTCATGATCCATAAGACTTAGTGAGTAAGTGGATTGCTTGCTGGATTGTTCTCCCTCCCCCTCTGCCCTGTTCTTTTATTTGTTTTTCCTTCATCTGAAAGGTTTCCTCCTTCATCTGAAAGGTTTAATTGGAGAAACTCCATTTCCTGCTGGGTTAGAGTTTCTGGGTTTCATTTCATATTTTGAATAGCTTCCCCAAAAAGTTGGATTTGAGTTGCAGCTGACTTCCATGCAAAGTGAAATCTGCAAAATACAGATTGGGTGAAATAATTTGCAAAAGCCTGTGAAATTTGGCTTGGCAGAGAAAGAGCCATTACATTTAGTTTTAAGTGTTGGGCTGCTCAATTTGAAACCTGTTTCAAATACTTATACACCTTAATTACAAACTCCTTCCCCAACCTGAAGTTAATCTTTGGCTTCTAAGACATGTAGAGTATGTTTCAAGCCCCACCAAAACCCAAAGAAGAGGATAATCAAACAATTAACTCCAGCAAAGTTGGAGCATTTTGTCTTTGAAACCCTTGAGCTTGGAGCAAGGGAATTAGTGTAACTCAGGGCTCAGTGCCTGCAGTGTGTTCTGCTCTGTAATTGAACAGAATCAAAGAATCTCTACCTAGTAAAATAAATTACTTTGAGCAGTCTGGTTGTTTCTTTCTATTGCCCATTTTCACAGTAAATTGTTGTAGTAGAGAAAGTAATCCCGTTATCATTGAACTCTGAGTATCCTTCTGGAATAATGTAAATTCTGTTCAGTGTCCTTTTGAACTGAGAACCTGGAAACCTTGGAAGTACAAGGTGTAAAGATGGGCTGCCTTTCCTCATTCCTGTGAAGATGCTTTTTAACCAGGGAAATGTGAAAATTGCTTCATATGTACTAGTTTACCACATAATTTTATGGTAAGAAAAACAGTTGATCTTTTTTGAATATTTTTATTTTATTTATTTATTCATAGTCTGCCTGATGTGTGGGTAAATGAAAGTGAGCGACATCAGTTAAAAACTAAAGTAGTTCATTTATCAAAACTACCAAAAGATACTGCCTTGCTTCTGGACCCAAACATTTACAGGTAACATCTTAATTTTGAAACTTTCTTTACTTGAATGTCATCTTAAGCCTCACTTAACTTTTAGACGTTGGAAAATCAGGATTGCTAATGTATTATACACCAGATCAGGGAGCCTTGGCACTGTAAACGTCCAGGAGTTAAGTTCTGAGGTCTTAAGTTATTTCAGAATTACTTCTTGAACTAAACTCTAGTGACTGAGAAACGGGCAATGTGTGTATTTACCAAGTGTATTTTACTTTTTTGTGCTTGGTGTACAGAAATTCTAGTAAAGGAGGTACATACAGTGGAATCCTGAAAGATCACTTCTGTTAAGATCACATACTGGTTTGTATACCAATTTTTTTAAAGTCCAAATTTATCTTTCCATATTATATTCAGCTGTAATACATGCAGTATTACCTTGAAACTTGTACTTGTATTCAAGTACTGTTATTTTTTTATTACAAGATTCTTTATAGGGGGACAAAAGGGAACAATCCATGTTACTTATCTTTAAGCTACTTTCACATTTCTGTTTTTAGGCCCTCAGATTGGCTTCTAATCCATCTGGTTTCTAATAATTTCCTGATTCTCCCCCACCCCTTTATTACTGCTCTCCCATGATTGTCAGTACCCACAGTTCTGTGTGTACAGTTCTTAAAGGTAATCTGAAATGCTTAATTCATTCTGAAATTTTGAGCATCCGTGGAGACATTCATGTGATTATAATAAAAATCCATGAAAATGGGTAGTGGAAAGCAAGTTTATCATAACAGAAGTTCAGTGTTCCGATGTTTCTTCCTCAACATCAGTGACCAAGAGTCTCAAGGAGTAAATAAAACACTAATCTGAGGTCTTGCAATGCAATAAGCCTTTCAGTTCACCTTTAACCTTCAGTGTATTTCACTAATCAAATTAATGAAAACTTGCTTTACAATATGAAAACCAATCCTGCTGTATTTGCTAGCTTTGTAATGTGTTTTAAATACTTCCCTTAGTCTATGAATCATTGCTGTTAATGGTAAAATCATAATGTTATGGCAAGATTGGATTGTGTGTTTTAAAACTGCTTAACACAGTGACTTGTATAATCTAATTGAGGTGTTAATAGTTTTATATTGATTACCTTTGCTGAGCTTGATAGAACAGTTTGCTTTGAAAAGAAAAAAATAACCTTTTAAAATAAAAATGTAGTGGTCTCTGAATTAAGCCCTTGGAGAAAATTTAGCAAATGTTTCTATCTCTCCCAAAGAAAATTAAGGTCCCCACGTGTAATGCTTTACTCCTTTTTTAGCAGTATGGATCAGTCTGTGATTGAAATGAGCTTTTGGGACCAACTGAGGGAGCTTAATGATACAAATTTAAAAACCAAAACTTTGCAGGAGGAAAAGGTAGTTGAGGAAATTTCGTGTCAGCTATTAATGTCATGCTAAAATGACGTGCTTTAATAGAAAGTTTGAAATAACTATCTGAAATGTACTTTGTTATGAGATCATCTGAACTGGCTCTTGGTTTTAATCAAGTGAAGGTAGATTTGTTGTAGTCATGATTTCATAGTGCATTCAGCTGACTGATGTATACATCACAGGGTCTTAATCTAAAGCTGTACCATCTTCTTTTGCAGAACAATGCCCCAGAAGAGGTTGAAGAGGTAAAAACCAAGCAAGTGGGGACACCTGCAGTCTTAGTCACTGACAATGGATTTAGAAATAAAGTTGCACATTAGTCAAATCCCACCTTTTTTTTTTTAACCTTTTTTTTCTTTTTCTTTTTTTCTTTTTTTCTTTTTTTTTTTTTTTTTTGATTAGAGAAATATTTATGCTTAGTGTAAACATTCTGTGAATGAAGTTGATGCTTCCGTGGAATATATTAATATATTACTGTATATCCACATTTTCATGGAATGGTACAGTGGGAGACTGAGCAAACACTCTTCTGGCAACTTAGTGGAACAGCTGAAAGGCTTTGCATGCTTGCTTCTTTAAGCTGCTTTTTTCTTTAGTGAATTCAGTAGTCTATATTTGATGAGAAGAAGTAACCATCACCACTTCCTCCCGATTCCCAGGAGAACTGTTAGCAAGCTGTTGGGCTTGCTGTCAGTGCTCACTAAAGCTAACCCTGCCAGACCACAGAGCAGCTGCCAGGGGATTCCCTGATGGCCTCTGAGTGTGGTGGCTGGTGCTCATTGCTCGTTTGTGCCTGTGTCCCTTTGCAGCCCCCGGAGCCCGTGGGGTTACGGTGGTGAGCCGCTGTTGGCGGCGCCTGTGTCGGCGGGCTGCCCCGAGTCCTAGTGCAGTGGCAGGGTGTTGAGAGTGTTCAGTGTCTGACCTTTGCAGGAGTAGTGTAGTGTGCTAATCAGATCTGCTTGGTGTGGTCCCTGTCGGTGGGCGGGTTTGGGAAACCTCGGTGTAAGCAGTCAGTGTTACTGGTGGTTGATTTCGCTTTTTTGGCCCTCTAGGATCCCCATTCACTTGTAAAGTATACTTTATTTGGTCTGATGTTTTCTAGATGTAAAGAAAATGGTATTTTTTAAAGAAAATTAATCTAGAAATTCAATCCTTTATGCACCAAAGTTGGCTTTGAAAAGGAAAGTAAAATCATTTTCTTGCTTAATAAGCAAGGAGCCGTGGATTTTTTTTAACTGACAAATAGAGATGCGTCTAACCTGTTAGTCTTTGTATGGAGACAAAAATGTTGCATATAGATAATAGGACATTGCTTGTAAATATTTCAGCAGATTTGTAATATATTTTTATATTATGAAATGTACTGTAGATGTTTTTCTAGAGGCATGAAAGTTAAAGTGTATATATTACGGTAGAAATAATATTGAAGGATATTGTAATTCACTAGTGCTGCCAGAAGAATTGTTTTAAAAAAGCACCTTCCTTAACAGTAAAAAAACCTTCTTTTGCATACCTAAGGGACTATATACTACTGTTAATATCTGTTGTAAGAACAAAAATACGTTGAACATCCTTCCCAGAAATCTTAGAGGGATGAATAGTACCCATAATTAATTCATGGCACTCCTTTCTAATAGTGAACACAGAATTAGTTTTTTCCTTACTGTCGGAAGGAACTAATATGTAAAATTTGTATGGATATATGCAGTCAAACTGCAGAGTTAGTCCTCCTTATTGGGGAGGAATTTACTACAATGAAACTAATAACCAGCAGTTTTTACACTAAATTTTTATTAAATAGATTAAAACTTAAAGTAACCCTTTGGTTGCAGAAGCGAGCATATCCTAATGTAATACAAATGCGTTCTGCATTGGTACTGACACGTGTCTTGCTTAGCTCCAGTGGGTTAAAAATGTTATATATACACAAAAGAATAATCTTATCAACGATATGAAGTGCAGATTAAAAGCACCACTAATATAAGATGTTCTGGAATGGTTGTTTAATAAGGGTATTATTCATAAAATCTGTAGTGACGTGACTTTATTTTTGGAAAAAATGCAGTGTTTTGGTTTTTTATTTTTTTGCTTGAGCACTTCACCTACTGCTTTCTCTGTACCTATAAAGTAATCCGTAATCTTTGTTTCTTTTTTTTTGAATTTGTTATAAAATTGCCAAATAGAAGTGTTTCAGATATAGTTTGTATTTGTATTTTTTTAATTTTATTGCTTCATGAGTTTCTTGTAAGTCATTTATAATTGACAGATGATTGTAGACCTTGCCTGAGTATTTTTTCTAATAAAACAAAGCAAACAAACCTCGTAAGCTTCAAAATTGTAAGATTTTAATGGAGTTCTCAACAACAAATACAAAACTGGCACTGTTTCCTCTGTATGTTGTAACACACACCTTTACAGAAGGGGGAGTTCATGGATTCAAGTAATGTGGTGTTCATGTAAAATGTGACTTCTCCTGGTTTTGAAAAAGCTATTATCTGGTTTAAATAACAAACATCTGTGAAGAAATGGATACATTTGAGTTAATTAAACTTTCCATAATAGTCAAAAGGTAAGTGGACATTTGGCTGGTTTTTACCTTGTGGTTATCAAAGTGAATTGCTGAAACTATTTATGCTTGAAAGTTATTTGCATTCTGTGAGTTTTGCACTGACTCGGTGGTGCCTTGTTTCAATGCCAGCCCTGTTCTCTAAGGCCTGCTGCAGTTTTTGTGTGTGCCCTGGGCAGATTTCACTTGTGCTGGAGTACCAGGTACGTAAAACTGCCCCAGTGTGCTGGGGGTGCTCGTCACTTTGTTCTGAGGATCATCTCATTCTTACTCCTGAGAAGTGTTTCTGAAAGAATTGGCCTCTCCCCTTTTCACTAATTCCATGTGCTTTGTTTTGGGATGTTTGGGATGTAACATTTGAAGGTTTCTCCCTGTCTTTCTCACGAGCATTTTTTTTAATGTTAAGTTTTCCAGACATCTACAGGTTGCATTCCCTCCCAGTTTGAGTGTTTATTTTCTTTGTAGAGAAATGTCAGCTCCTTGAAAGTTGCACTTTTTGGGAGTTGCAGTGCACACGAGTATCTGTTCTTTTGGAATGTGTTGGCCTGAACTGTGCAGTTTTCTAAAATGGAATAATAGGCCTTTGGAGTGAGGGATTGTGTTTTGGGCTTGAAGACCTGCTCTGCCTGCTGCTTAAGTGTCTGGGAAAACTGGCTGGCATTTGGGCACAGCACACAGCTGATTGTTTGATCCTAGATCTTACTCTGCTACAGCACCTTAATGATCTGTTTATTAACAGAGCAGAAACAAATAGGTATTTTTCTTATTTTGAATATAATTTTCTTCTTACTTTGAATATGATTTCTAAAATTACTGTGGGTCTTTCAGATTTTGGCCAGAATGTGCAGTAGGTTGCACTGTATTTTTCCTCTGTAGTCCATGAAGCAATTATATCAGTCATTTCAATTTGAATTGCACATTTATTCTAGACTAGCTTCATTTGGAACAAACAGGTGAATTGTGTTCAAACATACATTGTTTTTAATGATGAAAATTCAAGTGGTTGATTTCTGTCCCTTCAGCTTTTCAGTACTGTGTATGAATTAATTACTGCAGAAGACTAGTCTTGTTTAATACTTCAGTCTGAAATTGATGATTTATTCTCACTTGATGCTTTCTTGCCTTGACATTTTAAATTTGAGAGTGAACCTGTTCCAAGTGTTGTTCTTGTCATATTAATGTATGACAAGTACAACAGAAGAAAATCATATAATAGGAAAGTTGACTTTTAAAAAACCAGCTGAATCTATGGCTTCTTTCAGCCTTGGGTGTTTATTTATTCCAGGCAAAGAATATTCTGATAGACTTTGTTGAGTCAACTTTTATTAAAAATTCTGCATTATGTTTTCGTGGAAGGGGAGATAAGCATCACATGCACTACTGTTGTGAGCAACACAAAAACTTGTACTGCAACCTCCAAGTAGTTGAATTTGAAATTTATAAAATTACTTACAAAGAGGCAGTAGTTCTGCTCTGTAGCAGCCTATAGGCAGAACTGTTGTTATTGGCAAGGCTCCTGGTGCTGAGCTGTGCTCATGGAGCCCAGGAGTCAGAGTTACCTGGGTGCAGGCTTGGCTAGAGAAGGGAAGGAGGAGATGCTCTGGTGGCTTTGGTGGCTCTTGGAAGGTTGAGAGCTCGGCTCTAGACTGGAAGGAACTGTGGTCTGGAGATTAAGGCTTGTTTCCCTTCCTCTCCCACATAAATCCATGCACTTATCTCCAGCTCTCATCTGGAGAAGAGTTAAAATTGGGACATGTCTGTACAGTGGAGTAAGGAGATGGAGTTCAAAGAGTAAAGGGAATAAAATTGTGTTGGTTACGTACAAGAAGTGGGCTGTTGGTTGTCAGCCAGTTGCAGTTAAATTCAAGTCCTGCAGTTATTTGTTAAGATGAATGTGCTGTGATTGATGCTACATTATTTGTTTTTCCTAATTCTAAAACTGGCCCTTTGAACTTTTGTAAACCCTCCTCGGTAGTAAAGCAACAAATACTAAGTAATATGATAAATGTGTTTATTTCTTCCCAAATGAGAGATAATTGCTGATAACATCCCCTTGGCTTGGCTTGGCTTGTGTACAGGAGATTTGAGTCCTTTCTGTTGGATGCTGTTCAAAAGAATTGTCAGGTTTTAATATCCTTTTGTGTTGGTGTTTTGCCTGTGGTTGTAGCCTCAGTGGAGGGTGAGGGATCCCCTCATAGATGTACTGTGAAGAACTGCCTCTGGTTTGAGACAGTCACTGGCCCTTCTGACTAATCAAGGGCTACAGCCTGTCTCAAAGGGTGAGACTTGGAGAAAAAGATGAAGTGGGAGGCCTTGTGCAATGATAAAAGCATGTCCCTTTGGTCCCTTGGGTCAGCTGCCCTGGTTCTGTGTGGGCACCCCCAGCCCCTCCCTGGCAGGGCAGCGTGAGAAGCTGACAAATCCTTGACTGGGTGTAAGCTCTGCTCAGCAGAGAGTACAAGGTCGGTGTGATACCAGCACATTGGTCATCCTAAATCCAGAACAGCACAGTACCAGCTGCTAGGGGGAAAATGGACCCCATCCCAGCTGAAACTAGGACAGAGGAGTAGAAAGAGAATGCCCCAAGGCTGTGAGATCTCCCTTTTCT
The DNA here is from genome assembly GCA_013398595.1 of Tychaedon coryphoeus. Lineage (NCBI taxonomy): Eukaryota > Metazoa > Chordata > Aves > Passeriformes > Muscicapidae > Tychaedon > Tychaedon coryphoeus. Next base: position 464,488 of record WBND01000452.1, read on the forward strand.
CCCTGTCGCTGCTCAGTCGTGTTGTTTGGCTTGGTTCATGCATGGGACGTGGTGTCTGAGCTGGTGTGGCTCAGTGGGGTTTGCAGGCACATGGAGTCTGAGCAGTGCCTCCTGACTTGAGGAGGATGGCATCACAGATGTTTGACTTGTCTGCCTCTGTTCAGATCTGTTCTCTGAAACACAGACTGTGAAATCGGGGGAACGGAACATTGCTTGTGATTCATTTAAGCCAAAATGCTCAACATCAGCCACTTAAATGTGTCTAGGCACTGAAATATATGTTTGCAGTTACTTAATTTCAAGGCCAAAGAATTAGTAAATGTATTGTTTTGGGAGCAAAGCCTTGGAATGTGTACTTGTGTACTGCCCCTAGGCAATAAAACCATTTTAAACAGTTCTAATTTTAAACACTGCAGCTTTTACTTTCTACTGAATATGAGGCAGGGGCTTGGACCCTGCTTGCTTTTTCTTTCATGGCATAAATATTCTTTCCTAGAATATATCCTGGAAAATAAGTCAATTACACTTAAATTACAATTAAATTGCAATTACATTGCAGAGCAGATGTGTGCATATAACAACTATAGCTGAAAGCCCAAGTATTTAATTAGCAGTTGCCTGCAGCTGGATTCTTTCTTTTTAAACAAGTGAGGAGGTAGGAAAGCAGAAAAGGATGTCAGGAGACATTCTGCTGACAGTGAGCAAGTTCAGGTGTAATTACCTATTGGAGTTGTCCTCTGCCTCCATCCTGGGAGCCACCCTGTGGTGTTGCTGCCTTTCCCTTGTGCTGTGCAGTCATCCATGGATTCTGTGGCCTCAGTCAGGCAACTTTTGATGGGCTTGCATGCCTTAAGGAGGGAGGATCATAGATCTGAGGGGTTTTTAATACTCCTGTGCTCATCTGTTGGTTTGGATGTAGCTGTTCTTTCTGCAGTTGTTGAGTTTGTCATGGATTTGGAGACAAGATTTATGTTCCAGTCAGAGCAGAGTGTGGGTTTTGCTCATGGGCAGAGCTGGGTGGATTTGCTGCTGGAGGTGTAACAGGCTCTGTAGGTCAAATCCATGACAGTGGTAGTTCTTTGTGTGTTTTACATCTCACTGACTAGTTACAAATAGCTTTTAAAATGGGCAGATGCATGTAACTGTTGTGTGTGTGTTTTAAAGATTTCAGAGAGCTGGTTTGTGGATGAAAGGTGGCCTCTGTCTTAAACTGAACTGCATTTCTTCTTGTTCAGAAGTGAATTGCTGTGGAGGAAAGGTGCAAACAAAAGCTTACCTTGGCTGATGCCTCATCTGGGTAATTACTACAAGCTGTACAAACTGCTCCTAGTAGTTACTGATGTATTTATCTCCTTGGAGCCCCCCCCCTTTTTTTTTTCCTTCTTGGCTAAAATATTTGTTAATTTTTACCATAAAAAGTATTTCATCATTGAGTAACTATTGCATGCATTCCAGTGGGAGCTGATTTCAGCAGGAGAAGATTCAAAGGTATTTTAAGCTGGAAGACAGTAAATATCAAGTAAATACCAAGACCTGCAGCCACACACTGTGCAGTTGACAGAAAGTACAAATGGTGTTCCTGTCCCACCCCACTGTTCTCCCAGGTGCTCAGATCCCACACATCACAGTACATTTCCACTATGGGTGTGTTGTAGGATCAAATCTAACTTGGCAAGAGTCTGTAACCAAAAGGTGGCAGCAGCCTCCCACACTAAGCTGTGCAGAAATGAATGCATCACTTGGTGCTGAGACTGCTGACAGCCTTTGGTTGCTTTTTCTGAACCAGCCTCCTTGAGTGCACTGTGGTGTGTTGATACAGGATGCAGTTGTGTATAAATTCACTCCAGCTCTCCTTGCTGCCTTTCTCCTTGGTCTGTGTGTCAGATGTTGCAGAGAAGAGAAACTGCCTTATCTTTTGATAAAACTGACCCCTAAGACTGGAACTTCCTGAAGTTCTGTTATTACCCAAGTACTGAGAAGATTGAGCCTTGTCACATTTTGTTAAGTGTGTCTGGGAATTTTGGTGCTTGGGCACTTTCCTCTCTGATTGCCTTTTCTTTGCCAGTGATGCCCAGGATTGCACATTTGACTGCCTGATCATTTTCCTAAAGGGCATAGCAGGAATTCTGTATTTTTTGGTCAAGTAGGTTCCATATCAAATGTAAATTGTTTAGGTAGTCAGGTTGTTGGTGTTTGGGCTTTTTTCCTTCCTGAAATGAAAAATTGAGCAATTCAGCATGAGCTAAAAACAAACAGACCCAAACCAAACAACTTTCATGTTCCTGTAAATTGCAGAGCTTTTCAGATTACTATCCACTTCACAAAAAATGCTGCTGGAATCAGAACTATGGTTTCTTCTGTATCTCAGTAACCCTTTCACAAGAAAATGAATTTTTTGTCTGTAAGATGGGTAGCCATGTACAAGGCAGGATTAAAGCAAACTTAAAAAATTCAGAGCTGCTGCTGTGGCAAGGCAGAGGTGATGAGAGGGAGGTTTCTTACACAGCCTCTTTTCTCTGCCTGCAGGTCCAGTTCTTCATTTGATGGAGAAAGTGTTTGGGGGGAGTGTTGGCAAGCATCTCAGCTGTGGAAGAATTTGTTGGGCCAAATTCAGTCTTGTTCAACTCAGTAGTCATCCAGAATGGGTGCAAAACACTGCCAAAGCAGGAATAGAGGATTTATTTACTTGTTCTGCCATCATGGGAAAGGCAAGGGATGATTAAGAACCTAGAAATGATAGTGGAATGGGGTAACTAAGTCACAGCTGAAAACTGGACTGAGATGTTCTGGGGGACTTTTTGCAGTAATACATTTTTTCCCCACATTTGTGCAAAATAAGTTGTTTTCAAGTGATCCATGTGGTTTTGAGGGTTTTTTGGTATTAGCAAGGTGCTCATCAGAAGTTGCAGAAGAAATCAGATTCTCTTGTTTGTACTCTACAGTGCAAGTTGTTGTTTCCTTACCTACAAGCTGTCTAATCAGCACCTGTGTCTGAGTGGGAGGTGCATTCACTCACCAGGTGGATCTCCTCCCTGCCCCCACAGCAGTGGCATCCCCTGATACCCTTGGGGTTTTGGGTTCTGAACTTGGGTTGCTGTTCTGGGTTCATCCCTGAAGCACCTCCTGAGGGTGAGTGCATGGATGTCCCAGAGTGCCTGTGTGCCACCAAGGCAGAGGTCAGCTCGTGTCAGGGTGATTTGGGTCAGAATTGTGTGTTCCATGGTCCTTGGTGTGTTTCCTAGGCTCTACTAGCGAGACCTAATGCTCTGTGGTTGCACAGCCAAAAGGAGCATGTTTTTCCTATTACTTTCTTCTTTCAACAAACAAATCCATTGGTTGGTGTGTGCTGTGCACATGACAGTGATCTGGCAAGTGGTGGCCAGTATGTTACTAGGTTCTGGCTGCACGCTTAGGAAAGGTTCAGGCTTTCCTGGAGCTTAGGAAACTCGTGAAATTGTAACTCAGTTATTGGTGTATCTTTTTTGTGCATGGTCACCATTTGTTTTCAATTATGGATAACTTTTTCCAAAGCTGATTTCATTCCAAGCAGTGCCTAAGCATGAGGTCAGTGAGGAGAAATGATTTCTTGGTAGGTTTTATCTTTCCAGTGGTTAATTTATCACTTCTGTAAATAAAAGATAATCTGAATTCTGCATTCTTTTATATTTCATTGTTAAACTCGAGCCATGCCAAAGAGTAGCGACAGGCAAGATATTTTGCAGTCCTATAAAGAAAAATAAATTTCCAAGTGATAATCCCATATTTTATTCCAGATGGATGGGGTGATCCATTTCATATTCACCATAATTACAGTTTATGAAGCAGCCAACTCAATCCACAAGCTGCCATCTGCACTTCATCAGTTTCTTTTATAACAAGGGACAAAGTTTTAGCTGTCAGTGGGACAGATGATGTGTGTTCTGAGTGATTGTATATTTTAAAAGTATAAATCTAAAAGTCAACAAATCCTTCTGTTCTTGTGTGCACTTTCTTCCTCTTTCCTCCTTTGAAGATAAATTGGGGCTTTATAGTCATACCACAAAAGAAGCTGTGCTGATTGGTTTTGGTTTGGGGCTTTTTTGTTGGTTTGTTTGGTTGTTTGTTTGTTGTTTTTTTTTAACAGGAAAGGGGCAGGAAAGGAACAAATGTTTCACAGGGAAGAAGCATGAAAGTGCTCTGACACTGCCAGTTTGCTTCTGTTCTGACCTTTGTCACATCTCCAGTGCTTAAACATCATCCCTGTCTGGGCCTTTTCAAGACAAACTGGGGTGGTGTAGAACAGGAAAACCGTTTCATGTGCACCCTCTGTGGGCAGAAATGTGGGCTCTGTGAATTCTGCATGCCTGCTGCCCTGACTGGCAGTGGCTTTGTGCCTGCTCCTGGGAAAAGGTGCCAAAGCTGATGGAATTTGGTCCTGAGGTTAACATCACCGACTAAGAATGGGGAGAAGGGAGGAGTGAAGCAAAGTGCTCCTTACAGCCTTCTTCATGTCCATGACTGCTTGAAACTTGCATTCTGCTGGTTGATGCTGACTATAAAGGTGTGTTTTCAAGCTGCTGTTCCACGCCAGCACGGGTGTTACACTATAACAATGGGAAAGAGACTCCCTGCTGCTTTTATAAAGGGTCACAAAAAGGTAGGCACACACATTTAAGGGGTGTTGAAAAGCCACAGAAGTGTGATGGTGGGGATTTGTGTGGCTTGGTGCACAACTGGTGTCAGGAACCTATATGAAAAGCAAATTGAGACCCAACACTTGAATATTGTTCCGGTGATCTACATCTGATAATTTTGATTTCTGTTTATTAGCATGCACAGCTTTTCCCCCTCTATTTTCTAAATGAGAAAACAGAGTTTTGATGGAAAAAAATCCATTTTATCTGAAGTCTTCACAAAGAAAAGGGTACTTTTGTTTACTGTTCAAACGAGTTTAATCAAGAAGTGACTACAGAAACTTAGGTCTTTTTCCAAGACAGAGATCCAGAGTGTATCTGCTGTACATGAGAGCAGCTCTCTTAACTCTTCAGGTTAACTTGATCCTGCCTGAGAGAATTAATGTGTAATCATCTGAGTGCTCTGGGGTGAATTTGTTGGGAAGTGTCTGAAGTTGGCTCTCTTTTGTCGGCTCATCTGGGTGTGAATGAGCGGGTTTTCCCGAGGTCTCTCAGCGATGCACGGTGTGCACTCCATTTCCTGCAGTGGCACCAGGGCTTTTCCCCAGCCAGGTGTGTGAGAAAGGACATGGCACCACGCTGGGAAGTGGCTGGGATCAAGATGAGGATCCCTTTGTGCTTGTTATGCAGACAGGCTCTGCTTTTTCTGAGAGTAAAGTCAGCTTGCAGTGCTAATGTGTTCCACCATGCCATATTGGATGTCTTGTTTGGATGTGCAGATTTTTTTTAAAAAAGAACACTTTAAGAGTTAAAGGAGAGAACAGTACAGGTCTACAGGCTAAAGAAATCTCTGATTTCTTCTCTGCAGAAATTGCCCCTCCACATCACTAAGGGGGAAGTGTGCCCACAAGCCACATTAAAGGCACCTTGTCCTGCTGTCAATGCCTCATTCTGCCTCCTGTTTGTCCTGCCAGCCAGGGGACTCTCAGTTAGCTCTGCATGAACTTGGGGATCTGCCATGGTCACTGGCTTTGCTGCATTCCTGGCTGTTTAATGCTGTTGGATAAACGACCCCAGATGACTCCAGTCCTCTGGACCTGCTCACTATTATTAGCAAGGTTCCATGAGAAATGCAGGGGCTGGGGCATGAAGGAGTCCTTCAGTAAACACAAGTTATCAGGAAGTCCTGATTTAGCAGCAGGGAGTACAGCATGTCTGGGGCTGCTGCTCGAGTTAGCTGTGCTAGGATTTCTAAATTAACAAAGTGTTCACTGTGCTGAGCCTGCTTTATCAGGCAGCTGCCTTGGGGATGATTGTGCCAAAGGAAAAATTTGGTGAGATGGTTTCAGCTGAGGCTTTGTTTTCCAGCCCTGAGATAGGGATGGATTAACTGGGCTCAGCCTGGAGAGTGTGTGTACATGGGAGACAGCAGGCTCTCAGGTGTGAGTAAGAGTACATGTAGTAATGGCCAGCTGCTCCTGCTTGTAACACACCAGTGAAATATGAGGCACTGGACATTGCATCTGCCTGGGGTGCAGCACAAACCACAGGGTCAAATAAGGTTGGAAGCTGCACTGGAGCATGCTGCTCTGTGGGAAATGCCTCTCCTCCCTCCAGGTGACACTTGCCTTGTTGGTGGCACTGGCAGCACAACCCAGCTTTCCTGTGGGTTTTCAGGAGGAGGCACAGGGTGAGCGTGCTGGGAAGGGGCAGGCACACAAATCCTGCTACAGACAGCTCATTCACCTAGCTGGAGCTCTGTGCACCTCCCCTTGTGGCAGGCACCAAGCTCTGACTGCTGCTTTGGCTGCAGACAAAATACAAAATAGAAACTTTTATCTGCTCCTGCAGACAAAGCACGAGGAGCTGGTGCAGAGCAGTCCCTGGAAAGGACAGGGTGTGAGGCTGGATGGAGTCAGATTCTCATCAGTGCACTCAGGAGCCAAAGTGAGGGGAGTCTTTGCAGCTAGATCTCATCATCCCCCCAGTGAATGACATTATGTGCTATTTAATTGAGTATTCACACATCTAGGGTTTGCAAAACGGCCATAAATGCTTAAAACTGTTAACAATGAAAGGTATGGGTCTCTTTATGGAATATGTAATAGAATATGGTTGATAGAATAGAGAACAGCATCTTCTGTATTTATTTACACATAATACTAAACATGTACCCATTACCTATACAGAACACATATGCTGTACTTATCAGTGTCTTTTCAGCATTTTGGTTTAAAGCAGCATCCTATGTATGTCATAATTTGGAGAAATTCAGAAAATCAATGAGAAATTTAAAAATCTGAAAACTTCCAACTGCAGCAGAGTTAACAGTGCTACAAAGGAAAACCAAATCCTGTAGGTTTGACTTGTCATAATTCTTATTTATTAAGGGGCTGTGGGTTTGTTGTTTGGGGTTTTTTTAATTTATGGGCTTTGTTTTGGATTTTTTTTCTAGGACTGTAGTTTAGTGTAGACGTCTTAAGTATTACTGGGTGCTGTTGGAACAGGTCTGTTCCTAAATGTGGTAAATTAAAGGTAGCAGTGTAACACAGTTTTTTCAGGATTGGTAGTCCAGCTGCCTAATTTGTAGTGAAGCCTCTTGCCATGAAAACCTAATTTACTGCCATTTTCCTTTCTCCATCTCTGCTGAGTTGCTTTCAGAAGCCACAAGCTGCAGTTGTGTCAAACTGCTGAACCCCTACCCCTATCCTTGCTGGTCAGAGCCCATGTTTTTCCTGGTTTCTCTGTTTCCCAAAGTGTAAAGCCATTGTTCTGTAAAAAGGAGAGAGATGAATGCTTGTAAATTAAGATGTAAATTATGATATGATGTCTTGGATGGAAAATATTTCTTTTTCTGGTGGAATACCAGAAGTTTCGTTTTTATGATTTTTTTTTCCGTGCAGCTTCATTAGTGATGTTTCATGTAAGCTTTTGAGTGATGTAATTTTATTAATTGCAGCTGATGTGATTGTAGCCAGGTGGTTTTTTGGAGGAGAGGCTTTTTCCATGGCACCTGAGAGCTGCTCTGAAATGAGGCCGTTGGATAGGCAGCACCTGTGGAGCAGCAGGATTTTCACAGCAGGATTTTCACAGCAGGGTTGTGTGGGTGTGGAAGGGGAGATGGGAGTGAGGTGCACCAGAGTTCTGTCTCTGACAGATGGTGAGTTTAAGCTGAAAGCAAGTGTATGACAAGTAGGAAAGGTTTTCTCCAGACCAGGATACAGAAAAGGTGCACTTGGCAGGCTCATGGCATTCAGTCTCACTGGGTTCATGTGAGAGAGAAGCTCTGTGTAGCCCTAAGGGCTGCTCTTAGAAATCCAGCTTAATTTGCAAGGCAAGGTAACTGAGATTCTGCAGGGGGGAGCAGGAGAATGTCCTGGCCAATGTTATTGTAGGTTTGCATGTTGCAAAAAATACAAGGGGAAAGTGCCAAACAGAACAAAAATGGAGTGGGGTGTGCCCCTCTGCCCAAGGCAAGGTAAAATTTAAATGTCTTCTTTCATTCAGCTCCTTCCTTCTTGAGTGCTGCACTTGCTTTCACTCTTGCTCATGTTCTGTTTCTCTTTCCTGTCTTTTTGGGAGCTATATCCAGTTTTCATGAGCATGATTTAGTGTTTTCTGCTGTCATAAAAACTAAGGCTGGTTTACAAACTGGGCCACCCAAGTGTGGTCTGTGGCGTCAAATGAGAGGGTGTGGGAGGTCTGGGATTTTATTTATTTATTTATTCATTTATTTATTTATTCATTTCTAGCTCTGGAGGTGAGGACAGTTCCCAGGGGATTGCCAGAGCTCTGTGGAATGGGAAGTTTGTTTCAATTCACCTCCAGCTATAGTGGATGCTTTGGTTGCTCTTGGTCCAAATGTGACTCCAGCTGTTTTCCTTTCAGTCTAGGAATTATTTTTTTAAAGCAGCTCCATGACAATGATACCTCTGTTTCCTTCTGACAGGACATGCCAGTAATTCCCTTCTTCAGATGCACAAAAGAGGCTTTTCAAGAAAAGCAGTTTTTCAAATAGAAATTAGTGTAGGTGTTGCTGCAGTAGTGTTGTGCTGTGGTCTTCTGAGTACTGACCTTCTTTGGAGTGCATTTGTCTCCCTGTGCTTCTGGTCAGGGTTTGTGACCTTTATTTTGACCCCAGCTCTCTTGACAACAAGCTGGAGAGTGTCTCCTCTGCTGCTCTTTGTTTCTTCCTCAAATTTCTTAAGGATGTTTTTTAGTTGGTTTTGGTTTTTTGCTTTTTTTTTTTTTCCCTCTAATTCCAAGTACTCCAGAGAAGCAGGGGTACAGAGAGTGAGATGCAGACAAACCACTGCATTCATTGTGCACCACCTCCCAGGGCAGTGAGAGGTTTGTACATTCATTGTCTGCTCCAAGGACAGTCAGTGTTCCTGTTTGTGCTGCTCCAGTGTCTAGAGAAAAGGTAAACCTTTGTAAAAAAGCCAAGATGAATAATGGCTCCAGAAGTCATCTGTACACACATTGTTTTCCTCAAACCTGGCTGGTTTGCTTCATTTCAGGGGGGGACTCCACAGGAGGAGGTTATATACATTCATGGGCATAAATATTTAACTTTATACAAGTGTGTATCTGACTGAAGGAACAGGTACAGGGGTGGTTTCATGTCACATGTCCTCAGCAATGTTTGCTAACTCTGAGCTTCCAGGAAATGCATGTGTTTTACAATGACACTGCTCCAACTTACCAGAGAGGAAAATTATTGTAACCAAGGGTGTGCAGCTACAGGAGCAGGGGGTTGGCAGCATATTACAGTGTGAAACCAAAGCAGATGGGTTTGTGCTCCCACCTCCTTGTGTCTCAGGTGCTGGATGAGGTGAGAAGACAATTCTCTCACCTGTTACACTCCTCTGTTCATCCACCAGATATGTTCCTGAAAGAAAACCAGTGTGTGTGGGGGAATAATGCACATTGTGACCTTGACTCTCCCAGAGTGGGTGGGAATTAGTCCAGCCTGAGCAAAAGGAGCCACCCTGCACAGCCCATGGTTTGGAAATGTCCTCAGGAATCTGCACTAAGGTAATGTTTGCTCTGTGGTGTGAGGGAATTGCACAATGGGAACCAGGAGAAAATCAGCTAAAGGTGGTTTATTCCCATTACAGCCATTATCTAAAGTAGTGCTATCAGCTGTGCCTGTAACAACCTGCTCTTTTCTTACTAATCCCTCTGCCCTTCACACTTGAGGGTTTGTAACTAGCAGTAGAGCCTGGACTTGGTCTGGTTTTCTCTTCCAAACTGTCCCATTAGTGCAGTGGTCCCAGCACAAGCTGGTGTTGTTGTGGCACTGAATCACAGCTGGATGAGGCACTGAATCACAGCTGGATGTGGCACTGAATCACAGCTGGATGTGGCACTGAATCACAGCTGGATGTGGCACTGAATCACAGCTGGATGTGGTGCTGCTTTTGTGGGAGGAGGAGGCAGAGAAGGACGTGTGTTCACACCTGGTGGACAAGAGGGTTCCAGAGATCCTGGGCTTCCCCTGTGTGGGGGACAGCCACTGCTGGTGGAGTCTGTGCTGCTGGCCCCCAGGGTTACTGCTGGTGGGCTGGGTGACCTTTCTGTGCTCTGCACACACCTGGGGCATCCTGTGTTCTCATTTCAGACTGCAAACTCAGGGACAGCAGCATCTTTCATCTGTTAGGGCCCTGAGACCCTCAGTCTGGTTCTGCCTTCTGATTCCTGGCAGTTGTAGAGTAACTGGGAATTTTGAAGCAGAGCTGCTGTTCTCCTGGCAAACAAGTGCAGTTGGGTCAGTGTGATTTCCTCTGCTTCTCTCCAGGATGACAGCAGGCAGGTCCCTCTCCATGCTGGGCTTTCCCCTGGGTGAAGCTCTGTGATCTGTGCATTCTCTGGCAATAACCCCCAGCCATCAGCTGCTCCTCACTTGCACTGGGTGGATTTAGGCAGCAGGCTGTGCTTTACACACCCCTGGATTTCAGCCCTGACCCTGGGAGCTGCTGGGAGCTCCAGCACGCTGGGATCCAGCTGTTCTTGTCTCTCTGGTTGGTTTTTCTTGGGCTCCTCATCAGCTGCAGTGTTTGATGTGTAGATGACTTCAGTTGGCTTTGAAAAAATAGATGTTTTGAATTACCTATTATCTTGCACAAAGTGAAGCTATTTGCCCAGCCCTGTGGTTGCCTTAGAGACTTGCTGCAAACAACAGACAGAAGCACAAGCTCAATATGAGGAATGTCCAAAGGACAGCAATGTCAGTGTTGAAAACAGAAAAATGGAACAACGTGATTGCAACATCTGTCCAAGGGTAGGAGCCTTTGAAATATTTCAGTTTGATTGTACACTTGTTATAGGATTTGGAATCTTAGGTCAGCACCTGGCACTTGTGTTTCTTCCTGAAGGCCTTGGAGTGTTTCAGTCAACATTTAATCCATCTCTTCCTCTCTGAGCCCTCAGACTGCCTTGTTTGAAGGCAGGGAAAATCTTGTTTCAGACAACATGGGGAAAGATTTTGTTCTTAGTATTTAGGGAATAGAAACCCAAACCCTGGAGTTCACTCTTGGACTTTATTTGGAACCATGGTCTCTAAAACCATCATGGTTTTATAGTGTCATTTTTGGTATGTAAAAATTAAAGATCAGAGTTGCTGTTGAGCTTTCATTTATAAAACAGCTAAAAGTGATTATCTAGCATATCCTGCAAGTTTATAGAAACTGAGTTTGTTACATAGGCTTGGAAGCCGATTATTAAAACATCTGTGAATCATTTGATACTACATGTTGCAAACAGAATATTGATGGGTACAGCAATAGTGTGTGGGTAACTTAGCATCCCACTCCTTTAATAAATTTTGCCCAGATGGAATTTTTGTGTTCATGCATTTCCCTACATCTCCATTGCTTCTTGAGTATTCCCCAAAGAATCTAGGGTCTGCTGGCAGAAATCTATTGAAGTGGAGCCTTAGGTGTTGGGTTTTAAAAAAAATTTCTTTTAAAGATACCAGAAAAGAGATGGGAGTTTTTTTCAGAGCCATAACATGGATAGAACATAACCTTCCACTTATCTGTCTGTGTGTACAAATGCTGTATCTCTCTGCTGGGTTCCATGTTTAAAACAGTTGTAGGAGCTGTTACTCTCCACCTCATGGGAATCTTGGGGTTTTCCACCCAAGTTCATTCTGCAGGCTCTTCCTCTGCTGTCCCCCCTGAATCTCAGTGCCCCAATTTCGTGTTGTATGCTTCATTTTCCTGTCCTTCATTCCCTTTTAAGTGTAGGTTATGTTTCAGGAATGTCAGGACAAAAAGTTTCTGGGCTTCACTGGGGGAGGAAATCACTGGTTCAACTTGTGTCTCAAAACAACTAATTGATACCTGTGGAATAATTTCATGGATACTGATGAATATTCTGGGTTTTGAGCTTTAAGGCTTTCCAGAGTAATTCACGTGGTGAGTAATTGGTGCCAAACAACAGAAATGGGATTTTTCTTCAGCAATTTTGTTCTTCTGTGTATCAGGGGGAGTGATCTGGTTATTGTTACATGAAATGCTAAACCTTCAAAATGAAATAAAGGTTTGTTGTGTTGTCAAGGCATCCAGTCAGTAGCTAGGAAAGAGAGCAAACAAAATCAGGTTCTAGAGACAGGAGGTTTTTGTTGCTGCAGAGGCCCATCAATGCTTGAGGGCCTGTCCTGTGCAAAGCCAAATTGCTTTTTATTTCATCAGTGCAAAATTCTGAAGCCCTCTTGGCACACAAATGATTGATGTTTTCAAACTCAGGTTTGCCTGCTCTCTGTAAATAAGGGCTGTGCCCCTGCAGATGGGAGCAGGGAGATCTGACTTTGTCTAACTCTGATCCACTGATCCAGCTGGGATTTCCCACAATGTGTGTCCTGGTGGATTAGGAGTGAGCATGTGAGCTAATTCCTTACATTAAAAAAAAAAACCAAAAAAACAAAAAAACAAGCAACTTCACTGTAATTTATATGAGACAATTTTGTTTGTACGTGTGCCTTGTTTCTTGAGAGGGAGCCAATGAGACCACCTGGTAAGCAAGCATTTAAAAACATTGAATTCAAACCTCTCTGCACGTGTGTGGTCATAGATAACATCCTTTAAAAGGCCTCTGGATGTATATACTTAAATAAGAAACAAGCTGGCATTCCAGCCAGGGAAACATCACAAATCCAAGTGTGGTGTTAGTGCCACACTCTGTGTTTGTGACTGTGCACTGAAAACCATAAGCAAGAGTCTGCTATGACATGAAAAGCAATTCAAAGGTAGCACCATGCTGTTACCAAATCTTAGATATGTCCAGTCAGCAATGAAGGGGTTTTTTTAGTCTTAATTTCACCCCTGAACTGATTGAATTGCAGAATGTTCATTGGGAGAAACCCAGCACAACTCCTCAGAAGCCTCTGACCCATCTGCTCCTGGAAGGAGAGCTGGAAACCTGCCTGGCACAGAGCATCCCACAGTGAGAGGGGCATGTTGGGTTTTCCTGGGATATTTTTTCTCTTATCTTATGTTTACATGTACACAAACAGCAGGGTGGGAATGCTGGAGCAGCTGTTTCCAGCCTTTATTCCATCACAGTCATCCACCTCATTTTACAGAACCAAGCAAGGGAGATGGAAACATCTCCAGCTGCTGGCACAGCAGACCTAGTTCTCTTGGTTACAAACTCTTTTAACTTTCCAGCCAATTGCAGAATATTAAAAGCTGACAAGTGTTTGCTCAGGCCAATTAATAAAACTACACTTACATCTTGCTTTGAGCAATACTTGTATTCGCTTAAACCAGTAAATAAAACTTCATTAGTCAACTTACATATTTCTACTGTTTTACTCAATATACTTTCCTGAAAGCTGCCTTTACAAAGCTCACAGCCCTATTGTTTCCTATCCTTACATCTTCAATATTCCTACATTTCTCCATCCTAAAATTTACTTTCACCCAGCTTTCTGGAAAGGTTACACCTCCTCTGTTTCCCACAGGTGGGGAGAGCCGTGGGGCAGAAGGTGTCACTCAGGGCACATCAGGATCCTGCCCAGAGCCAGGGCTGGGGCTGCACAGCTGGGCTGGGACTGCTCTGTGCTGCTCCCCTTGGTGAGCCAGGGCAGGGCAGCCAGGAGGCTTTTCTGGAAAGCTCTCTGCATTCCCCAGGGGACCCGAGGCCACCTTTGCCCCTGGCACCCTGCTGGATCTGTGCACCCATAGCTGTGCCTGTGCTCTCTGCATCCCCATCAGTGCAGAGCCCATGGATGAGTCACAGCCCCATCCACACATCCATGAATAAATGGGAGAGCAGTGAGAAAAAGAGAGAAATGTGACTGGCTCCAAGAGCTCAACACTGCATTGAGAAAACCCAGGGCTGGTTCAGCCTGGGGGGAGAGCAGAGCAGTGGAGGGTGGGTTTGCACTTGCTGCTGGCAGAGATTGCTGCTCCCTGAGCACATGGCACAGCAGGGGGATGCTCTGTGCTGCCCATGCCATCCCTCAGCACAGCACACGTGTGAGTTTAAAGCTGCACAGCATCCCCTTCCCTCCAGGCTTTTATCTCTAAGGAGAATTACTCAGCCACTCTGTTTTCTTTCTCCTGCTGCTCTCTATTTCTCTGCCCCTGTTTTCTCCAGCATCTCTGTTTGGTTAAATTAGGAAACCCTCAGAGTGCTCAGATGTTGCTGTTCATACCTACTGACCTTTTCATTCATCTCTTTCACTCCCCTGATCAGCCAAGTCACTGTGGCCTCTTGGTGCCTTGCTCCATGATGTTTTATTTCCCACTTCTACAAGGATAATGGTCCCCATGCCAAAATTTATCTTTCTACCTTCAGCTTTTTCAGGATGTATCTTGCCTGTGAATGTGTCATTACAGTTTGGGATTTTTTAAATCTAGACCTTTCACAATCTTCTAATCCATTTGGAGTGGCTTGTGTCCCTGCAGGTTAGTGCTGGAGCTTTTGGAATCTCATCTTGTTCCTGAGTGAGCTCTAACAATGTGCTGCATTTTCTGTTGCTGGGTTCTCCCCACCCCAGGGGTCTCTGCCCCAGCCTTGCCTCTCAGATATGAAGATGAGTATTTCCATAGTTGTCCATTCCTTTCCCACATCAGCAGCCCCTCCTCGCCCTGCTCCTGCCCTTGGAGAGCAGTGGTGGGCACTGGGGAGGTGTGCAGAAGGAAAAATGGGATTACAGTGCTTGGTGCTTTTTTTGCACTTTATTAGGTGTAACCCTGACTGACTGAATGCTTGAGGAATCACCAGAGTGGAGGTGGGGTTTTATCCTGTGCTCTTTGTGCCACCACCCTGCATCTCCCAGGTTTTTCCTCCTTCTGTTTTTCATCCTGGCAAAGGATCACGTTGAGCAAGCACCCTCTGGAAATGAGGAGCAAAAGTTGTTCCTGACTCTCGTGCATCTTAAAGCACACTGCAGGGGCTGCCCTGGAAACAGCTACCTGCTTGTAAGTTGTGTTTGAAACAGTGAGGTTTCTATCCCATAATTCAGTATATCAGCAGGGAAAGGGGAGTACAAAATGTACAGAGTGAAGACATTTACTTTTTCCCTACCCTTGCTTGGCACTTAATGCAAAAATGGCAATGAAACTGTGGGTGTGGGGTGGGTTTTTTCTTTTCCTGGCAGAGATTTGACAGTAAATTTTTGCTGTACCTCTTTACTGGCTTTTCCCACAAAACTGTGTTTCAGGTGTGCTCCTCCAAGGTGAGCTCTCCCTGATGCATGTGAGAGGGAGTCACTCCAAACCTGGATGGCCTGAATCAACAGACACATCCTGCACCAGCAGCACTTGGTAAGAGCTGCTGAGGGGCTGCTCCAACTGCCAGCTCATAAATCAGGGTGGTTTTGGTGCAGCTCCCTGAGTGGTGCAGCTGCTAATTGAATGAATCCAAGCCAATATTTTCTGTTTTTCAGCTGAGGGAGGGGTGATGATGCAGAATGAGGCGTGGGTTAGCGTGGGCAGGTGGTGAAATGTGGATGCAGAACAAGCAATAGGCAGAGGGCAGGGTCACAGGGAGATGGGGCTGTGCACTTCTGGGTGAAAAAAACCACAAATACGTACTTGTGCTCCTCCTGAATGAGTGTAGGTACTCACCCTAAGATGCTAAATCCAAGTGTGAGGCAGGAGCAGTGAAAATGCAGAGCTGCCAGGTGTCCCCATGGGGAGGTGTAAAGCAGGAAGGCTTTGATGAGGGACCTGGTGCCACTTGGCTTCCTGGTGTTGGGCTGTGCCAGCACAGAGGTGACAAGGGCACTGGGAATTTATTTACACCCTGTGCAGCAGTGCCCAGACAAACCTTCCTCACCAATGAGCTCAGTGATAGGGTGATCGTGTAATCAGCAAGGGAAACGAAAACATGAAAGGAAAAGACATTTCCAGGCAGGCCAGGATCAAAGAAAAATAGGAACAAGGAGCAGAATTAATGTCAAACTAGACAGCCAGGTCACAAAGGCCCTGATGAGCCCAGGCTTTGATTTTGGCTCTTGTGGCACATCAGAGCAGAGAGGAATTCTGCTTTCCTTTCACCACAGGAAAATACCTTCACTATGGGAGTTAACCAGAAAAATCCCTGGGAATGGTGGGACTGGAGAGCAGGACAGTGGGATTAGCAAAATGAATTTTTTCATTTTCATTTCTGGAAAGCTTTAGAGATCCCAGCAGCCCTTTGGAAACCAAGGCACAGACCTGCAAGCTGTGCCCTTGCCTGCCCCCCTCCCAGGGCTGGGCTCAGCATCCTGGTGCCTGGATCTCCTTCCATGTGGGCTCTGCTGGTGGGCTGGGCTGCTGCTCCCTAAAGCAGGAATTTCTGGGGAATAGGCTCTGTCTCACCTCTGCCAATGCCTTGCCACTCCCTGACCCAGCCTTACCCAGTTCCTCAGCAGGGAGTTTTCCAGCAGTCTCTGGATGCTCCAGGATTTTCTGAAAGCAGGGCTTAGCCCCCAGTGTCACTGAAAATGTCAGGTGCTCTTCCAAAGAGCTCGTGGAGGAGGCACTAAGCCACAGCTGAATATTGTACAAGCTACTTTAAGATGCAAAATCTTGTGAAGTTCAGATATTCTGTCTTAGACAACAAGGAAAATACCAGATGTGGTAATTTTTTGTGAGACAGTCAGGACCAAGCAAACACAAGGGAACCATCTAAAAAAGAGGGAGTTGGCCATCTTTATTTATTGGGGTTTTTTTTGTCCAGAGAAGAGCCCTACAAATAAATGTCATGAGCAATCAGAACCTGAACTCTAGAAGACAAAGAATAAAATGACTCAATTTACATATCTTGGCAGTTGTATTCTTGTAAAAACGTCAGAGGCTGGATAAGGCAGGGCTGGATTTGGCAGCTTAAGGTTTGTTTTTGGGAAATCTGCACTTTAAAGTGAATCACTGAGTTGTCAGTATTCCATTTTAATAAATGTATTTGAAAGTTTCAGGTCTTTTAAAAGTGCAGAAGGAGACCTAAAAGCTGCGAGTTGCTACAATAAATTTCTAAGAAATGCAGGGAATTCAGCAGCTGTCAGCAGCCCCCCAGGTTGGAAGAAATGTTTAAGAGAAGAGGTTGGAAAACCGTGGAGAAAGAGGATCTACTTTTAAAGGCTTGAGTAACTGACAAATTATGCAAAAGGGAGCAAGGAACCTCGAATGCATCCAGAGGTACTCATCAGAAAGTGCAAGAAGTACTCTGTGGGACACTTAAAAGAAAGGCTCAGTATGGACAGACTTGGTGAATACTTCTTTATGAGCAGTAATACCTCATGCATTGAACTCTAAAGCAGGCAAACACAGTTATCTACATTTACAGAGATTCCTGGTATGTGTCTTAAAATATATACACAAGACCTCAATGAGAAGTAAATTCTATTTCAGGCATCTCTGATATCCTGGGAACTGGAGATTAAACATTCAAGTAGAAGCTTTTTTTCCCTGTGGTTTAAACAGAAAAACGCTGCTCATCTGTGAACTTTCTCAGTGCCCTGCTGAGAGACAAGGATGAGATTTTGCAACAAAATTTGCTGGGTTCTGAAGAGAACTTTTGAAATAAGTTCAGTTTGCTGGTTGAGGATCCTCACTTTGCCAGTGAGGCCTCAGTTCTCTTCAGCTGAGTGATAAGCACAGGCAAATGGTGCTCATTTTCCCTCTGAGACAATGCCAGTTTGGAGCACAAAAAATTGTGTATTAAAGGTATGGGTGGCTTCTGCCAGGTATGGGGAGGGACAGAAGGGCCATTGCAAGAACAGGCTCCTTTCCTGCTGCAGGAATAAGCTCTTGTCTGCCTTCCTTCCCATGGCTCTTTGCTCTGTAGCAAATCAGTCCTAATGCTGGTCCAGAGCTTTAATTTTTTTTTTCCAAATTCTTTGCTTCTACATCTATTTTTGTATATATGTGTGTACATATATGTTTTTTTTTTCAGAATATGATGTACAGAGACCTCCCAAACAAGTGCTAGTGTCTGCAAAGGCTTGACTAGATGTTACTCCTGAAATCTGCCACCAAACCTAGACCAAGAAGGATGAGGAATGTTGAATTCAATACCTTGCACTTCATTTACATGTCTGGAGATGGCTAGAGATCCACCAGCAGAACTGGGACAGAAGGGCTTTGGAATTGTGGAGGATTGACCTCAGTGTGGTGGTGCCATCACATCACAACAAGAACTATTGCTCTCCTGCTTTTGGCTTTCCCTCTGCTGGGATTTTCTCTCCCCACTGCTCCCTGGCAGCCCCCAGGGCCAGCTGTGCCCTCCAGAGAGCAGCTCTCCCCTTTCTAGGGGTGCATGAACTCCTCTCACACAGCTCTGTTTGTGCAGCCCCAGCCATCTGACAGAATGGAGAAAATCCTCAGACTCCAGCAGAACAACATCCAGCCCCAGCTGCAGTATCCTCATCTTCTCCTGGCTTCCACGGGGGAAGTTTGAAATTTTCCAGAATTTAATGAAGTGCATGGCAGAAATCTTAGGCATCCTCTAGAAGGCTGTCCAAGAAAAACAAGAAAACTCTTGGAAATATTGTGCTTGTCAACACAGGCAGGGCAGCCATGCCCATCTGGCATACACCTGTGTAGACCTTGGCCATGTCCAAGAAAAGCAGGCTGAAGACATCAAGCTCCTGCAAAAGCTTTTTTAACATGTTTTGCTGCTCCTGTGCCTGGCTGCAGTGCTTGAGGGAACCGAGTGGATCCACCCTCCTTGCACCCTGTGGGGAAGAGACATCCCTTTGGCATGAGAGGGTTCATGCTGCTTTTTAGTAGTGCCCTTCACTTGGACAGGGTCCCTTCTGCATTCAGATATCTGTGTGCAAAGTTCTTTTAATTGTTAGGAATTTTCCAGCCACTCTGAAAGACTGAGTCATCTTGAGGATTCCCTCAATCACTGAGGGAACAGAACCACTAGAGATGGGAGAGGTGTGACCCCATGTGCTGTGTGGGGGATGGCTTCCTTTTCTTTTGTGCATCATCATTGTTTTACCTGCTGAATTCTGAGAATCCTCAGGAAGTATAGCTGGAATTTCTCTATTGTGAGACTGATAGTTCTGGTGTTTTGCTCTGCTAGCAATTACAAACTAATTGGTGGCTTCACATATCTTACCAAATAATGTCTTTCAGAACAATGAGAAAAGCTTGTACCTGGTCTCTCATTTTATAGCTAATTAGTTGTTGCTGGACTGAAGGTCTAACAAGAGTTCTGTACTGTTCCAGAAGTTCCCAGAATTACAGAATGAATCATAGGGACATGCTTTGATTGCTGTTACCAGTTGCTGAGCTAAGGTAAGTGGTTTAGAGACCTTAATTTTATACATTTCTGACAGTTTTGAAGAAAGGGGACACGGGGACCTTGTAGAGTCATTTCACAAAAGGTACATTTCTAAAGAAAAAGGAAACTATAGTGAAGACACAAAAATTTCAGCATCTGAAAAGGATATGATAAATGGGTTTCATCAATGGCAAAAATTAAACCCAAAGTAAGGATTGGGAAAATTAATTTGACCTGGGAAATTTTTAGGACAGAGGCTGTTTTTATTGTTCTTCTCTGTGTCACCAGCTCTTCAGTTCTCCCATATTGCAAATGAAATAAATGTATTTACAAACAAAAAAAGCTCTGGCAGGCTCACTGGGGATAAGAGCACATAGGGACAATGTAATCACAGTGGTCCAATAGGTAAATATTAAACCTGATTTACTGTAAGCAGTGCAAGAGTGGAGTTTGGGTCATGGAACAGATGATTTGCTGCTTGGAGGCAGAGAGTGAAGTCCTCTGCCCTGGTGGGATGTGGGTGGGCTGCTTCATTCACAGGATGGTTTGTGCTCTCCTGGTGTTCAGAGGTTAAGGGAAGGGCTTTGGTGGGTTAGTAAAATCATTTTCTGGAAGAATCCTGTAACTGCAGTAGCTGCAAGATGTCATGGAGGAAAATATACCTGTAAAGAAAACCTGCCTGAGGTGGTTTTTTAGCTGTTCTCATAATTTTTGTCCCTGTTCCCTCAGTGTGTGCTGGTGCTGGCAGCCAGGGCTGCTCTATGTGGTACACCTCTGTGAGAGCAAGGTGGGTCTGCAGTTAAAAAATGAACCTGCTTTGCACATAAACCTGCTCATCTGTTGATGCCATTAACACCCAGAAACAAGGACAAGGCAATAATAGTTAGTGTTCTGATTAATTCAAGGGACTCTCTGAGTTTTGGTAGGTCCACATCTGCTGGAGCAGGGTCAGTTTTTGAAGCTCAGCTATGAAAAAGTGGAAAAGTGAAGCACTGACTGAGCATCCAGCTGCTCTCTTTGTGGGTTCCTCAGCTCATGAGGGCCTTGGATGGTGTTTCCATTATCAGCCATAGAAACCATCCTGCTGCTCCCTGCTTCCCATGGCAGTCCTGGGAAGGACTGGGGCTCTGGCCAGCAGCACTGCCAGGGCTGGAATGC
>WBND01000452.1:495460-505595 GCA_013398595.1 Tychaedon coryphoeus
CCCATCCTGCCCCATCCTGCTCCATCCTGGCCCATCCTGCTCCATCCTGGCCCATCCTGCCCCATTCTGCACTGGGCAGAGCTCATTCCTCACCCAAAGGAGTCAAACACCATTGCTTGTGTGTCTCAAAAGTCACTTGTGCCTTTCCCTTGAAGTGCCAAGGGCCTGCATTAAGCCTGTGGTAGAAATCAGTCTTACAAAAGGTTAGCTGACCCCTCTGCCTTGTTCTGATGATGCTGGATAAATCAATTAAAGTTTAGTCAGGATTTCAAGCAGATAGTCCACACTCTTCTCTTCACATGAATCATTGTATACTCATGTCCATTTAGCTATTCATTGCCTTGTCCTTTGGTACGTTGCTAAGTCAAAACTAATTCACTCCTATTTTTATTAAAGCAAGTGGTGCTGTAATGATGAGCAACAGACTAAATCCGTGGTGGAAGAGAATTACAGCTGGAGCCAGAGGGGTTTAGGAGATCAGCATAACATTTTTGGTGGAAGAGAATGGTAGTTTAGTAAGATATGAAGCAGGATTAATGCTGTAGATGACCTTAAAATACTGATTAGCAAAGAGCAGAGTGGCAATTGCACACACATGTGTAGCTGTAACTGGCTCGTGAGTGCTTGTGGTTGAGATGATGAAAATGTGTCAGCAGTGGGGCATTGTAGGAATGGTCTGAGACTGAATTTCCTTTCACCTTTTCTTATTGCTGAGCCCTAGGCTATGTATTTTGAAATGAGGCTTGATAGATTTACAAAAACCCCTATTTAATGCATTTTTAATAACATGGTGGCGTATTTTATGATGAGGTTGGTTTAGTTTTGTTAGAAATCGATCCATTTTTATTGCACATTTTAACACCAGTGGTACCTAGACCTGTGTTGTCAGGTATTTCAGAGTAGCTATGCTTTAGTCCTGTAAAGGTTTTTATTTGTTGTAGGCATATCAAATAATCATATGCCCACGGGCATTAAGGCTTTGTTGTGCTTTAATCCCAAATGCTTTCCCCAAGTGCAGGTGGTTTTGGTGGTAAATTTGCAGTGCAAGGACAGAAGCTTTGGGGGCTCACTTTGAATGCAGGCTGGGATGTGGTAAGACTTGGCTTAATTTCTGTGAGGGATTTTTGACCATCCTGCCCAGCTGAACTTTGCCTCTACAAAAGGAAAATGGATATTGGATAAAGAGAGTGGGGGTTAAAGCCCTGCTGCAGCAGGGCACTGCAGGGCTTGTTCCAGTCTCAGCTGACAGGCAGAAATCAGAATATTTTGAAATCTGAATTGAACCAATGGAGTAGCAGATGCCCACTGACTTGAGTGAGCCAGGATTCAATCTGATTTCCTAATTAAATGGTCCTGTGCTTCAGCCAAAGCATTAGAAAGAGAAATGTTCAGAGATTGCTGTGAGTGTTTTCAGTGAAATCTATTTGCTCAGGATAACACATCTCACACAGCACAATGACCACTTCTGTGGTTTCCAGCTGTGCAAGAGATGAAGGTGAAGGTGAGGCAGCAGAATTGTGGACTTTTCTCTCAAGGTAGTGATTTTGGGCTCCTTGTTGAGGTGAGTAATTTCCTCCATTTGCTCACTTTGCTGTCTCAGACTGTTGAAATCAAGCATGGCAAAAGGTGTTCAAAATACTTCTGCAAAATCAGCTCTTAAACTAACATTTTAGTCTTTTATATTCAGGCCTGAATATAATTATTTAGGAGATAAAGGCCTGGGGAACAAAGATCTGCCTCATTTGAACCGTTTCCCCATTATTCCTTTTGATCTAGTTGGCCAATAGCAAAACTTCTCTATATTTTGCATTAAGAGGAAGAAAAAGGACCTTATTTTTCTGCTTCAGGGAGAAAACAAATGTGGTTTAGCAGCCTCTGTTTAAATAAATAGTTGTATTTACTACTTTTGCACTGGAGAATTATTTTATGTTTGAAAAAAGTTTTCCTAAAGATTTGAACAGCTTTTCTGAATGGGATGAATTGTGCATTTTAAATAGAAAAACAGAATAAAGAAAACAAACCTAGAAGTAGTCTGAGCAAATCTCACTGCCACAAGAGAAAGATCCCATTGTTACTGAGATGTGGGTCACAGCAGGACAGGGTTCATATGTTTAATTGAATCTTTTTATGAATGGCACACTCTCATGCATGTGGTATGAAAGGAAACGTAGTGTTTTCATTCAGGAGGAGGCAGGAGCAAGGTTGAATTGGAGAGATTAAAGGCCCTGATTTATTCACCACCAGCTGCCAGGGCTTTGACCTGTGGGGTGATGCCTGGAGAGGGATTTCTGAGGGCAGGAGAGCTGGGGCTCATCCCGTGTCCTGGGGGAACACCTTCCTCAGGGACACGCTCTCCTGCCCAGCTCAGCTCAGGGGTGCATGCACAATTCCATTTTTTACCCTGATGCTTTTACCAGTGCAGCAGATGCACAGGGATGGGGTAGGACAGTGATGTGGGCTCCTGTCTGTGCTGATGAGCAGCTGTGCAGGCATGTTTTCACTTGATTTACATGTATTCCCTCTGGTGGCAGGACAACTTCCTAAAAGGAAACAGCATCCCATTTGGACAGATGTCTGTCATTGTAATTGTAAGTTTTCAAGTGGTTAATGAGAGCAAAAAATGGTCAGAATCATAATATTTAGGCTGCCTCCCATGTGTGCTCTAAATCAGGCTGAGCCCTTGCACAGAAATGTGAAATAAATAAGCACATCCTCCCTGGGGCCTCATGCACTCACAGACAGGAAACAATTTCTATTAGGGGGAAGGAAATTGTGTTTGGGAAATCCAGAAACTGAATCCATACCAAAATGCATGTATCCCCTTCTGTAACATTAGCCTGAGCCCACTCTTTCTTTTCCAGTAATGCCAGAATTGGGCCACAGTTTCCATCCTGTGCTCCTGAAACAATAATGATAACCACAGAGGGGTTTTACAAAGTTAGGGTGTTTGGTTTTAAGATCTCAGCTGCTTTCTTGTTTTATCTCTCTCCACAGGGTCCTCCCTGGTGCTCTTCCTTATCATGGAATAATCTCTTCTGTGTCCTGCAGGGGAAGCAAAGCCTTGGTTGGCTCAGGTGGCCAAGCTCCAGCAGGAAGAGGGAAGGATATTTCCAGGGGCTCTGCAGCAGATTCATTGCTCCTGGAGTGTTTTCTTCTCCCCAGCCATCACTCAAGGCAAGCACTTGTCCCTCTCCAAGCCCCTCTCACCACCCAGGACTCCCTTTCTCTACCAGATTCACGTTAGTCAGTGTTTGTGCACCTTGCCAAGTGTTGCAGAAGAAGGAAGGATTCTTTGCCAGCTATAAATCTGGGATGGGACAAAGCCAATCACATGAGCTAATTAGTGATTACTTTAACATGGAAGGAAAGCATACTACAAAAAACTATTTTTTTTTTTGTATTCCACTTGTTCTCACTATGCACTAAACCTGACCCAACTTACTTCCATTTTTTTTTTCCTTTTCAATTTGAGATTTTAGGAGGGTTTGTCCTAGGGTTGCTAAGTCTGCTTCATTGTTTTTCCATACCTTATTTCAAACCCTTACACAGGATTCAGCTCATCAGTTACCAATTAAAACAGGCTTCTCTCCAGTCACACATATGTAAGCTCTCTAAATGAGGTTTATTCTGATCTCTCTTAGAGCAGAATTGTTTATGCAAGCTCCTCCAGCCTTGATACAGAATTCAGATTGCCTGCAATTACCTGCAAAGTTGGAATTAACACAATAGAAGACTTTTTCTCTTGACAAGTGAATTTCTATATTTTTATTTCAGGGTTACTCCTCAGTCTCACCCATGGAAGACTGAATGATTTTGGTGTTTTGTGTCCTGCTTTCTCATCACATCTTCTTCAGACCTCAAGCAGCAGTGGCTCCCATCCTGCCAGAGAGGATTTGGGTAGGCTGATATCAGGGCAGGGGTGAAAATCCAGAACTGCTGAGCCATGAGCAGGCAAATTGCTTTTGTCCTACATCCCATGCTCTGACTTCTCACCTCTCTTCTTGTCATGGCTGAAATACAGCTTGCAACAGGTAACAAATCTCCCCACTTATGGAGTTTCTACAGGAAAAGTTATTTCCTGTGTACTCATCCATTGAAAATTTGATATCTCCATGTTTGTGACAGAGCAAGGGGCTTGGGTTTTTCTTTTCCTGTTGGAGCCAAGCAATGGAATTTTCTGTTTTGGTAAAAATTCAGAGGTTTGGAAGCTGCACCTGCATGCAGCTGAGATTCCTGTCTGTTTTTGAAGAGTTCATCCCACAGCCTACCCCCAGCCAGCTCTGGTTTTTGCTTCATTCAGGACTTGAGCACTCTGGTCCTAATTCTTCAGTTCCTTGAATTTCCTCCAGGCATTTACACCTGCTGCATGTGGGTTTAACAGGCTTTGCAGCTCTGTTTTTATGCCCCTCTTTGTGTTTTTCCCCATATAAATAATACTAGAACAGTAAAAGCACAAGAATAAATGCCTAGGAGAGATGGGATGCAATAGGAAACCAAGGTGTGATTCATTTTTCAAAATCAAGATCTATTCAATCCATTGCCTATCTGGTTTCTAGGTTCTATCCTAGTTGGCATGGATACCCACAGAAGCACATCAGGGCTCTGATGCCATTTTCTGCAAGGGATAATTGGGGCTGACACACTGGCCCTGGGGCAGGGAAGCTCAGCCTTTTCTCCAGCTTGTTCAAGAAGGTGGTTGTGATTAAAATAATGAATGAAGGAAAGGGACTCTGACTCCCATTGCTGTAATTCTGTATTTCACCAGACTCATTGATGGATTGAGTTTGAAATCCTGTTAGTGCTGGTTAGGCACTTTCTGTGATTGCTCAGCTTTCTCAAGGCAAGACCAGGGTCAGGAGTTGGAGTTTGTGGAAGGATTTGTGTTTTTTTGAGATGCTTTCCAAAGGTTTTCATTGCACCTGGAATTTGTCAGCCATATCCTCTTGGGCTGTGTGGGGAGAGCTTGGTGCATGAACTTTTGGAGCCAGTGGAGAGGATGCTCCAGGATTAGTCTTAGGCAGTCCCACAGGCTTTTCTTCCTGTTCCCTTTCCCCTCCAGACCCCTCCCAGTCTGAGCTGCATTTCTGGGGCAGAGACTTTAGTTTGGAGATAGGCAATGACAAGTTTGTGTAGTTAAAATATGAGTATCTTCTGAGACCAAGTTCACAGCTTTGGCCTCATCAGGTGAGATTAAAACTCTACAGCTCAACTAAACTTGAAAATATTCAAGTTTATTTAAAATATTTCTCCTTTTGGCCCAGGGACCATCTTATCTAAAACAGATGAGAGCTTATCCTTGTCTTTAGATTTCTTTATTCCTAAATTTTATGCTTATAAATGAGCTATCAGAATTTAATGAAATGCACCCCTTTTAAATAACTGAATCTCTCCTGCTGAGTAGTAAGAAATAAAACTTCCCATTAGTCTTACTCAATGAATAGATAAGCAGCAACTCTTCTAACACATTGAAGTGAGTTTAAAGAAGGGGGGGGGGTTTGGTTATGATCTTTGGTTTCCCTTTATTTTCTTTTCCTTTCAATGGCATTGGACTATTTAAATCTTGGACTGCTTGGAAAAAAGAAGTTTCACTTGTTATTTGGCATAGAATGGAGACAGAGGGTAACACTGTCAGAGTCTGGATGTGGATAAAACATTTCCCAGGTTTTATAGAGAGCTTGAACTTGGCATTCTGATTTCATTCATTCCAAGGAAAGAGGCCAGACAAGAAGTTATACATATAGAAATGTTTTAGATGTATTAAAATATTTGTATGGCTCTCATCACTAGTTTCTGAGTGAATAGGTTTGGGTCTGAATTTCAGCTGCAGCCCAGAGCCTTTAAGGCTTTAATTT
Source organism: Tychaedon coryphoeus (assembly GCA_013398595.1). NCBI lineage: Eukaryota > Metazoa > Chordata > Aves > Passeriformes > Muscicapidae > Tychaedon > Tychaedon coryphoeus. The sequence goes on from WBND01000452.1 coordinate 501,313, forward strand.
AGAGCCATCTTTCATTCTAAATGGCTTCTGTGGGTTTATGACCCTGCTTGTTTTTTTTTTTTTATTGGAAACTCAATACATTTCAGACACTTTAGGCAGCACAATGTTTGAAATTGGCAGAGATAGCAGAGTTGTTTGCAGATAATGAACTTGTGGGTATCATGGGAAGCTGACACCTGTGATTGTCAACCTTGACCTCCAACCATTTTTGCTTTAAGTAAAATCTTTGTGAGAGCTTTGCCTAGTCAAAGATCTCCAAGGAAAGGCCAAAACATAAGTATGTTATTATATGCACCATGTAAGCCCAAAAATAACAATTGATTTCTAATTATAAAAAGGGAAAAATATATATTCCATCTTAAGCTTCAGGATAAATTGCCTGGGGTTATGGGAAAATCTGAAAAGGCAAAAAGTTCTGTGTTGCTTCCTGACATTTGAGCAAACAGGTTTTTGCAGCTGTGTGTAATTACAAGAAGTTAGGGGACTGTTTATTTAACAATGATATATTTATACATTTGCTAGGAAATACAGCATTAGTCAGAGAAGCATTAAAATATCTGCAAAGCTATCCATTATAATATCTGCAAGCTGCAGCCCTTAAGAAACAGTGTTCTTCCGTAGTGTTCTTCCATACAACCATTTTTCAGTTTGCTGTAAACACAGCTAGGAAGGCATAATCCCAGGGGGAAGTTCATGGAGGTTCACTCAGAAACAGGGATGTGCACCTTTCCAGTTCATTTCTCTCTCTGATGTACGTTTAACACCTGTTTGCATGTGATTTTGGAGTGGCTCTGGTGTGTTTGTGACACTTTTGTTATGCTGGGAAGCCATAGTATCCCCATTCCCCGTGGGGAAAGCTGAGCTCTGGCCTGATAAATCCAAAACTGTGTTTCAAAGTCACAGGCCAGCATCTTATGCATTCATATTGAAACCAGAAGGTGGAATTTAGTTTTAATATTTTTTTTGGGTAATCTATCTTCTTCTTTCATCTTCTTGAATTAATTTAGTGGTGCTGAAAAGTCCTGAAATGATTTCCTGGGCTAGATTAATTATTTAAGACAATGGGAGTTGTTTGGTTGGCTTCACTGTGAATTAGAACAAGTCATTTATTTAAAGGCAAGATACAGCATGGACACACAGTCAAGTCAACTCTCCATTCCCTACAGAGACACACAGGCACTCTCACTTGTAAGCTCATCTTTAACCTCTCTTCATGAAACAGACTGTTCTCCAGACCTTTTCAATTTCTGGTGATTTGAGAAGAGGTTACTGGTGATGATATGCACACCTTTATATCATGAATTCTTCTCTACAAGTTTTATCAAATGAAAACCAGAGCATATCATGGAATATTTAGAATTGATTTTTTTTCTCCTAGTTCAAAGCTGGAAGTTAGAAGTTTTCATATGGTGTGATGCTCATAATCACAGGACACTAGATTTAGGTTGGAAAAGGCCTCTAAGATCTTCAAGACCCCCAGCAGTGCCAAGTCCACCACTCTAATAATGTTGAAATGCCATGTTCTGCCTTAAAATTGTTGTCTGCTTGTCCCCCTTGATTACAAACAGAGTGCATTACTCAGTGGCTACCCTTACCCTGCAAATCAACCTGAATCCAATTTTAAAGTCTCCAGTAATTTTAATAATATGTTCATTCATAGTTTTAAGAACCTTTTGATCTCACTCTGCACTAGGATATGATTTTCATCAGTGGTCCAGTCCTTCTCCCACTGAAGCTAAAAAAAAAGGCTTCCATTAAATACAAGAGGAGACAGAATGGAATCCTTTTCAGAGCAGTACCTGGTTCAAGAGAGGAGTGCTGCCTGGACCCTCAGGTGGGAAATTACAGTTGGGATTTTAGCTTGATGATGAACCCCTCTGCTGCAGTAACCCAGATGACAGTCTGGATCTGTCTTACTGGTGAGAGGGAGTTCAGGTCCCTGCTTGTCTGATGCTTGAACCTTCAGCCAAATGAACGTGTTTGTCACTTTCAGAAGCAAGAATGCCCTTTTGTGACTCTCTCTTCTCTTCACTGCTCCCATCTTTGCATTCAGTGCAGTAAAAACTCCTGTATAATGACTCCAATCTTCTCACAGTAGCCCTAAATTGACTCTTTATCATTTCTCTGTGCTTCCCTGGCTGCATACAGGGATGGGATACAGAACATGTGTGGACTGCTGTGAGGTTACCCTGCTGACAGCAATATTACTCTAAAGATGTATTTTTACAATGTATTCTCTGCATCCCCAGCCCAGATTCACAAGGGGGGCATATTATTACACTGACTGTTCCTGTAGATTCCAACAATCCTTAAAATCATGGGCAATCTTGGCTGTTCAGCCCTCTTTGGTACCCAGTGGTCCTGCACCTTTTACAAACAGTTACCATTATTGTTGCTTGATCTTGCTGCTTCTTTCTGGCTCTTTTAATTCTGAGATTACTCATTTATTCTCCATAACTTTGCTGTAAAGACAGGGGATGAGTTTTGCAATTGGCATGCTGTGATGAGACCATTTGGGACCCCAATGAATCTATCAAACAGGCTGGGGGAGATGAGAACCGTTTTGGATTTGTCTGAGCACATCTTTGGAGCCATTCAGGGAAACAAAACAAAATAAGGGGGGAAAAAAACTGTTTTCAGCACTTCAGTTGCGACATTGTTTGCTTCAAAATGAAATGCTTCAGTTTTAGGTGACTTAAACTCCAGGCCCAGTTCCAAAGGAAAACATCTTGATTTAAGAAAGAATATTTTAGCAAAACCTTTTTAATTGTTTTGATGCACTGTTCCTTCTTTGTGCCTTTCCCCTGCTGTGTGTCTGCAGCTGCCAAATTAGTGGCACTAGAGCTATAGGTCATATATCTATATCTATATATGTATATCTATATATATCTATATATCTCTATCTCTCTCTCTATATCTATATATATCTATATATCTATCTATATATATATATCTGTGTATCTATATATCTATATCTGTATATGACCTTTTCTGTTTGCCACTGCATTTTCTGCAGAGCTCCAGTTGCCCTGCCCTCACATCACACCAAAGTGGAAGACAACACTGAAAGCAGAGCATGGACTGCAGTTCCCCTCAGTGCCTTCCCAGACCTTCAGCCCCACTGGAAGCCACCCCCAAATGGAATAAAGGTAAGGGCTAACAGAAATTGCACTCAATAAAATGGTCTTGGAAGAGATTTAGAAATGATTTGCTTTAGAATGTAGCCCTACTGTAGCTACAGGAGAGGTTAAAACTCTTCTGTGCTGTTTTTTGGGTTCTGGTTCTGCCTCTGGAGCAGCTGTGCTGGCCACTGGAGGCAGTAGGAGCACTTGAGTGGACAGAACACAGGTTCCAGCTGGTGCAGCCCCTTGTACAAGCATCCCTCTGTAGCACTGTGGGTATAATTAACTGTCCTTCCTGGTGAGGATGCTCAAATAAAACCCCAGCAGCACACAGGAACAAAGGGCTATCAGTGGGTAATGCTGATGAATGCAGTTACTGGTTCAACAGAGCACTTGTGGGAATTTGCCCAGGATTAATTTTGATTTCCCAGCACATTTGCAGGTGAAACATATTCTGAAGTGAAATAAGAGGTTAATCATGAGAAGGCAGCTGACTGCTCTAAGCAACAGCCTTTTCAATCAATGCCTCTGATGCAAATAAAAACCCCAAACAGCCCTAAAACTAAATATAGCATGAAAGTCCTCAAAAGCCAGTCAATAAATAGTAATTATCTCTCACAGCTGGAAGCATGTTTTGCTTTGAGTGCAACAGCAGACTGTGCTTGCCTGTGTGATGATGGTTTCAGTCAGGTTATAAAGGAGAGTGCTATTTTGGAGCTGCTCACTCGGAAGGTGTTCTGGAAAATGTGCTCTATTTCCAAACCCTCTCTTCCTTCCCAGGCTGCTGCAGAGCTGGGTAAGTGCAGGGCCTGGATCTCTGCTGCCAGAGCTGGTTTGTGGTGCAGATATTGCTGGTGCTGCACTCCCCTGAGCCCCTCTGTGCAGCCCCTGGGCTGGTAGGATAATTCACATTTCAAGGACAGCCACATTTTCCAACAGCATCTTGCAGTTCATAGGACCTGGTTTAGGAACTGCATTATCTTTGAGGCTTTGTTTTTGCCTGCTAGAATGATGGCAGTCTTCTGGGAAATAACATCTATCTGAAAGTTCAGTCTCCATTTCTCACAGCATCTACATGTGCAACGTTTTTCTCAGTGCATAAATAAAATATTGCTGGGCTCTTGTGCCCTGCATGTCCATGCTTCAGACTCCTGCAGACCT
>WBND01000452.1:513959-532560 GCA_013398595.1 Tychaedon coryphoeus
TTTGTTTGTTTTTCCCCACAGGGAATGCTTTTCAGATGGCTCCCTGGCCAAGGGGAATGTCAAACCTGAGGGCTGCAGTGCCTTTGCAGCAGGGAGGTGAGGAGAATCTCAGATACTTGTCTCGACACAGGAATGAGTTGTACATCGTGAATAAGACACCTGCTGTTGCTTTTTTGATCCTTTTTTTTATCTTTTTTTGCTTTTGCTGGAAGTTTTTGAAAAAACCCTGGCAGTGGTTTTAAAGCTGTGGGAGACTTTGTACCTTCAGAGACAGGAAGGCAAACTCTGAGGCTGTGCTAGGGCTGCAGGAACAGAGCAGAGAGCCTGAGGCAGTGGATATATTCCATTCCTGGAGGCAGGACTGGCACTAAACCTTCTGTTCTTTGTGGCTTCCCTGGCAAAGCCTGCCCTTCCTTGTGTTCTGCAGGGATTTGGGCAACAGCAGAGGAAACCCAGCAGGGCTGGCACTCTTTGTCATCTTGTCATTAGCAAGATCAGCAGCAAAACACATAAATATTTGGTGTTCTCTCCAACCCAACAGCATCATGGTTATCTTGTCCTGGATGAAACAGAATAATTATGGTTAATATATGGAGCTTTACATGAAAAAAGGCCGTCAATATGCATAGAAGGTGAAGATATATAAGTAAACCCTTTTTTTTTCATTTCATTGCATTTTCATTTGATATTTTCAGAAAAAAACATAATCTAGCCCTTTTTAAATGTTTTCCTAAGCTTTGAAACACAAGACTCCAGAGACTTGTAATCACATTTTAATTCCTCATATTGTCTCTCTAGCTTTCAAAAAGTTTTTTTTTTTTAAATTTCTTTGGTTTCTGTAGTTGACACTAAGAATCTGAACACACAATCCAAGCTCAACAGGGAGTTCAAAACCCTGAAATTCAGCTCCTAAATTCTGCTGAGAGTTAAGGACACAGGAAGCACACCTTTCTCTCAGCTGGGTTTGAATACTGCAGCACAAGAACAAAAATCACATATTTAGCTGTTGCAGCACTTTAATTGGGTGGATTGAAGGAAAAGATGGACTTGAGTGCTGAAAATTCTTTCCCAAGCTGGGGAGATAAAGTATGTTGTGTTTCTTCTAAGATATTCCTGTCTCATGCAAGTTACCACTGTCTGGACTAGATAAAAAAAGGTAAAAAAGGGGATAAAAAAGGGGTAAAAAGTTTGGAGATGAGAAGATCTCAGCCACGATTCATGCTTTGTAGTACAGTGAAAGAATTAAGATAATTGTGGTTTGTGGAAAAGAAATAAGCTCAAACAGTGATTTGAATGCCCTTATTAAGCTTTGTTATGTTACTCCTCTTTACAAGGGTTTTGGTTGCCTCCTGGGTCACTGTTTTGTTAATTTATCATAGTTTAGTTGGTTTTTACTGTTGTTGTTATTATTGGTATTGTGGTAGCAAAGCTTTGATATGTAACACAATGAGGACTAATGAGCTGTTGTGAACAAGGTATGAAGGTTACTTGGTTTAAATCATGTTTGGGAGAGTGAGTTTGGCTCATGAGCTGATATGACCTGCATTTTCACTAGATAGGGTTCATTTTAAGGATCCATGGGAACTAAACATTTTCTTTAATTCTGGCAAGATACTTGTGTTAATTTACAAGAACCACCTCACTGCACTTGGAGAGAAAACTTCTTTCATTATGATCAATATGTTTTATGTTTTAAACTTTATCTATATGTAATAACCATTTTATGTGCATTTAGGAATTAAAATGTTATTTCTATTGTAAATATTGGAGTGAAAAAAAAAAAAAGAAAAGAAAAGTTCCAGTAGGCCATGAAAAAATAGCACCCAGCAAAGACCATTAAATACACATCAAGGACGTGTTCTTGGATGAACTTTTTCTGTGCTGCTCATTGATCTTATGTTGTGAAAAGTTCTGGAAATTTGTGAGGCAGAGAACAGATGAGATTCCTGTAGTCCTGTGAGGTGTTATGGCTGTTGGACCACAGCATTTCTTGTAATTAGAGCTGAGCACATCGGTGCCTTGTGGTCAGTGTGACTTGAAAAGGAGAAAATGGAGGTGCCAAGTCTTTGTGCATAGTCATTATACTGGTGTATGAAGAGAGAATTGTTTGTGAGAACATGCTGTGTCACTGAAGTGATCAGAGATCTTTGTTAGGAGTTGGGTATGTTTTTCCTTTTTTTATTATTATTATTTTCTTTTTATTCCTTTTTATTTTTATTTCTAAAATGCTGCCAGGAAAAGAGATATTCTGCTGTATAGATAATGAGGTATTGCATCAAAATTATTTTTTAAGTGTAAGTAGTTACAATTAATATTGCCAAGAGTGGTGAGTTATCTGGAACACTTGATTTTTAAAACAACACCTTTTCCCACACACCTATAGAGTTGTGCTCAAGAAAAATGCTGTAGTTTTTTTGTTTGTTTTACAAAAAAACCCAGCCATTTCCTAATATTAGGCAAGCTCTTCCAGATTTCTCTCCTGGGAATGACAAAGCATGGATCACTGGAGCTGTCAATCAGGCCCTTTCATTCTGTGAATTTCTGGTGCTGCTAAAAAGGTTTTATTTTCTGATCATGAGTTGAATGTGATGAGCTAAAGGCCATGATGGAACACATGGTCTGAATCTCCATGCTGCTCAAACACCCACTGAGGAAGAAGAGTTCTTCTCACTGTGTGTGTAACACCCTTCCTGAAATGGCACTTGAGAAATTTAGGCAGATAAAGCACTATACTGCAGGTCTAAAACATGAGAAATTGAAGGTTATAATGTATAATGTATTATAATGTAATCACAGGTAACTGTAGCTGATGGGAAAACCATTTACTCTGAAATTACAGGCAAGGATATCTATCAGAGAAAAAGTTGGTGTTCTTTTCCCCACCAGGAATATTGAAACACATCAAAACAAACTTTCCATGTCGCTTCTAAACACCTTTCAAAATTTATTTTGGAGAGTGAGATGGGATCTCTTTGTCTATTTCTTTTTTCAAGGAAAAAGATGCCTAAAGAGAAAGGGATTTTTCATTTCCTCTCTCCCTACTAATTTCTATTTCAGACTTTTTCTTTCTTCAGCCTTTCCTTTAAAAAAGGACAAATGAGTGGAAAGGAATAAAATATCATAAACACTCTGTGTAAATTTGTAAGGTTTGCATTTCTGCATAATGTGTTTGAAGAACATTTTCAGAGGAAATGCTGTGGTATCATTTTCTTTTGACGGGTGGTCTCAACTGATGTTGAAATATTGAATTCTTTGTTCAGAAACTGGAAGAATTAATCCAAATAGCTTTGCCTTATGCCACATGTAAAAGTCACATATTTCACCCTGTCAGTTTTTCAGTTCTAGTAGCTTGCTGTGTGAGGCTTTGTGTATGTGCAAAACCTCCTGACTGGTACATGTTGGTCAGGTATGTGTGGTGGTTTTTTGTATGCCTTTGTACAACTGTAAAAGTGTCAAATTTTGATATCAAAATGAGTTTCTTCTTGTTTGTAGCACTGAAAATCTCCTGAGCTGATCCAATGTGCAGGAACTGTTTCCCTGTGAGTCCTGGAAAATGGCAATGGAGTGATGATTTATTATTTCCTGTGACTCCCACCTTTTTTCTTTAAGGGTAACAACTTTACTGGCAAATATTTTATAAGCAGAGGCTCCACAAAAGTCAACAGCTCCCAGTTTCAGGAAGGTCTCTGGTTCTTATTTGCTGAACCTAGCAGTTTGAGGTTCATCAAGGCAAATTTAATAGCAAAATGAATTTTGTTGTGGTGGATACAGCTACTTCTGGCTATGAGGACAAAATTCTTTAGATACTCAAATAGGATTTAGTTGTCCAGAAACCTTTGCATAAGTTGGTCGTGAGAGACTGGAATTGATAAAAATTCTATGCATCAGTCTCTGGTTCAATCTAAAATGCCTTGGGATCCCCTTGATCCTGGATAAGTTTGCATGCACATAGCAGCAAGGTTGAGGGTGGAAATGGAGTCACACCCAGCACAACAAACACCCTTGGTGCTGCAGCCTGAGAGGGCAGAGGTGAAGCTCCTGGCTGGATGAAAAGATGGGTTTGGAAAAGGGAGCTCAGCAATGTCCCAGGGAGGGAGTCTCACATGCTGGGAATAGCAACCCAAGACCTGTATTTAGGAGCCCAGCAGATTGCTGAGATGGGGCTCAGTAATTATTTTACATGCTATTGCACAGTCAGGTTGTTAAAAACACCTCTGGTATTGGGCACTGGAACTGGCAGCAGCAACAACAACTGCAATTAATTGTCAGCACAGTTAGCTGTGTGTGCTGGTTATCCACTGCCCCAGAGCAGCACCAGCTTACTGTCCCAGCTGGGAAAGTGGCCTTTGTTAAGGAAAGCCAGGTTCTGCAGCTTTTTGTGTGGTTCTTAGCTTGCACAGCTCAATTTCAGCTTTTTGTTCTGCAGAACCTTTGCTGCCTGTCTCTGCTGAACCTCTCATGGGTGAGTTCAGTCCTTTTTGACACCCAGTGCCATTTTTACCTGCCCCTCAGCTCTGTGACTGAGCTGCTCCTGCAGTGCCCAGGCTTAGGGAGCACAAAGTCTAATGCCTGTGGTCAAACAAACAGTGTTCAGGCCTGGGCAGAAATCCTGGCACAGATGGGAGTGCTTTCTCAATTGATATCTGAGAGGATAAAATGGGATGAAAAGAGAGGATTCAGGAAGTTGGCTGTGGAGAGTGAGACATCTAAACTGCAGAACCTCCTGTCATTTTCATCAGCTGGTGAGTGTCTAAAATGAAAAAAGGGAATGATGATCTATAGAATCAGAGCCATCAGAATGAAGCATGTGAGAGGATCTATACAAAAATCACAGAATACATATGTTGATATCATTTGCTCCTGTCACAGTTCAATTTTTTCTTCTATAATGAAATGAAGACAGTATAAATACTTTTCCTTCTGTACGATAAGATTCAACATGGCCTAATTTCACAGGGTTTCTTTGGCCATTAAATACAATATAATACAGTTTATGAGGATTTTCAAGAGGAATTTTTCCCCAGCTGTGGTTTCTCTGCCTACATGGAATAGTTAGTCTCTGGACATGTTCAGGAGTTTACCTGGGAGATGAAGACAATGAGTTTTTTTATGTATACTGCCTGGCATCCCAAAACTTGTCCCTCAAGAGAGGCTTTTCTTCTGCTGTGATGGGAACTCCTCCATGTCCATGCCATATACTGAGGATTTCTTGTCATCATTTGATCTGTTACTTGTTGTGGTTAGCAGTGTTTATCAGTGCATCAGTGCCCAGCTCTTTGCTCCCCAGGATAACCCACCCTTCCAATCCCCTTCCCTGATATTTAGAAGACCTTCCCATTAGGATAACTGGCCTGTTTAGACACAGAATGTGTCATAGTGCTTTGGTTCAAAACAGGTGCAGGGTTTCAGCTTGTGCTGCCTCTCCAGCTCAGCACACACACATCCTGGTAATTTATACTGTTTAAATATTTATACTGCATACTGTTAATTTTCAAATTGATTTAGGACACAGGTGAAGTACAAATGCTGCCAAAACCTTTTCATTAATACTCTCTTCTTTGGCACCACCTGCTCTTTTGGAGTATTTGGCATTTCTGAAAAGTGTCAGGTAAGTGGTGTAGAGTCTTGCAGATGCTCCCAAACCCTGCTGACAATGTTTTCCCAGCTCCTATTGCAGTGCTTGCTTGCTGAATGGCTTCCTTCTAGGGGAGAGGTTTAGGAGCAAGGCAAAAGGAGATCTGGATTTTCTCAGCTGAGACTCCATCTTAGGCTAAAGTGAATTCTAATAGAAATTATTATTACCATAATATTTACCATAATCCAATTATTACCGTAATGTTTGCCATAATTTTACCATAATCCATGTGTTAAACAGTGGTCTGAGAGAGAGAGATATCTGTCTTTATGCAAACCATTGAGTCCACCTTGAAAAGTCAATAACTCTTGCAACAATTTAGGAAAAATCTCAGTTCTGTACTTTGAAGTGACAAATAGGTCAGGAAGCAGAATCCTATGAGGTGGTGTGACATAATATATTGATCCAACCTCAGAGGAATTTGTACTGGCCAGAAAGCAACAGCTAATTTGTCTGGGAAAAGAAGAAAATTTACTAGGATTAGGAGAATACACAAATGGGGAAAAAGGGCTGTACTTCTGAAGCAGATTTGCTGCCAAGGATTTATTTAGGGTTTTCTTTAAAATTTCAGAGCAGCTATCAAATTACTGCTCAATTCCAGTTTGGAAAGCATTTATCCCAGGTGGGCAGTACAGTTTAGAGTACATGATGTGTAGTGAAAGAGATTTGTGATGAGAACCTTCCCTTTGCCCCAGTCCCTAGCAGCCCTCTGGACACCTAAGATTTTACATAAACCAGGTGTGCTTTAAGCACCTCTTTGCACATGTAACTGTCATGGTTTGTTGTTTTAAATCCCATTAATTTCTTGTATAGAGCTCTACCAAATGACAACTTCTAAGCTTGTTTTGCCTTAAAGCCTGTGACCAGTGCACTGGAATAAATTCCACTGGGACTTTACCTGCAATGTTTAGGCTTGTGGGTCGTAGGAAACTTCTTTGTAACAAGTCTTTCTATTTTCAGGATGTTGGCTTTAACTTCACTTACTTCAGTTAAAAAGAGAATAGTTGGCTGTAGCTCAAATTTATTAGGTATCACACATTTCACATCTGACTTCATGGGGGAACTGTTAAAACATCTGAAATAACGTTTTGGAGAAACATTATTTGTGAAATGTAGCTATTTAATGCAAAAACGAGATTTATACTTTGAAGAAAGAACCTCTATGTATTTTTCCAGGGATTCAAACACAGGTTTGGATGAAGGCACTGCTTGAAGTTTGAACTTTAAAATCCTGTCTTTACATGCATTTCTCCACGTCACAGAAATCTAAAAGCCCTGTTTTTCATGGATCCTGTGTTGTGGTAACTGTTGTTAAAATTGCCTTTTGAGTAACAACTGCTGTATGCCTGACTTTATGAAGTTCATGTTCTCATAGCTGGCAAAGAAAGTTACTAGACTAGACTTCTACAGCTAAAAATTAACTCCAGCTCTATCTGAGGTTTGTGTGGAGTGCATAAAGCCATATATTCATTACATTTCCCTTACTTACATTGTAAGTTGAATTATAGGGATTGACTGCAATGGTCACTGAAAGCAGCTAAAGAGAATATTTGTGGCAAGGAAATTTTAAGCTCATAATGATGACTATTTGGTCTGGAAAACTGATTCTGGAGAACTGATTTAATCCTGCTCCTCTGAACAAATGGGGTGTGGGGCCTATACGTTAGTGCAGTGAGGATGGATGTGAAAAATTGAATGCTCCAATACACTTAAAGCAGAATTTTGTGCTGAGGGTCATGGAGGTACCTCCTGTTCAGGTGAAGCTTCTCTTTTTTTTTTTTCCTTTGTGCGTGTGAGGTGTTGCTTTTGCTTAGTTGGACTCGAAGTATAAGGCTGAAATTAGAGTGTTATGAAGAGGCTGACTGGAAAACTGTTGCCATAGTTCTGCATCCCACTGAGGTCACTCACACTCTGTAGCCACTCTATCTGATCCTTGGGAGCTGCTTCCTTAGGAGGCCAGTCACAGAATTCTACATTTGTGTGCAGAAGTTCAGTAGATCCCAAGTTATTCTAGAAATGATGACAGCATATATAATAGGATTTGTATTTTCAATCTAAGAACTGCCTGGTAAGGAATGCCATTGGATTTCACCCTATTGTAATAAATGTCATGTTATAACAACTGGATGCTCCCAGTTAGGAATGTGATTTTCCTGTACTGGGTGCTGTCACAAAATGCAACTCAAGATCCTTTCCAGAAGTATTTTAGAAACTTTGCTTCCAGCCTGGAGCTCTGTATTTTGTTCAAATGTGTTCCCTGCTACTCAAGTCTTTGTATCCTTTCATTAAGTTCTGCTTTCAGAATTTGAAGAAGCCTGACTGATACCTATTCATGTTTGTCTCCCACTGGTCTGCAAGAACACACAGTTCTGGAAAAGATTTGTAAATTCAGTCACTGCTTGCACTGTTCTGTTCCAGCCCTCAATGCTTCCTCTGATTTCCAAGCAGCAATTTGATTTTGTTTTCCAGAAGTACATACAAATTAATTTTAAGTACCTGTGGGAAATTAAAGCAGCATTTCTGCCAAACTTGTACTTGCAAAGTTATTTGAACATTTGAAATTACTTGGTCTGCCGAGAAGGATTCAGAGCAACTGTTCAATTATACAGCAGTGGGGTTTGTTCTGTCTCAGAACATCCCAGGGAGGTTTGTATGAGCAGACCCTCTCTGCTTCAGGGGCTGCACCAGCATCAGCAAGGCTTGGCTTGGCTGTAGTTTACAGGAACACAACCCATACTGGGACAAAGAGATTTTTCCCAGGACTGGACTCCTGTGCTCTGACTGGAAAATCTCCTGGAGCTCTTGAGCTGCAAGCACAGGGAGATAAAAAGCCTGTGTGTAAACAAATGCTCACTTTACTCTCCCGTGCTGTAAATAGGTGTGGCACCCTTCACTGTGGCTACAGAGAAACTCGGGCTCATAGGTGTTGTTCTCTCACATCACAAACTCGGTAGAAAATGGCAAACTGCTAGAGGAGTGTTTGTTCAGCATGGACACAAAATTCTGAGGGATCCTTTGGAAGGAAAGCACCTTTTGAAATACCTACATGCTTTCAGAGAGGTATCTTTTGTATGAGGAAAAAGGAATGCAAATGGGTAATTGTGTGGCTTTGCTTTTATAATGGTTAAAAGTTTGAAAGGCTCTACTTGGCTCCACAGAGAGTGGTATGACTTACCACAACAAATGCATCCATCCATCCATCTGTCCACATGCTATATATAGTCTTTATAAACTTGCAGCTACATAGTTCTGTCCCAAAAACAGAGCAAGTTTTCCCCTTGTGTATTTGTTCTGGCCATGACCCTCGCAGCCATTCCTTCCAAGCCAGGGCAGGAGCAGTTTCCCTGCAGGGAGGGTTGCTGCTTTGCCTGCAATCCCCTCTCAGGGTGTGTTTGCTGTCATGACAGTCTAAGGCTGGGAGGCAGAGGGTCTAACAACGTGTTTTGCCCCAGTTTCCCCCCCACACTCTGGGAAAATCAAGCATTTAGGCTGCTTTGCTGCGTTGCAGGTGACCAATGCCCTTTCTGTCCCTCACACCACAAGTGTGCATCTCCAGCACAGGGCAGAGGACAGTTTGCAGCTAAAATCTGTATATTCAGATTCAGATCACTCTGGGGAGACAAGGATGGGGCTTTCATTGGCTTGTCCATCTGTTATCCTGTTAGACTTGTCTTCAGCAGGCTTTTTTTCATTAGTTTTAACATATTTGCTGTTGATAACATCACTGGCACTTCCAGTCCTGTCCTGAGAGGTTTTAAAGCTGCTCAGAGGAGCAGCAATCCAAAAGCTGAGTGCAAATCCCCTTTCAGTCTCTTGTACCTCTTAGCCATGTACTTCTAGGGAGATTTCAGCCTCAGTAGATGGGGTGAGAAGGAAATGAAGAATTAAACTGCATGTCCTTTACAGCATTAGAGGAAGAATGGTGTACAGTCCTCCTCCAGCCAGTCCTCAATGTCCAAGCCAGCAGGTAAGTTCTGTGAAGAAGTGTTTTGCCCTTCTTTGTGCTCCACAAATCTGATTAGAAATGGAGCCCACATGTTACCCAGGCTGAGAGTTTCTCATGCACCAGACCAGTCTGATCTCACTCCTGCTGAAACTGCCAGGAAACTTCCCATTAGTTTCTCGGTCAACTAAATCAGAAACTGTTTTTTCCAGGTACTTTGATAATTAAAATATTGATGAATCTGGAGGGTGTTTTGAGACTTGGCATGACAGAAGAGAAAAAACGCAATGGTAACAGAAAAATCCGTGCCCTGACCCATCTTGGAACAACTGGTAAGCAGTGAGCAGTCATAGAAGCTTGAAAAGGGTCCTGTTGGTAAAAACAGAACTCAAAATGTTCTACAATGCACCAGTAATGAAGAGCTGGTTTCTAGACCATTTATTTTTAAGAGTTATAAAAAGTGGGACTCTTGGCCAAATGCAGCAGGATAAAGTTTGCTATTCCTTTCAGCCTATTCCCAATGGGACTGATTCTGCAGCAGGATTAGTGGCACAGATAGCTTTATAATTCCACAGTGTTTCTCAAAATTAACTCTTTTCAGGGGTCTGAATGAGTGCCCTCAGTCTCAAAGCTCACATCTATTCTTATAAAACTGAGCTGTGACTTGAGGGAGCAAGCATCAGCGTGGTTACCCTGATGCACACGGAACAAAACCTGTCACTGGACTCTGAGCAGGGAAAAATATTTTTAAGGCTGTTCACTGGGACTCAGAGGTCAATAGTACCTTCCAGGAACCCACCAATCCCTTCTCTTTGAAAACATCAGCTCCCACACACCGTGCACAGGACAGTGTTTTCAGAGGTGGTTTCTGGTGCAGTTGTGGTGACCATAACTTTGCCCTGTGGTAATTCTGTAGCACACTAAGCACCCTCACTAGAGAGGAAGGTTTTTCTGTCTCTCTCCCAGTTGATATGTAGACAACATCTCTAAGAGCAATGCAGGCGACAGCACTCAAATGCCATTTTAAACTATTTTTCTAGGCTTTGCTGTTAATTCAAGAACATGCATGTCCTTTCTGCGTCTTGGTAAGCAAAAATTTGGAATGGAGAAATAGTTCAGAGATATCCTTAGAAAAATGGTATTAGTTCAGCCACTGGACCTGCTATGTGATACTTCAGTGAAAGCACAGCAGTAAAATTTCCCTTTCAGCAAAGGACACCTGGGGTGGAAAATGAATCTCACTCATTTGAGCACTCCCCTCCTTTCACACATCCAATTTCAAAGCCTTAGATCTGCTCCTAGCAAGCTTCAGCTGAACCCTCCTGAGTTATTGTGGGAGTTCCTTGACTGCAAACGGTTTCCAGGCTCTTCTCCCATGTTTCCAGCGTGGGTATTTTTCCTTTCAGGTAAGAATGTGTTTGACTGACGGTCTAATCAGGAAACATTGTTGATACAGGTGAGTTGAAAGAGGTGTGGCACTGATAGACACAGAGCACTACTACTGATAAGTGCTCAAATACTGTGTTTGTTTTACCTGGCCTCTGCTAGCTGGTGTGTTTGAGCATTGCAAAAGACTGAGCACGTGTGAGCAAACAAACTTGTGGCTGTGATGGGCACTGTGAAGAGCCTCTGATGTGAATGTTTGCACTCTGGTTTGCTACCACTGGGATATATCCTGAGCTCTGGTTCACACCTTTCCCCTGCTCCTGGAGGCAGGCACTGGGTCCAGCCTGCAGCTGAGATTCTTGCACAAGCTTCCACAGCTGGAGCCTTGACAGATATCAGATCCTGTGAAATTTCACAATGACTTGCAGGAACAGTGATTAACAGTTGTTCCTCTCTTTTATTTGGAATGTTTTGTGAGGGCTTTGAGCTATGAAGTTGTGCAATTTTTGGAAGCCAGCGTGGGTCATGATTAGCATATTCTAGTTAAGCAGGACCAGGAAATTAGCAGGATCCTTACTGTGGCTCCAAGGACTGCCACATCCACGGTGCCAGAGTGGAAGGGATGAAGTCACCTGAGCCCTCCACCCTGATGAAAAGCTGTGAAAATGAGCACAAGGCCTCCACACTTCCCTAGAAGCAAAGAAGTCTGAGTGGCTGATTGCCAAGTGTACCATGCCAAGAGCTGCTGGGATCTCTGACACATTCCAGTGGGAATATTAACAGGTCTGGGTAAAATCCCCCAAGCTTCCAAGAGCTGTGAATGTCTGTGTTTAATGTACACACGCTTTGTGGTACCCAGCTATCCGGAAACTCTCAAAACTCTGCAAATACCTCCTGGAACTCTCACACCCAGACTGCTCTCCAAACATTCCTTCTCCTCTCTTGGAGCACATGTGGTCTCAGAATCCTGAAACCATCTGGAAGTATCAGCTATAGGCTCCCAATCATCACCTTGTAATAGGATTAGCACCCCATCAAGCCCACAGATGCTGGGCATCTGCTGAAATGGCTGTAATGCTTTGAAATGGAAAATATCATTGCAGGGCTGTGTGGAACCTGGACCAAAGCTCCCCACAGCCAGTGAATTCTGCTGCTCCACGTGTCTCAGAGGGTTTGGGGTTAACCCATGGTCAATAACGATTTTGGATCCTCTGGCTTTTTATCCCATCTGAACACACTCTGAAGCAGCTTTTTGAGACCACCTGGGACATGTTTTGTCCCTTGACACTGTGTGAAAAGGCTGAACTAAGAGAAAGTGGCTACCAAAGTCTGCTCCTGGCCAGGACAAAGGCACTCTGCAGGGATCCTCTGGCAGGATTTGTCCTCAGGGCTGTCTGAAGGGTGCTGCAGCCAGAAACCCACCCAGCTGGGCTCGGGATGTTTGGGAGCTTCCTCTCAGTGAGGAAACGTGCCCCTCTGTTTCTGGGCATTGGTAAGCTCAAATTGCCTGTGTCATTTCATCAGATTGACAACAGACTTCAGCTCTAACCTTAAAAACTAAGTTACAGTCCAATATATGCCCTTTGCTATTTCGGATGAGCTACCTCAGCCTGATCTATAGTAACTGACAAGAGTTACTTGTCGATTCTTTGTCTCAATTTGATAGATTTATAACTTTTTTAAACAGTTTTGTTACTTTTTTAGTGCTTTTTAGCCTTTATTCCATGTTCTTTTAGGACATCCCATTACAACGTGTGGCCTATGTTGAACAATCAGTCCTTCTAGCAAACTATAAACAGTTTGGAGTATATCTAAATTAGTGTCACTTTTTACCAGGGGATGACAATGGCTTTGTCTTCCAAAAGACAAAGCCGTTCGCCTGCTGAGAAGTGTGCATGAATTCAAGTCCTTTACTTGAGTATTTGAAAAAGAGCAAATGAATATTCAGATGTCGTGGGCTTGTTTGCTTGCAGGTTTTTTTTTGAAGCAACATGGAGTTTCTACTGGAAAAGAGATATGAGGAGCATCTAAATTTCTGTGAGAAACAGCTGGCATGTGTTTTGTTGGTTTTGTCTGGTTTTTTGTTTGTTTTTTTTTCTTCCTTTTTCAAATTCGTGTTTCCATTTCACCCATCAGGAGGGGGAGTCTAACGATGCTTGTTTCCAGACCTGAATGAGAGCATTTGAATCTGTGTCGTTTTCGTGGGCCCATCAAGCCTTTAAAGTGAGACTTTAAACGGGTGGGACAGAAAGTCACATAAGAAATCCTTCAAGTGGGACTGCACTTGTCTGCTGACAGAAAAGGAACTTTTAGAGGCAAGCACCAGCTGCTAGGCTGAAGGAAGAAAGAGCACATCTGACCTGGCAATTGCATGGGGACTTTATTGTAGTGCAACAAAAGGAGAGCCTGAAAACACAGGAAAAACTCTTATGGGCAGGGGAGGGGGTGGAGAGAAAGGGAAAAGATTTTGCTCTGTTTTTCTGTGGTAGGAATAAAGAAAAGAGATTTGACTGAAGTGAGAAAGAACTCAGCGCTCACACTCAAAACGTTCTGAAACAGAACGCTTTCTATCTGCTTGAAACTTCTTTAATTTTACTTTATTTGAAAAATAAAAATATTTTTCATCAATGTTTTTTCACTGGTTTGGAAGTGAAAATTAGCTTCCCTTGCAGAATGTCTGCTGCACTGGCCTTGTCAGCCAGGAAATGCAGTCTTGTAATTGGTAATAAATAGTTCCTCTGCTCACTTCATGTTTAGGCCAGCCATTTGTTATAGTTGCTACTGGTGATTAATTTAATAATTTGGCAACTTGAACAAATATAAATCTATACAAAATGGGAAAAAAAAAACCCAAAACAAAAACAAAACAGTTAAAATACTACAATAAGAAAAATGTGTAACGAAAGGTAGCTTTGAAATTAAAAAGTTGATAAATGCTTAGAGATAGTGACATTTGAACAGTTTAGGTAGAAAATATTGGAGTGAAGGATCTCCACTGAGCTCTGATTGCCATAATTTCTGTAGCTATCCAAATCTAATGGTGTTGTGTGTAGAATACTGACCTGACAGATGACCAAGTCATCCTCCTAAAATCACTTTCAGCTGATTTTCAATCAAGCCCTACACACCTGTAAATGTTTCCTAAAGTTCTTTTATACACCTTATGGGGCAAAAGGAACCATTTCAAGCGTGGCTGGCAAATAGTTTTAGAAATGTGAGAAGCTGTGAAAGGGCTGCTATTGTTTAAAGGAACTTAAACAAAATAGCAATTCTCATGCTGGGTAAGATGGCAATTATTTCTCTGCAATAACAAATGTGAAGAAAAAAGTTGCAGGGTAAATGAATACAGGAGATCAATAAAAGGATGCCATTAGCATCATTTAGGGATCCACACTTGGTTTCAGAAAGAAGGGGTGGGCTTTTAAAGCCTATTGGGAGTAGAAAAGCCACTCGTTTATTATTTCAGTGATTTATTTATAAGACAGACCAAATGTGTCTGGTAAACTGAAAGAATCTGTTTAACATGCAGTGATCACTGGAGTAATGTGAACCTTCGCTTTATTTATTTCTGTGGGCAGCTCTTTTGTAACTCTTGCCTGTTTTCCTCACAGTAACACATTACGAGGGGTGTACAGGCTACTAATTATATTGTACAAATACACAAGCAACCCGAAACTCCACAGTGCTTCAAAGGGATCACAGTTTATATTCCTCTTTGGGTGTTTGGAGTTGTAATGATGGTGTTGTTACCTCTTTCATTCCAGGAGGAGCTGGTTCCAAGCCCAAGGAAGCTGTTCAGCGCGGCAGTGGTGAGTTTGGATGTCATTAAACAATACAAGTGTTAAAGAGAAATGGTTGTGTTAGATGCAGCCAAGTCACCTTGTTTCTCAGGTTACAACAGCTTATGATAGGTATCTGACCTCTGTGAATGCCAGAGAGGAAATTGTCAAATTATTCAGGTAGTTGTTTGGATGAAATGGTGCAAGAAGCTGAAAAATATTCTAATAGACAGGGAATTGGTTGAGGCTAGAAAGACAAGGGTAGCTAGTGAAGTGTGGAGACTGGGCTGAAGTTCTGAAATAAAAGCAGAAATCCTGCTTAATCAGGCCTGAAATAAGATGAATGAAGAGAGAGAGACGAAAAATTTGTCTGTGCCTGCTGAGTTAGGTTCCCACTGGAAAGCCAAAATACATTACTAGTGATTCCCAAGTGGAATGGAGGGAACATCCAGTATCAGCAAGGAGCTGAACTGGAGGACGAGCAGGCTCATTTAGGGTTTAAAAAAGCTTTCCACAGGGACATAGCTGGCTATGCAGGGGATGGCAGGCACCAAGATGACTCTCTTGCCCGTGTTTTTTCCCTGCCCTGTCTGTGCTCTTTGCAGGCCTGTGCTTTGGCCTTTTCTGTACCCCCACCCATGCCTTGCACCGAGCTCATTCTCCCGTTTGTGTCTGTCTGTGAGGGAGAGTGAGAGGGGAGAAAATGCCACAGATACTTTAATAATGGAGTGTTCCTGAGCTGAAGTGGCCTAGGGCTGACACTCGACCTTTCCCACAGCTCTGTGTGGCAGTGACAGCTCTGCAGGACATCCCAGTGAGAGGGATGAGCTGGCAGCCCCCTGAGGCACCTGGTTTTGGTGCCAGGGATTATTGGCTCCCTTTGCTGTGCCATGGTTGGTCTGCACTGATGGAGAAACCCCCCTTTTCTCCTGTCCCCGCTGCTGGGGCTGTGTGTGGGTGCTGTGTGCTCAGGAAATGCTCTCCCTGTGTGTGCGGCCTGGCCAGCAGGCCCAGGAGGGCTCTGGCCAGCCTGAGGCGGGAGCTGCTTTTCCCGAGGCCTGGCTGCCCACCATCAATCACTGCCCAGATGGCTGGTTTGGTTATTAAATCAGCTCCAGCTCTCGTGTGTGTGATTCCCTGCAGCCTGCCCGGCTCTCCTGAGCAGGGCCGTGATCCAGGGCCTGTTCTGGGGCCCCGTGCGCTCTGGAGGCCATGGCCGAGGAGCAGGCCTTGCTCCCCAGCCAGGGTGAGTGAGGGCAGGCCGCAGCGTGGCCTTGCCCAAGGAAATGCAATAAAGCTGTGGGCACCCAGAGCGGGCTGCTGGTGCGTGGGCCGGCGCTCCGTGAGGAGCAAACACTCCCGCAGTGTGCCATGGTCTGCCTCTGCTGGCTCTCTGCAAAATTAGCACTGACTCCCCCCTGTAATTAATGGGCTTACAGTGCGGTTATTGACGTCAGAGTCTGCCTTCTGAGGGAAAGGACGAGAAATAATCAAATCATCAAGGAAAATGATGCGCCTTTTCTACCTCTCTGAAAT
The DNA here is from genome assembly GCA_013398595.1 of Tychaedon coryphoeus. Classification (NCBI taxonomy): domain Eukaryota; kingdom Metazoa; phylum Chordata; class Aves; order Passeriformes; family Muscicapidae; genus Tychaedon; species Tychaedon coryphoeus. The sequence goes on from WBND01000452.1 coordinate 530,239, forward strand.
TAATCTTGGCAGGGGAAGAAACCTAGGGCGGCAGCAGTTTTGTCACTAACCTGGGGACAGAAATACTCAGGGCAGGGAGGACTCCCCCAGTTCCAGCTTTAACTCATGGGGTGTCTGACTTTTTGTGGGGTCATCTCTCTCCAATATTGTTTGCCCACTGGGAGAGAAAATGGCAGAGCTTCCCTGCAAGAGGGAGCCAAGTGTATTCCATTTATGATATACCTTCTTTCCACATTAAACATTTGATTAATTAGGCATAACAGAATTAAATTATTGGGAGAAGCAGAAGCCCGTGCTTTAGCAGCAGTAGTATTTATGCTTAGGTAAGAAAGTGAGAAGATAGCATTCACTTCTGATTAGGAAAACAGAGGCATAAACCTCAGTCTTCAGTCTAGAAGCTCCCTGTGTGGCAGCACAGCAACCATGATAACTTCAAATCTAACTCTTTATTTGCTTTGATCTTCTTGGTCCTTAAAGAAGTTGTTCCTTACTCCACTGTTCAGAATGTGTCATTTGGCACAAACCAGACTTCTCTCTCTGTCTCTCCCCACCAGCCCTCTCCCACCCGACCTCTAAAGATGCTTCCAGTGTTTTCTACAGTTTCATCATGACTATGTTCTTCAAAATGCATTTTTGATTCAAATGCTGAACAAAATAGGGTTTGTGCCACCCTGCTTGATATATTCAAAATACTACTTTGGATTAAACTGGTAGTTTAATAGGGTTTTTTTTGTTTTTTAGTCAAAGAACTGATTTTGTAGCTTTTGGATGCTTTTACTATGCAGTAAAATGAGTTGTAATGCATTGTATTTAGATCATTATTTGTCCCCTTCCACTTTTCTTAGTCTCAGTGCCGCAATTAGCATTAGTCCTAAAATAATGCACTGCCATTGTGACAGTATTGACCAAATCAATCTGCCAAATGAGCTGTGAGACTGTCTTTGTGAAAAAAAAACAAACAGAAAAACAAACTTACAAGTGGATTTGGTTTTACAAGCGTTCCTACTGTTTACTTGCTTTTTAAATCCTGTTTTTTGTAATAAAAGTACTATATGTGGCAAAGGTGTGATATTGTTAGACAAATAGGATTGGTCCTCTTCAAAACTTGACATTTTCTTTTCGTAAGATGAAGTTGGATGTTTTGCAAGAGATGTAGCATAAAATGAGCTTCTTTTTCCTTAGGCAAAGAATTATCTCTGATGAACAGTCAAGGAGGAAAGACTTAGGGTGGTGTCCAGTAATTTTAGAGGTGGGAAAATACCATTAGTCTTCAACTTTTATCTTATTACAGTGTTCACTTGAAACATGAAGCTCCCGTTCCTTAGAGAAGCCAGTTAAAAATACAAAGGTGTCTTTATATGAACGTCCTAAAATTTCCTCTTACCCTTGCATATTCTTCAAAAATCCAGCCCCTCCCTGTTAGGGACCCTTCCCTGTGTTCTGGAGCTCCTTTTCTCTGTACCTAAAGGCTTGTCCACACCACAAATGCAGGCTGCTCTGAATGGAAATGGCGCCACTGCATGCATCTAGAGGCTTTGTTTATGAAACCAAATAGCCATAAAACACCATTTATCATAATTATTCACCAGCTGATCATTTAAGAAGCAAAAACTTCGGTAGTATGAGCCTGGTGCCTGAAGCTGTTCAGTTTAAACCTTTATTAATAATGTTCTCATGGCTTTTCCTTTTAATTCCCGTAATGGCCGGATACTGAGCTGCACATCAAAGGAATTTTGGTTTTAAAAGCAATGGTGAGTGCTGCACATTGCATCCACCCCCCTTTGATCACCATCCGCAGCACAAATAAATCTCATTAATCAATATTTTCTCTATTTCCTCCCTGCCTTTCTGTTAGTGCCAGAGATCTGTTTCTGATTTGCTTTGCTTTGTTTCAAATGAGAGGAAGATTTCTATGGCCATCTTCTTTCTAAAAGGTAGATTTCTCATTACTTTAGGAATGAAACTCTTGTAACTGGGCCTTGATCAGAGCCTCCTCATCTCGAACGTCAGAGCAGGAATATTGAAGCAATTAGAACAGCCCTGAGTCTGTGAGCAATCCATTGGCCAGGATTCATTCACAGAAAATATTTGGTGTACCCTTGCCAGCTGGAGACAAATTAATACAAGTCCCAGTCTGCTCGCAGACAATTCTTGAGAAAAGTGATGAATTTCTTGAAAAAGCTGTGGCTTGCCCATCCCCTTCCAGTTGTGACTAGAAATGACTGTGAGTAACTGGTGCTCCTGGCAGGGAGGGCTTTGGGACAGGGTTCCCTCTCATTTCTGGGACAGGGCTCTTTTTAATTTCTAGGACATGGTTCTCTT
>WBND01000452.1:533032-568317 GCA_013398595.1 Tychaedon coryphoeus
TCAAACATTTTGGTGCAACTGCTGCCACCAATGAATGGCTGTGCCGGGAAAATCCAACTCCTTGAGGGCAGAAAGGGAGAGAAAGGATGATTTTTTTCCATTCTGTTGAACAAAGCTGGCTTCTGTTGCCATTTTTAACACTCCAGTATTACTGGAATTAATTTGATGCATCTGTTCCTGAATTACCTCCCATAGTTTTTGTCCTTACTAGACTTTCAAACCAGTGTTGATCTAGGCCTGTTTGTTCCAATCCATATTGCATTCCCACAAGCTCTATGCTATTTTAAAGCAGTATAATTGCTTTGTAAATCCTTCAATATTAAAATTCCAGTAAATTTCAAATGTTACTATATTATTAAACATACATGTCTAGGTTCTCTCTAGGGCTGTATAAAGCCTGGCACATATTACCTTCTCCAAGTATGTTGTGAATATTCAGGTTCCAGAGTCTGATCAGGGGCTGTATTATGGGAAATCCACAATGTGTAAGCACTTTTTTTTATAGGGATCCTCCAGACCCCAGCTTGAAGCAATTCCTTTTGACTTAAACAGCATAAATATTGAGAAACTAAGTGCCTGTTGGTCATAAATAATATTTTCTCGCCATTAAGCTTTCCAAGCAGCATGCCATTGACAGAGGGTTGCTTCACCTTGAATTTCACATTTTCTTTCTTAGAGCTGTGGGGAGATAAATAGGTAAAAATAACTACTTATTCTAAAGCATTTTGCATATGAAGTAATTAAGGTTTTTTTTAATTTTTAAATGAAGGAAAGCGCAGGTTCTTTAAAAAAACAAACTGTGAACAAAATAATTATTGCATTTCAATTCTAAAACCCGATGTTTGGAAGTCAAGGTAAGTACATACCTGCAATAAGCTATTTCATTTTGGTTTTAGTTTATCTGTGCTGCCTTCCCTTTTTATACATGAAAGAACAGTTTCAGATAAGCCACTTACAAGCAGTTTTAAGGAAAGAACCCACAAAGAATAAGGTCACTCAATTTAAGGCACAAAGTCCTTGTCCTTAAAACATTCCCTGAGGTTAAGCCACTTGAGCAAGGATGGAAGAAAAGGTAGTAGGGGTCTAAATAAGCATTTCTGCTGTCTCACCCTAAACTAAGTTGGACTTTTTGGACAATCACACTGCTTTTGAGCGGAAGGAGTTGCTATGAATAACTGAATTTTGCTCTTGTGAAAGAGGGATACTGGTTTTGATATTGTTTTGTGAAAGCAGTAGTGAAAAGCTAGAGGTGTTCTACCTGTTTTTTTCTTCTATTTTCAGCTAACTGCATCAATGAGTGAGTGTTTCCTCAAGCATCATTTATAGTCTTCATTGCTGGAGGATTGCAGAGAGATATTCTTCTTGGTCCTTTGCTACAGAGCATAATCCAAGGTATGCTTGATCTAGAAATTGGTATTTTGGGGAGGAAAATGCATTCTCAGGATGATGTTCACCTGTATTTTTGTGGATGTAAACCCAGGCCAAGCACAGCAGTTTTTCTTTTGTGTGTAAGGTGCTGCAGATGCACCTTGCCTCTGAGGAGTCAGTAACCTTTTACCCTTGATCAGGAGGTTTAACCTGAATCACAGGGCTTGATCCCACTCCTTAGAAACTTCCTTGCATGATCCAGAAATATTGTGAATGCTTCTGTGGGAAGAAAGGAAAAGCAAGTTCAGCTGGCAGCCCCAGACGTTGGCTCTGCTCATTTCAAGCACTGCTAACCCAGCTTTGAGCCCACTGAACACCAGAGATTCTGGGTAAAACATGAAGAACTAAAATCCCTGTTCCTAGGTGGGACTGAGCCCAGTGCAGGAGAAGAAGCAGTCAGGCTGAGATTGTAAACTAAGTTCAACTTTTGTGTATTCTTAGTCTTTACCAGCAGCTGATTCTTTTTGGCAACAGGTAGAAAATGTGTATATTGTAAGGTTTCTTTTCTTAACTGCCCAAGGTCTGTAGGAAAATGAGTCCCATTAACTCTCAATGAAGTTGTTCAGCTCAGCCCTAAAAAGGTTCTGGATATTTTCCCCTCTAAGAGACAGTCCAAAAGAGTTCTCTATCATACTTAGTGGAAATACTGTTCATATTTTCTTTACTATTTCTACAATTTGTGCACTAAGTGCTGTGGTACCTGCTCCAAAATTCGGATGATTAAGTAGGTTTGGGTGTTCAGAAAATTAAATTAAAACATCTGTGTAGAAGCTCAGCTTAGGAATCAGTGCTTTTTGTTTATCCTCCTTATATAGTCACAGGAGAGGTAAGTTCATGTTTTGCCTCTTTGAAGAAAAAATATCATCAAATCCTACCAAATCAAAGAAGGCATCTGGCTTGCATATCCACATTTAGAGACTTAGCATAGATAGTGTGAGCAATTAAGGAGGAATTTATCTGTGCTATTAAAACATGTGCCCATTTGGATATGTGCATTTCGCTGACCAAGTTTGAAACTGGCAGCAGGTGGGTACCCAAACCAAGGGATGATGCCAGGATCCCTTGGAGCAGCAGCAAGTAGAATTTAGATTTTCCAAGCAGAAAAATTAATGTGTCGACCTCTAACAAGATGCATGGTTTATTTCGTGTTTATTTTCAAAGTCTGCTGAAATGAGATGGATATCTCTAGAATTCCACCCACTGAAATCTGTGGATTCCTGTAGCTATCTGCTCCCATCTCCTATTTTTTTGGGAGCTGGAAAGAAAGCAGAGCTTGTCTGGAAGGAAGCTTGTACTCTAGTTTCAGTGTCCTCTGCTGAGTTAGATTCACTTCTTGGCTGTGGAAAGGATCCCCAACCTATCAACAGCACTGACAAACTGAAATTGATTAGAGGAGTACTGATTTTTTATACATGCAGTGGATTCTAAAGTGCTTTTTGTATAGTTCAGTTCAAGTGGTTAAAGAGAGAAAGCACGAGAAGTGTAAACATTGCTGACACGAGCTGTTCTCTATTAATTAACTTATGCATATCAAACCAAATGCTGTTGCCAGCACTTTACAAGCAGCTCCCTTTCCCCAGAAGATGGTTTGCCAAATGCAGCACAGGTTGCCTGGTGGGAAACACACTCAGAGGAGCCAGATCTTGGGCTGAACCTCTGCTCTGCTGCCACGTCCATGCTGGGCACACCTGTGAGCTTGGTTACTGGAGCAAGCGGCTTTACCTGAGCTTTGCTGCTGAAATAATAATAATAATAACAATAATAATAATAAAAAAATTGTAATAATAATAATAATAATAATAATAATAATAATAATAATAATAATAATAATAATAATAATAATATGATAATAATAATAATATAAAAACTGGCACATTCCAGTAGGTGCATTGGGAAGTTTTGGGTAGTAATGCTCACAGAGGATCCCTGCACTGCTTCTTGGAGAGCTGGCACTCAGACTGTGCAGCTGGCTGGGTCCTTGCTCCCTGGCATCCAGCCCTGGGTTCTTTTGTCTGGATCCTGCATGGTGGTTATCACACTGCCTCAGCACGGGGAAGGAGCAAAAACATTTCTAAAAGTGCAAAGGAAGAAGTCGAATTCAGATAAACATTTACATAACTGGGGAAAATTACCCAGGAAGGACTGGAAATCTGATGACATGGTGTTTACCTAGCACAGTACTGAAGCAGTTTGTGAGAGATGCAAACCAGAGCACTTTGTGTAAATCACTGTGGCTGTAAGGACCTGCGGGGCGAGACAGCCAACACTGAAATTATCAGGCTGGCTCAGCACAGCAGAACTCACTCAGTATTTTGCACAGTACTTCTACTAAAGCTCTCTTGAGATGGGAAAAGAGCGAGGTCATAAAGAGCCTCATGGTAGGGGAAGCTGCCATACCCCCTATATGTAAAATCTATAATTTTGCCCATTCTAAACAAATCTAGGCCTTGCCATTCTCTTAATGCAGGTCTTTCTGAGACTGCAAAGTTTGCATTCCCACTTCATTTTGTTTTCCTTAGGTCATCATAAGGTGTGTTTGCACTTCTCGAGTGTTTTAGCCAGTAAAGCTGTGCAGAAATTTGGGATTTGTGCTGACCAGCTCTCACGTCTGCTTGATCCAGCCCCTGTGAGATATCCTAAGAAACGCTTTCTGTTTTATTTAGGAGCAGAGGCTTCATTTGGAAAACTGCCACAATATTTGGCTCCTCTTTCTGCAGCTAGCCTGAATTTTTCATGCCCTCAAATTAGATTAGATGTGTGTTTTCTCCCAAGACTGCACTGTAATCCTAAACAGGATCTCTCAAGAGTTAGGGGTCAGTTGCAGTATTGGAGGAGGTGCTGGCAAGTTGTGGAAATGGATGTTTCCTTTTTCTGGCTGGGCTAATCTAGCAGCTCTCGTGACTGCAGCATATGGTGTGTGAAAACAAGCACCAAACCAATCAGATGGGCAAGGCTGCAAAGGGAAGTAGCTAAAGAGGTCTGGGAAAAACTCACAATGGGGAGATCTCAGCAAAAAAGAAGTTGGGGAATTATTCATGTGCAGATGGATTAGAAATCCTTCTCCTATGGGAAAGGACCACAGCAACCACAAAATTCACGTTTTCAAAATGAAATGCAGGGATCACTTCCTTTACCAAGGCTTCTCAATAATAACATGAGACAAGCAAATTCATTAAAATAACATAACCACCCTTCTCACTGCCTGGGAAGACAGAGGAACAGCTTTGTGCTCAACTTAAATTTGGTAATAAATACTGTGTAAGAACATGAGCTAGATAACATATGTCATGATAAATGGAGTCTAGCCTAGCAGGAGGCATTTGTTAATAAAAACTGCAGCGACAGCCAAAGCAAACAGGCCTGCAGTGAGCTGGAGTTTGTGTTTGGTGTCCTGTGATTGTGAGGGGTGTCTCACAGGGGAAGGGGCTGCATGCTGGATGGGAGGGAGAGCACAGGGAACATGGAAACAGCTGTGCAAGGCGCTCTGGGAGGAGCAAGGATGGATTGCCTGAGTGCTGGAGCTGATTTATTCCCTCGCTGTGGGAATGCAGGCTAGCTGCAGATCCCAGTGCACTGTCAGCTCTGAACATCTGGGCAGATCCTGAGCTTGCATCCAAGCTCTGTGCTCCCTCTCCCTTCTCACAGCTTCTTGCTCTTGGTCTCTCTGGTGACAGCTGAGTGCTCCTTGAGAGGGCAGTGATGGAGGATTTCCCCATGGGAAGTGTTTCTGGGCTCTCTCTGCTCCTGGCATCAGCACCCAGGATGGACGTGGCAGTAAAATGTTCATGCACCTTTCTCCATCCCCCTTGGGCACCCTTCAGAACAGCAGGATGGTGTCAGGGAATTTTGGGTGCTCTGAGCATATTCATACCATACTTGATTTTATCAAGTTTTATTTTCTTGCTTTTTTTTTTTATTTTAGCCTTTGGAAACAGGTTTTGCTTTCTTCCCTTCAAAAGGAAACAATTGATTCCAGTAAAAATATAATGCCTTCATAAGGCCTGAAGCTGAGCCCTTCCCAGTAATGTTATGGCAGGTCATTGTTCTGTCAAAAGATTATTAACTTTTCTTGGTGTTAAAAGATAAATAAATAAGCAGGAAAGTTGTACGTGTCCCCAGGGCACTTGCTCAGCTATGAAAACACCAAGCACAGTTCTCGTTACAGGGCAGAGAGTGGGGATATGTTTGGAACAATAGTAATCAATTTCAGAAATGCTGTGCTTTATTGGGCATGGCAGTTTCAGAGTTTTGAGGCATGTGTAATACTGTTTTCTCCCCATCCCTTTTACACAAACAGATCAAACTTTTGGTGGAACTGGAACACAATTCACGTGATGCATAATGCTCAAGAAGCAGGGGAAAAATAATTCATAACAAGTTACTCTGCTCTTCCCAGAGACAGATTTTATTACCAAAGATTTGGTGTCCACTTTAATAACATTTGTTTTTTTCAGATATGGTTCATCACTTTCCCAGAGTTTAGAAGCCATGCACATCCCACGAAGAGAAAGATGAGAATTCTTCATTTTCAGGTCAGCTGCTTTCTGGGCACATGACAAACACATGTCTCTGTATTTCCTCATTAGGACACAGAGAATCATAACTCAATTTATTTTCCATTTTGACAGTGTTAAGTAGCTGTTATCAATAACATAAATGAACAGTACTGTAATATAATTCTTCCATAAAAATGGCATTTGAAGAAGTTTCTTCTTAAATGAGAAGGCTTCCCAGTTCACAGTATCCAGGGGTTTCTTTTTCACATGAGAAACTGCCCATTTCAATACCCAGAGCAGAGCTTGCTCTTGGAGCCCTGGCTTACTGGTGTGTTAAAAAGCTTTTGGCATTGAAAGTAGAACATATAAAACTGATTGGTGTTGAAGTTTAGTTTGGGGGAAAAAGCCATTTCATATCTGATCTGTTGCTCAGCTTTTGCTCTTGGGAGGTCTCTGGCTTACTGTACAAATCAGATAAAATTGGCTGCCAAAATCGAGAGTCACAACAATCCCTTTAGCAAACCTGCCAGATCTGCTGGCAGATCTAACACTGGATCCTCAGCCATGTGCCTTTGCTCCCTCTGTCTCTCAGTGACAGAATGTTGTGTTCCTAGCTGGGTTTGCCCCTTCCCAGCCCCAGCCAGCCCGTTTCTGTTCTGTGGCAGAGTTTGTGGCCCTCTCTTGGTGGCTGTGACTCAGGCCATCCTGGCTCTGGCTCACCCTGCAGCTGCTGTGCCCAAAAGTGACAGTGTGAACTTGGCCTTCCCTGTTTGCTCCCCAGCAGTCCCTGGCTCACACCAAGCCCTCCTTTGTCCCACCACAGCTGCTCCTGGGGGCTTGCTGGCAGAAGGACAGCTCTTATGCTTGTCACCTCTGAGAGATGATTTCCATGGCAGAAACATTACCTTTGTGCCACATCCCCTCTGCTCCCTCCCCCTGCAGCACTGGGCAGGGCTGTTCTCTGAGGGCATCTAACAGGAAGAATAGGGTTTTCTGATAAATAACATTTCCCTTTTGCTCCGTGCTGATGCCTCTAATCAGGACTAACATACATAAATGCCCACTAAAACTACAGTGAATCAATGCAGTCCCTTCTCTTTGAGTGTGAAAATCTCTGTGTGCTCTGGCCTGTGCCAGGTGCCCCAGTTCCTGATCCAGACCCATGTATTCACCAGTTCAAGTGTTTTGTCAAAGTGGAAAGAGGATTGCTGGGTTAATCACCTGGAAAAAGCTCTCCAGGTGGAGCTGAGGGATTTGTTTAGGGTTCAGATTTACACAAATGCTCCTGCACTTATTCTTGTATCAAAATACAAAATAATGGCTTCTTAAGTTTGATTTTGATGTACTGTTCTTATTTCCAGTCTAATAGTTTTCTGTCCTCAAAAATACTCATTGACAGTTTCAGTGGAGGGTCACTAGAGATTTCTTTGATATCATACTTTAGAAAATGCCACTTCATTTTTGCTGTATTTAAATCTACACCTGGCACAGACACTGTTCCCAATTACACTGGGAGATCTGTAAAGCTGGCATAATTTGATAAGGAAGTGTTTAAATCTCTGCACAGTGAGGCAGAGAGAAAACCACAGCTCTGAAACTTTTGCAGGAGTGTCGAGTTTGAGCCTTGGATGTCTAGATTGGGATCAGCTGAGATGAATGAGCCACTTTGGCTCCTTCCTTTGGTGAGAGCTCCCAAAGCTCACTTGAAGGATTTCCCTGGCTCTGCACTAGGCTGTAATCTGAGTCTTATTCTGCAGCAAACCCTCACCCTGAACGCCAGGAAAACTACAAGGTATTTCACAAAAATAATGATACTGTGTCTGATTCTATTGTTGAGTTCTAAACAAGATTATTCCTGACTTGCAAAATTTAGCACGATGCTGATAAATGGCTTGTCACCCCTTCTTGTTCCTTATTCACTGCTTGGTAAATGAATCCAATGTTTAACTCACAGAGAAATCAGGTCTTCAAGGGGGCCTGAGATTCTCTAAAGAAAGACACTCTTGTATAAGATTTTCTGAGTAAACTGCAAGTTTCATTCAGAAAATTTATAGCAGCTGAGAAAGAACAAATGTTTGTTGCACACTGAAACAGAGACGTTTATGTTTTAAGAAAAATTAATTCTAAACATTTTTCTTTATGTCCAAATCCAGTAATGGTTTAGCATCAAAGTCTGTTGTCAAGCCTAGAGAAAAACCTTTGCAATTTCTTAGGGCTGGATGCTTTGAGCAAGCAAGAATGACTGGGTGAAAGGCATTATTCAGTAATTACAGTTTTAAGTGAAAGCTAAAAGGTTTTGTCATAGAATTTTCCATGAATTGTAATGGAAGATGCATGGTTAAACCACCCATACTGCAACTCTTATTTTCATTAGGAGTTCTACCACTGCCTTCTTTCCCTTCACTGAGGTCTCTGCTGGTTTTCATATTTTTCTTTTTTCCCTTTTTCTGGTCCAGACAAATACCACAGTGATGAATATGTTAGAATAGCTTCTAAAATAATGCAATGTCCGTAGCTTTTCACTCTTTTTTTCCCTCCTCCATACTTTACCTGATTTTACAAATAGATAACCATTAGCCAAAACAGTTCTTTTTTCCAGAAGGCTCCAGGCAAAAACTATCCAGGAGATACAAAAAAGTTGAAATAATTTATTTGACAGCACCTCATCTATTATCTCTCAGTTCTGGAAAGAGGGAGAGGCATCAAAGTGCTGTGGCACAGTCATTTTAAAATGACATTAATGCCTTAACCTCAAAGAGAACTTTCCATCTGGACAAATACCCTGTCCACTTGGACCTACCCCAGTGTGAGGCACTCTGCTTTTCTGTGAGGACCTTTAACATCCTGGGGTTTGTTCTGAAGAAATGCACTTTTAACTTCCTAAGCCATTTCAGGACAAAGAAACGACTTCAAACTGTCCAAGCCTTTTCTAATATTAGATTTTATAGGTAGGTGGATCAGTACCTTTCTGTTTTTGAAAGCAATAACTTCCAAAATGCATTTCTTAAGTAGTTTTGCAAACATTAAAACTGCCAAATCTGTTCAGCTATAAGCAAATGGTATCTAGCTGCACTTTGTGTAATTTTGGTTCATGTGGTATATGGTGTGTAGAACCAAGATTTTATTTGAAGAGTTTTATCTGAAGTTTTATCTGAGGAGTGCTTTGAAAGGAGATCAAAAAGAGTTTCTCTTCTGATTGAAGTTTTGTTTTGCTTCACTGTTTTTGTCAGGAGGATCTGAATTATTATAGCTGAATCGAAAAAACATCTTTTCCCAGTGGTTTGAAAGCAAAATGTAAGACAACCTGATGCCACGTGAAAAATGACTCCATAAACAGTGAAAAGGAAGAAGAAAGGAATAGCCTCAAACCAAAGAATCCAAGAAAACCCATTTCTTCTGGGGTTTTATTCTTTCCCTCAGTGATGACATTCGGTGGTTGATTAAAGTTGCGTCAGGCCACGCTTTGTTTGGCTGCATCAAATCTTTGTACAAGCTCCCCCCATGCCTTTGTGGATGGTGACAAGGGCTTGGGTTTTCCTGGTGATGAGTGGTGCCCTGGGGCTGCTGGGTGATGCTCTGGCTCTCCATTCTCATCAGAAATGCAGCGCCAGAACCGAGTCTGGATTCAGAACTTGAAAAAAAATTAAGTGTTTGCCACAGCAGAATCACAGGACAGAAAAACATTCACAGAATCATGGAACAGTTCAGGTTGGGAGGCACTTCTGGAGATGACCCGTTCCACCCTCTCTGTTCAAGGTAAGGGCAGCTACAGGATGCTGCTCTCCAGAAGAGTTTAGTGTCTTCAAGGAAAGAGACTCAGCAACCTCTCTGGGCAGCCAGAGAATGATTTGTCTTACTGTAAAAATCTTTTATTTAAGTTTTATTTACATTTTTCTTTAAATGGAATCTCCTGTGTGACAGTCAGACCAGCCTTTACTGTCTTCCCCTGGGTAGGATTCCCCCATGCTGGCAGTCTCCTCCTGAGACCTCCTCTTTACCCAGGCTGAACAGCTCCAGTTATCTCACCCTTTCTGTGTGGCAGATGCTCTGATTTTTTCATGGAGTTTGGTGAGCTCAGCATGTGTCTCTTGTGCCAAAAAGCCCAGAACTGGGATTCTCTCTGGCAGATCCTGGAGGAAATTCATGTGCTCATCTAGGTCCTGCTTTTTGCCTTGTTTTCCTTCTGCAGGATCTCATCCTGTGGTCACTGCAGCAAGGCTGGCCCCGACCTTCACAGCCTGACCTTCACAGCCCTGACCATTTCTTCCTTGTTTGTAGCTGTGGGCTCCACCTTCCCTTGTTGATTCCTGGATTTTCAGGGAAGGAGACTAGCTTATACTTCTGTAATGTGGAAGTTTTCTTCACTTTTTCTGGCATCTCTGCCTTTACACTCCCAAGCCTACACCTCAGTGGATTAGAACTAGCTGTGGTGAGGACTGTTCTGGCCTGCTGCCCAAAAACAAAATTCCATCATTTCCTGACGTGGAAAAAACGTCCTGTAGACTTGTGGCCATTTGTCCTCACATCTATTTGCAGCTCCTTATTTCCCTTGAGAAGCATCCAAGACCATTTGCAAGTTGAATTTTCCGATGTCCTCACTGATCTCCAACCCCCTCTGCCTCTGTTTCTTGGAAGGACCAGCTCATGAGGACAAATCTCCCACGTTGTTTAATTCCATTATTCACTGCTCTGTGTCCATTTTATTTCTACCCATCACACAGCGTTCTTTATCTTCTCCTTTTGCTGCACTTACTTGGAGATCTGCCCCCTGTAACACTTAGAGATGCATAAACATGTAAAAAGTGGGCACTTTGTCATGTTACAGATTTTGTTTAACTGCAGACTCAGCTATCAGATTATCATTAGGTAATGTGCTGACATACACATCCCTGAGGGAGATGATTGGGAGCTGCTGGAGGAAAAACGATCAAGATGAGTCTGCCAAATACATGGTAGGTATTAATCATCATCAAACATTGCATTTTTTTCCTCAGGAAAGCACTAAGCTACAAAGCTTGTCCTCTTGTCCACAGAATTTCTGTGGCATGCAATGAACTGAGGGTTTCTTTGAGAGAATCAACTTGGACAGCACATTGATCTAATAATTTCAGCTGCTTTCCAGCATTCCAATGTTTTCTTTTCTCCTCAGAATTCCCCTTCAACACATAAAGACATGCATTTTGATAAACTTGGACTGAATGCATTTGCAACTTGCGTTATCTCCGTCAAGAGACTTCAAGAAAAGTTTTAATCCTCTTTCACTAGTATTTTCCATTATTGAAAAGATCAAAACCTTCTAGGCCTTTTCAATGTGAGGGTACCTTCTTATGCTTGGAATTGAGCTTACTTAGCATTACATTGTGTTCTATGTCCACCACAGCATGCAGAGAATAAAAGTCAATATGCTTGTATGAAGAACTTGAACTTAAATCAGGACTTGGTGTCTTGTGCCTAGTGAGATTCAGATCCCAAAAATGATGGGTATTGGTAAACTGAGGTTCTACAAGCATGACTTCAAACTCCTTGGAAAAAAGTCTGTCTGCATCCCCCTTAGAAATATTAGTGACCTATTCCGAAATTCAAATAAATATGTTAAGAAGAAAAAAGATAGTTTTTGCATAGCCTCAAATTTTTTACATAAAACTAGCAGCTTTGGGAGTTTTGATAGAGAGCGAGTCAGTTTCTGCAGTAAATAACTCTTTGTGGACAATATCTTTTTCTGTGTAAAAACTGCTGAACTATTGGCACAATAGCATCAAAGCTCTCTTAGTTCTCACAGATCACTCAGCATAAAGATCTCACATTGTTCTGCTGACAGCATTGCCATGACTGACATGCACAGAAGTATGTTAAATACACTACTGTTTCCATTTAGGTTTGCCAGCACTTACATGTGAAAAGAGGAAGGGAGAGGATGGCTACTTAAAATTATTTTTTCTTCCTCATAAAATACAGTAGGTGGATCCAGTGTTGAAATAGATGAAAGTATTAGTGTATCCCAGTCATGAGCACAAGGTACCACTGAGCAATGCCTTCTAAAAACATTCTTGTGTGGGAGACCTCCTGAGAATGGCTTAGGGAGTGTGTGGTAACACTGAAATAAAAGGATTTGTGTAGCAGTGGCTGGAAGCAGAGGCTGTTCTCTGCCCAAGGGATATATACTGACTTCACTGGGCTTAGCACTGGGGCACCAAACCCTGCTGGTGTTGAAACCAGTGACAGAACTCTCAGTGACCTCAGCAGAACCTGGAATTAATGCTCTGTTTCTCTGTGAATTCTGTTTTCACATAAGGCAGTTTTTTCTTTTGGTCAGCACGGTAGGAGCTTGTCGTAACGCCACGGAGATCTGTGGAGTAGCTGCAGACTAATGTGTGGGAATGAGAGGAGAATTTGACCTGTTTGTTGGAGAGGAAACTTGGAGCACTGAGCCCAGAGTGCAAGGAGAGCCCCAGAGCAGGAGGATTTGGAAGCTGCATGGCAGGATCCTGTCAGCCACTGGAGCTTTGGGCTTGCTGCAGGTAGTTGGTGATCTGCAAAGGGAGGGAATTTCTTATCCCTCACACTTTTCTCTTTACAGTCACAGCTAGAATGCAGCATTTCTGAAGTTTAGACAGGAATTGCAGTGAAGAAGTTCAGCTAGTGCTTTCCTCAGTGAGCAGAATGGTCCCTCAGCTGAGCCTTGGCTGCTCTCTCAGCTCCCTGGGAACTTCTGAGCATGGTGAGTTCAGAGCTGCCCCTGGTGCCAGGTCACACAGCTGCTGGCTGGGGAGTGCTGGTGTGCCCTCTGAGAATGGCTCTTGTTCCATTTCATTTCATTTCCCAGCTAGAGTGCAGGCACTTTTCCACTTGTACTCTGGGGATTCTGAAACATTTCCCTTCTCCTGGTGGCTGTATGGAGCACAACAAAACATCAGCCAGTAGTTTACATTTTGGCTGCCTGCTTTGTGTAGCACCAAGCCTGAAGTGACTGGGCATTTATAAAAAGAGAGCTCTCACAACACTGAGCCCATGTGAAAGATGGTGTAGGCTTTCCTCTGTGGAGATTAAAACCAGAGGATTTTCTGTGCCAAGCCCAACTTGAGGGCTAAGTTAAGCCTGGGAGCCTGTGCCTGTTTTCTGTCCCATCACTGGCTGTGTAAGGATGTCTGCCAACGTGTGTTGTGTGTAAATGGTGTAACTTGGTCTGTCAGTCTGTCTTTCCAAGTGAATTCTCTGCTCTGGGATATGACTGGTACTTGAAAAGGAGCCTTGAATCTAGATCCATGCAGGACAGTCCTTGCTAAGAGAAAGATGCATTGCAAAATGAACACAAATTGCCATTTCTGAGAATCCTGTGTTAGTAAAACTGCTGCTAGGTCAGAATGCAAATATTTTATATCCCTAAAAAGTTAGGGACTCAGTCTTACAATGAGACATAATTTATCAGTAATGTTTCTTTCTGAAACTTTCTCTATAACTCTTTTTATTCTTTTCCATATTCATTTGTCTTTGTGTCAGTAAAAGACAGTGAATTTTGCATTAATGCAAGGAAAACATTCAGGTTCTTTTTAGATGTCTTATATGTTCCACAGCTAAAATCAAGGAGGAGAGACAGCCTAGTGGAAGTTTTTCTTAGGTTGCTATTCAGCAAAGCCCAGGGTTCAGAGCTTCCCCAAGGAGAATGAGCAGCCCACAAACAGTTTAAACCAGCCTGGTGACAAGGAGAAGCTCCTGGTGGCAAGGGCTCTGAGGAGAACGTGCTTGGACAGCCTGTTTGTGTGCAGACATGGATGCTCAAAACAGGAATCCTTCTTTGAGAAGGGGTCAGGACAGAAAACAAATAAATCAGGAAACCAGAAATGCTTGTGGGACAAAATATTTCAGTCTTTCAGGCGGTGAAGTCCAGACATTCAGGGGAAGTAAGTGAAATAACTGGTGGTGCAATTGAATGAGAACATTCATCTTGTTTGTCAAAGCCCCACAGATATTCTTCAAGCTGACAGAAGCATCTGAGCACATTTCCCCCTTTCCCTACCCGGAATGAACTTGTGAACCAGCTGGGCGCTGCCTGGGTTCCGGACATTTCAATGGTTCTGGCTGTGTTCTAACATCCAGCCTGGAGGAATTCCTGTTCACTTTCTTCATGCTCTTTATGGAGCTTTTGTTTTGTTCCTCCAGGCCTTTGCTGTGTGTTGAATGGCAAAGCTGTTTTATCTGATGGAGTTTACATTTCCGTGATGGTGAGCAGCTGGTGCCATGCCAAGACCCAGAGCCCAAACATTGCTGAACTTGGGTTGTTTGGGTGCTGGGTGAGACACACATGCACCTGGGCTTCAGCTCTGCACCTGCCTTTGCTCTGTACATAGGGCAAGGGCAGCAGCCACTGCTGCTTTTCTGTCTCTCTTTTTATCTCCCAGACTGCTAGGCATAAACCAATATCATCATCCTCGGCTTGTAAGGAGGAAGATCTCAAAATCTGTTTTGATTTTGAAAGAAGTCAAAAGTCCGTTTTGATGCTGTTTAAATGAGGAAAAAAAATTACACATAAAATTATCTATTATTTTATCTATTATTTTTATTATTTTTATATATTATTTTATTTGCCGGAGGCTTTGAGATGAAACTGCGAAAATATCCTTTACCTGATTAAAACTTTGTTTTCTGCCTGCTTCACCTCAGGTCATCAGAGGCATTACACCTCGGTTCTTGCCATAAAATAACTTGGCAATTAACTTTGGAAACAGTCCTCTGGGAAAGGGGAGGCTGTGTGACAGGACATGGGGTGAGGTAGGGCTCTGAGGGGGTGGGAACCAGTTTATTATCCATCACATTTCTAATTTATACATCACATTTCTAATTTATACATCACATTTCTAATTTATACATATTATACATATATATTTATATATACTAATTTAAACACTTTGTCAAACCCATATTATGGTTTGGCAAAATATTTCTTGGGACCTATTCTGAACATTTTTTGGCTAATTGCAACTGTTCTTTTAATCCTTGAAATCAACACAGCACTTTGTTTGAAATATTTAAATGCAGATTTCCAGCAACTGCAAATTTCTTTTGGTCCCATCTCGTTAGAAAAGAGTCCTGTACCTCCAAATTAATTTCCAGGTTTGCTGCTACTAACAGACATCAACCTGGCAATTAGCATCAATAATCTCTGCACCCTATGGAGAATGCAGGGAGAGCAAAGGTCATCAGGTAACATATTCCACAGCAGGACAAAGTCCAACCATCACAAAAAGATGAATATTGGAAACCATATTATTCCATATTATTCCTTTAATGAGTTATGAAACCACTGAGAAATAAAAATAGAAATTGTGACAAAATAGAAGCAGGATCACAGCTATGCTCAAAAAAGTATTGCTGCCACAGCAAATAGCCCCTGTTGAAAAAGACAGCAGGTTTTTCAGAGTAATTTAAGCATAAAAATTGGCCAGAACTGACCAGCAGAAGGATTCTGTTGTATAGTTGACTTATTTTGTGTAGTTTGATCTTTTGTTAATGCACCAAACTTACAGATGCATAAACCAAATGATGAGCAGCCTTAGGTGACTGTTCTCTATCAGTGTGTCCCCAAGAAGAAACATCAATGATATTTAAGTGGATAGGTTTTCCTTTTTAAAATTTTTTCAAATGAGTTTGCTGGAGGAAAAACTCGAGTCATAGTAATGTTTCACTGTCTGTTAATGTGTATTGCTACTATGCTCAATAATTTCAGTGTGTTTTTATCTTGGGATGTGTTTAAAATGCTGACAGGCAGAAAGTGTCTTGGCACCTGGGCGGGTTTTCTGGTGAATTGCTCGACAGGTTATGAACCTGCACCTATGTGAATTTTTATAGAATCATATTAGGAGTGTGGACATGCTTTCAATCCAGATCAAATATGAACCTCAGTATACAAATTAGGTAAAACCCCAGTAGGTAGTCAAATGTCCCTGGTATAATTTGATACAGCACCAAAAGAGATGATGTTTGATGCCAAAAAATCAAGAAATACTTGAGATATGTTTTATTTCAAAAGCTGACTTGCTGTGAGGAATTCCAAGCCATGCCAGCTGAATCCAGTAAGAGGACAAGAAACCTTGGGGTGTCTAGATGGAGAACATGATTTTATAATTTATTTTCCTAAATGCAACTTATTTGAGATGTTACCAGTGAAAGTATAGTAACATTTAAATGGAATTTGTGTTTCTGCTTAATATTTCTTGGCTAGCACATCTAGTACAAAAATCAGAGTTAATTAAGAAATCCAATATATAATGTGTTATATACGTTATATATAAATATATACAGCAACCCTGAGTACTGTAAGTCAGTCCTAGAATATTAGCTAATGTATTATATAAAAAAAAAGATTTCTTTTGTATGACACCACTTTGTAAGGTAGGAGTTTATGACTGTCAGTAATACAGGTCCACAGAGCTCAATGGCTGCAGTTCAGGTGGTAAATGCCTTTTGGTTAGAGTCTTGATCCTGGGAAAAAAGCTCTCCAGCATGCTGGTGCTGGTTTGGATAAAAGTTGTGATTTGTAAGGAAGAACATCTTAAAGTTTTCTGCAGAAGCAGCTCAGCTCCACTTGGAGGTGCTCACAGGAGCAGTCTCCTGCAGTCCCTGCACATCTGCAACCACCTTCAGGTTCCTCCTAAGGAGTTTATCCTTGTGTGTGAAATAGCTGTGAGTCCAGCTAAAGCCCATGACTGAGCAATTTAACTCAAAGCTGCAGCACAGCTCTGAACCAAAACTAATAAGGGTGTCATACCCTCTCTACTTTATTGAGCTTTGCTTTGGTAACTTGGTAAAGAAGTTCTGTCTTCAGGACTAAAAATGAGATTTTTTTTTTTTTTTGGAGGCAATACTGCATAGCTAATTTGAAAACCAGCATTTATTTTTCTTGACTCATATGCTAGAAAGATGAGTCCTATCTAACTCTGAACACATCAGGTTTTCCCTGATGTGCTAAATCCTATGACCAAAAAACATTAAAAAAGGGAAAGACAACTTTTGCATTTGATCTCAAATGGGCCTTCATATGTCAATACCATCATGAGACCTGCCTAAATGTGAAAAATTTACATGTCTTCAAAATTGTTTGTTTTACTTTTCTGAATGCAAATGATCACACATGAAAGAATTGCTTTAATTGGGATAACTGATGCCATTTCTTTTTGTTTAACGTGGTGCAGCTTACTTCACCTCCCATTGCAACCAGTGGAGATTTTTTGGATTTTTTTAGCCCTGTTAGCTCAGCCATGAGCTGTGCACGTGTCCAGGTGTGCACACAGGTGTGAAGTGGGTGGCAGTGTGTGTGAGGAGTGAACCTGGCTAAGCAGAGCTCGCTGTGCAGGCTTTGGGTGTGGGAAGGAAGTGAGATAAAAGTGAAGGACGAGTGAGGAGGCACATGGGGAAGGTGCAGGGGTAGCAGGATGGAAAATTATCCAAGCTCCTTTCTGCCCCAGGCAGTGGGGAGGCAAATGCTGAGCAGGGAGGGTTTGTGTTTGGCCAGGAGACCACAGGGAATGCTGACCAAGCTGTGACTCACTTCTCTGATAGCACGGAGCCTGCTCCTGCCTGGCTCTCCCTGGGCAGGGGCATTCCTTCCCCTGCTTTTCTAGGGCCTGAGAAATAGAGAAGATGTCACCTCAAGCTAGTTCTATAAACACTGCTATCAGAAAAGACATTTTAAGCTATCATAAAAAGGCCCATTGTGCAAGTGGACTCTTGGAACAAGAATGGCTTATAGCTCAACCATTGTTAAAGGTTAATGTTCCTATCATTGCATTCCTTTTTCTAGTTCCCATAACCAGGCTGTAATGATAGATAAATATATGAGCTATTTCTTTGTGTTGGCAAAATCACAATTCAGAAAGACATAGTTTCCTAGGTTATTTTTAAACTAATATGCTGGTTTCTAACTAGATGAATAAACCCATCTTTTTTTTAAGAGAAAGGACTTTTAATGTTCTGCTGCTTTTGCAGAGTGAGCATGTTTTGTCTATCATAATAGAGTAACAGCTTTATGAAGTCAACTCATGAACTGAAAAGGAAGCTAATTAAAACAATAACATTAATTTGCTGTTGCCAAATGTTAACTGATCTTGTACTTTCCACAATTATTTTTACTGCTGTACAATAATTTGGATGTCTCTGTCATTGTTGTGTATTATTATGTTCCTGTAAGTGCCGAATGCTGATTCCAGGGCAGGAATTCTATTTTCTGTTGGCTGGCTGAGCAGGAGATTCTGTGCTAAAAGTGGTCCCAAATATTTTCTTTTTCTTACAGGCAAGGAAAGCGTTCTAGTAACTCCTTCCTGGCTCGTGGTGGTTTTGAATGTAAGTAAATAATAAAAATAATAATAATGTATAATAGGCTAGACTAGAATAGAATATATTTTTATAATTATCATAATTATATATTATATATTTATTCTATATTCTATATTATATAATTATTATATATTATATATTATATTTTATATTTTTTATCTATATATAAAATAGATAATTCCCCATTGAACAGTCTCAAGGAAAATGCCTGTGGAAGGTAAGGTGAGGAGGAATTTGGACAGCATGGCTCCGTGGCAGTGATGTATCCTAATGAACAGAATCTGCTCTCCTCATGGTGTCTGTGTAGATGGCCCTGGCTCCCTGCAGAGATTTTGATAATCAGGCTGTTCTTTGGAGTGTGTGTTAAATGTCCCCAAGCAAGAGATGGATGGCAACCCTAGTTAAGCAATTTCTTAAGGAAATTCTTGGTTTTTAACACCAGGAGAAATACTAAAGGTCCATCTGTGATTGCTTTCTGTATATGAGTAAATTTTCTATGGAAAATTTAGACCTCATGAAAAAAAAAAATCAAACAACCCAGACAATAAAAGAGAATAAATAAAAGACAATAAAAGAGAAATATGTATTAATCTTTCAGCAAAGAACAAATACTGCTGGTGCATCCTCATGAAAGGTGAACTGCCCTTTAAAACTTAGTGATTATGAAATTAATATGGATTCAGATAGTAGTTTAGGTACATCTTCAAAATCTAAGCGACTCTGCAAACTTTAGCAATGAAATAGGCCTAGAGATTTTGGCCTCTGGTAAAAGGCTATGACATATATTAATACATATATTAATATATATATTAATATATAGGTATTTAAATATATTTATTTGTATAACAATACAAATAAATACAGGAATGTTTACCCACAATATGCAAGTATTTGTAAGAAAGAAAAAAACAAATAGAATGAAATGAAAAGAAATCTAGGAGCAGTTTTACTCAAGAGATCTCCTCAGAATGGGGTAAATACCAAGTCATAGGCTCTTTGGGTACAAAAAGGCTGTGTTCATGTAAGGAAGGTGATAAACAGTATAACAATTTGGTTGATGCACATAAAATGGAGAATTGGGAGGTCTTGTTATATATAATAACTCTGCTTTCTTAAGGCTCTTTCCTGCAGTTTTACTAAAGGTGTTTTTGAAGCCTACACATCTACCAGATTTTAAGAAAATTTCTGTAAAATGTCCCCCATTACAATACAGTGCAATGCAATACAGTAAGTCCTGAAGTTTTACAAGATACAACCCGAAATAGTGAGGCTCTACAAGAGTCACATTATTCAGCACAAAAATTAGCCTAACCCACAAGCATACTTTTCATTAGAAATAGCAGATTTATAAATAAGTTTTTGCTAAATTGAAAATTACTATGTGATTTGCTGTTTTTTGCTTTACTAGTGCTTTAGGTTTTTGAGCTCCCTTGTGACATTGCTGTAGAGTAAGTGAAATATTTTTTAAAGTGATAGATTTTTAACTTGGACTGGCAAAAAAGTTCAAATCTTGATGAGAATACAAATTTTAACTTTTACAATTTTCACAAAAAGAGACCACCAGTGTTATGGATTGTAAGAAAGGAGTGCATTATTATTATCATCACTCTAGGTATTCTAATTAGCTTTTTTAAAATCTCAAAATTATTTCTAAAACCATTCTGGAATTCATTTTACTCCTTCTGAAAGCACAGTGCTTTAAATAAAAACAGTTTAGTTAATATTAAAGTAAAAAAAAAAACATGCAGCAAAGGAAATTTTGACAGATACTTTAAAATGACTGCATCTGAACAGTCTACCACATGAAAAACATGCAATGTGGTTTCTAAGGGGATGTGAGAAAATTCGGGTGGATGTTTTAATTCACTTGTCACATTCCCATATAAAAGAGGAAATCTGTTTAACAGAAAATAATTTTTATTTCATTTTATAGAAAAAAAAATCAGCCCTAATCCTCTTTAGCACTTAGATCTTAATAAGTATTATATTTTTAAGTGTACTTGAAGGGCTGCTTGTTTCCCCCTGCATTTAGACAGGATGCTGCAGTGCTGTGTGAAGAATGTTGTTCTGCAAGCTGAGAGAGAGAGATTGATTAGGCAACTTTGACAGAAACAAAACCCTACTTCTCTTCTTGCAGCCCTTCACTTGAACAGCCCCCTGTGATGAAAAATAACCCTTAAAATTGTGTGACACGTTCTGAGGAAGATTGCTGGGCTTAATTTCCTTCCTGTTTCTCCGTGCCTCCCCTGTATAACCTGTAATGCTGTAGCTCAGGAGGGTTTTTGGCAGGAGAAAGCAGCTCAGGGTATGCTCCTGTGTGTCAGGATTTGTCTGCAAACACACCTTGGGTGTGCCAGAGGAACCCTGGGGGAAAGAGCAGGGTGAATTGTGGATGCATTTCTCACTGCTGATGCTAAAGGTGCTGTTTGGGCTTTACAAGAAAGGAACAGGAAAGAAGGGAAAGGGACAGACAGCCTTCTCCTTTCTAGCAGCTACACAATGATATGTAGCTTTCAAAATAAGTGACTGGTTTTTTCCAATTTTTTTCCAGGGGAGGAGGGGGAAATCCTCCTGAGATGCAATCTTGAGCAAAGTACAAGAAGTTCCCAAAGGATGCTGAACATGAGCAAGAACATTTCCAGCATACTTCTAATACTGCTGTGTTTACTTTGTCAGTTAGTGATTCATTGCCCCAAACAGCTTGTGCACTGCAGATGGCTCTGCACTGTGTTTGTGGAGCTGCACACTGTAAGTGGCAGAGATGGCTTCACTTGTCCTGCAGCCATTTGTTGGTGTGACAGCAGCAAACAGAGCTGGGGAGGGGGTGGAGAGCATGGTGGGTTTGTTTGTTTACTTTTTATTTTTATTTTTATTTTTATTTTTATTTTTATTTTTATTTTTATTTTTATTTTTATTCTTATTTTTATTCTTATTCTTATTCTTTTTTTTGTTGTTCTTGTTTTTAAATTTTATTTTATATTTTATTGCCGTCATGTAACTTTATGAGACTTTTTCCAAAATTCATTTCACCTTTATGGCTTTCACCTCGATAAATTGCATCGTAAATGGATGTTGGTGGCAGCTGGACTCTTCTAGCATTAGTCTAAAATAATAAGTTTAATGGTTTTACTTTTTTTTTTTGGTTCATGTTGTTATCAGTTTTTATGAGCCTTGTGTATATTGTGAATGCCAGCTAACCAGGGTGATATAAATCTTAGAGCTGTGAGAACTGAAAAGACATTTGCAAGCAATTATGCAACAACTGTATTAAAATAAAACAAATTGGGGCCAAAGTCTAGACATTTGCCTTTCAGTTATGTGATTATTATCTCTGTCCTTCAGTTTCTCCATGGAGATGGTCAGTAAAGCCTCCCTGCAGAAGAAAAGATAAAAGGTCAGCAGCAGAGTTAGCCAAACAGCACATTTTAAACTGGTATTCTGGAACTGTTCTTTATTGAGTTCATTAAAAATGTAAAGCCAAATTATGCATGCTTTTAATTGCTAAGCCTTCTCTATGTTTCACTGGTAACTTCCTCTCTCATTAGTAATTGCAAGGAGCTGGGGAGTTTGTGTCCTCAGAGCACACAGTGGGGGGAAGAGCAAGAGCACTCCATCTTTCTGGGGAAAACAAGGTCCAGATAAAGCAAGCAGGCTGGTGGGGTTGGTGGTGGCCATAAATCTGATGGGATCCAGTTGTCAGCTTGTCCTCAGTGCTGCTCTGTGTTTCTGTGGTGTTTGAATTACAAGGAAAACTTGGGGAAGCTGCATTTTATGAGAAGGGAAACTAGACAACCTCAGTAAAGAACTGATCTCTCATTTCAGGCTATTAGAATGGTGTGAAGTCCTCTGTTTACATCTGTATTTCCAAAGTCCTGCTGCCTTGTGATGCATTAAATTGCCAGTTCAGATGCTTCCATAAGCCTGGACTAGTGCAGTCATCCACTACATAGGTAAGTTTCTGTTCCATCCGTTGTTGCCATAGAACACTCACATATTATGAGAATTTTTTTCTTTCAAACTTGAAGACATATTTACAAAGTACATTATTTTTATTTCATGGCTCCTCCATTGAAAACTTTGGCTGAGCATGAATGTGCAGGCACTGCTGGTGATTCTTGTCTGCCAAGTACATTTATGGTACTGGAGCTAATTTGTTTATAGGTACAGCAATTTGACCTACCTGAGCTGCAGATAGTTCTCTGCATCTTTCCTTTTTTTGCAGGAGAATTGGGAAATAATTCTTAAGGACAAATATTTTCATATATAATAAGAAAGAAGGTTATGTGATAAGAGATGGGACAGAGAATTGCTCACAACACCTAACAAAGTTAGCTCAGGGAGTATTTATTATTAGGTGGTCAGTAAATCTACATCATGTTTGAGGCAGAAAGAAAATGCTTAAGATATGGTAGAAACATTGTCTGTTAATATGTAAAATGAGGAACTGTGGTTCACATGGGCTCTTATGAGTTGGCACATTCAATAAAAACATATTTCCACTATTTCTGCTAATTTTCTACTGTTTTGAGAGCAGAAGAGATTTGAATGTGCTCAAGCATAACCACTACATGTTTTCACAACCAAGTTCACGATTCCCAGCTCGGTTTGCCCCTTTATCAATCCCTCCCACCGTGATCTCTTGATGCAAACAGAGTCAGGACCTGTGAACAAATCCCCTGCTCTCACCTCAGACCTGTTCTTTTGAGGTTCTTTTCTCATTTATCTCCACATTGAACTCTCACATTGATGTCTCTCTCTCCAACCTCGAACATTATTTCTCCTCTGAGCATTTTCTCTTGAACTGCTTGAGGTTGTTGACAGAAAACCACTTAGTGAAGTCTCTACTAACACCACTCATAGGATTGCCAGAGTAAAAAATGCAGAGGATAGAGGAGAACTGAAATACCTGAATCAGTAAAAATTTTGGTTGTCTTTTTGAACTGCACAGTTCCATCCTAAATTGCTTCTTTAGCATGGAGTGAAATAACAATAGAAGTGATTTCTTCTTGGGTGAGTCTTTTCTTGCAATTAATTTGGGGTGGAATTGAGGTTAGTTTCATCTCTTAGAATGTTTTACTCACCCTTAAGGTCCCTTTCTCCCAAATTACTCATCAAGAACCACAATTAGTTTCCCACAGGGGTTTTCTTTTTGATGTTTTAGGGAAAGAGATTTGTGAGATTACCCTGCTAACATCATGAAAATGTGCTTTATTGCAAGACTTTACTGTGCTTTGTTGCAAGAGCTCCAGCCTCTCTCATTCCATAACTCCGAGTCTTGGAGCCAGTGGAGATATTTTCAGGGATTTTTACTCAAGGAAATTTGCATGGGAGCTGTGCTCTGTCTAGGATTTGTTTAGGTGGATACAGGCAGAAAAAGCATCAGCTCAAACACTCCAAGCACCTTCTCACACAATCTCAAGGAAGACATTCTAAGTTTTGAACTATCACAATTTAATAACTCCTAAGCTTGGCCTTGGCCAGCTTGCAGGCACTGATACTGATTAGGGATTTGGCACACAATACATTAAAAATCCTTCTCTTTGAGGAAGGTTTCACAGTGTTAGTGCTATGCTTGGGTACAAATTTCATTTTGAATTTCCTACCTGCTCTCCAGAAATCAGCCTGTTCTCATCTGAGGTTTTGGGCTCAGGCTTTTTGGTACTGGATGCATTCCCTCCCTTTGTGAACCTTGTAGGGAACTGCCATTAAACAACCTGAGCTGTTCCTGCACTCTGACATTTTCCTTGTGTCAATACTGCACTAAAAAAAGAATAGAAAAAAAAAAAAGGAAAAAAAAGTAGCATATTTCAAAGCCACTAGAAAATAACTTCTGACATATGATAGTTAAAGCTTAAACTAGTTCCTATCTTATCCCTCTGTGTATTTATAATCCCTCTTGAATTCCAGCACATTTTGTTTTGACATTTTTCTCAGTAGTTACCAAGACTAATAGGAGCAGTTTCAATCCACTCCAAAAGGGCGATACAAAATAAAATACAGCAAAGATGTAAATGATAGAAACAGCTCTGTAGTGAATGTTAACCATGTCATGGCAGGGGACACTGGGACTCCCTTTCAGAATGGAGCTGCCTTCACTACCTGTTACACTGCTTTTAGTCAAAGCAGTTATGATTCCAGACCATGAACCATAAAGTACTGAATGCAGAAGGGATCCTTAAATGCTGAATTTTGGTATTTAGACAATATAACAAACAAGCTGGGGCTTTTTGTTTGTTTGTTTGTTTTCTGGTTTGTTTTGTTTTGTTGTTTTTGTTTTGTTTTGTTTTGATGGGCCACCCTCCTGCAAGAGTTCTCCTGGCAGAACAAGCAACAATTGTGTTTTAAAGAGAATATTGGAGCTCCATAGGTCTCTTGGCCTTAAATTATCTTATGGTGCATTGATCCCCTCAGGGGAACTTCTGCAGGAATTGCTGTGAGGAAAAGGTTTATGTATGTGATTGCAAATGGTTGTACTTTTCACCAAAGCAGGAATCAGCAACAGAATGATCTACTGTCATCTACATTCTTTTGCTTGAGCTCCAGTCACAGCAGTTTGTATACATATTAATTCAGGGACAGTGTGAGGAAAGGATTACTTGTTTATTAAGTCTCCAGTTGATTGATTGTCCAAATAAAATCATTTCTGAAATGCATTCCGAATTTCCTAAGTTATGCACTCGTCTTTTTCTCTTTCATTATTGAATTGATATGTTTAGATTGCTGGTTTTTAGTCTTCTTACAATTAGACCTGGTTTTTGCTTTTTCTCCCCCTATTTGCTTGAAGAACTTTGGAACAACTGGAATTTTTATTTGTTCAAATTTCATAGGAATTTACTTATCTCTGTCTTGTAATATTACTGCTCTACAGACTGTGAGAACTTGCAGCCAGATCTAGGAGGCCAGTGCTTCTGTCAATTTTCTTTTCTCTTTTCCTTTCTACAGAAATGAAGGATAAAATGTCATTCTAATTGCATAATCCTTTCCCTTTAAGGCAGATTGCAAAAGGAAGGGCTCTTCCAAAGAACTTATTATGGTTGTTTCTTATTTCTTTTGCAGTTGTCTGAGACCCTTGTCAAAACCTTAGTCATGTTATTCTAGGCATTAGTTTAACACATAGAAGCAGTTCTTGCTCAGCAAACTTATATTTAGGAGGCAAAGCAAATAGATAAAAGAGAAGAAAATAGTCTCTTACAGCCAGATGGAATTTTATCCTCTCTGTGAAAAGGCAGCACAAAAAGTATTCCTGAAGCAAGGTTGATACCTGAAATTAAAATTCTAGTGAATCAGTGGAGCAAAAGTGCAAGTTATCTCAACGTAGCTGCAATCATGGAGATGAGATTAGCAAGTACAAAGTGTGCTGCCTACAATTCTACTGTGACCAAAATTACTTGGCATGAAAACATCATCCTTCCAATCCCCCCTACCACACTGTTGTTAATACCTGAGTAGAGGGGTTTAGTGTTGCCCATGAGGCTTTAACTCCTGTCTCTTGAATCTGTGAGAGGCAAACTACATGTAACTCATGATTACAAAAACTTGGATGTTTCTTTGTCAAGGTCTTCCTTACCCTGTGAAAGCAAACTGCCTGGTTTTGGTCTGTGACTTTATGAAAATGACCATACAAAGAGCATTTGTTTGAAAAAATGCAATTAGAAAGATAATTAATTTGTTATTTGCTTTCCCTCTCCAATTGATTTTAACCACATCTCCATGTGAGATGTCTAGTTAATGGCCATCTCCAAAGTTAAATATTGATTCTGACTCTAGCTGTCCAGATAAGAGAGGCTACCTGCCACTGAGAACACGTGTTCAAACAGACCTCATGTATCAGAAACAAACCAAATTCCTGTTCACATTTCAATCTTATTATAGGTCTTCATAATTTATTCTAGCTCTCTTCCATCCTTTTATGGCTCCAGTGGGCTGCTCTTCATTGCTGTTGCTGACCCACTTCCAGTAGTGCATTAAGTTATGTGATTAACATCTGTGACATGTTGTTTGTACTCTCCTCTTCTCCCCAGGGATGGCAGCGTGTGCAGTGAAGTGTCTGCTCATTTGTTGTTTTAAATATCAATGTTGCTGTGTATTTATTAAAGAAGGCAAGGTCAGGGAATGGGCCTTACTTTGGACCAAAAAATGAGCACGTTTGTGATGCCCTTTCCCCTCAGTGCTGATTGCAAATTACAGTATTGTGATTAAAATAACATAGAGGCTTCATTTTGTAGGAGCAATGTGATGTCAAAGGGTTTTTTTTACAGCTTCTCTCAGTGTTTTGTTTCTCTACATTTGTTCTTACAGAAAGGCATGTCTGCTCACCAGTGAATTGTCTGAGTCCAAAATGCTTTTTGGATCATAGATTATCTTTTACCTTTAGCAGCCACACTGAAGATATCATATATCTATATCTATATCTATATATATGGTACTAACAGTATTTTAACCTTAGAAAAATTAGTACTGACTGTAAAACACAGTCCTTCATCAAGAAGGATGATGGGCACAGTTTTACAGAGCTTTAATATTTATCCTGTTTTTTCTCATTTGTGGTTTCTGAAGTGGTTCCTCATGGAACTTGCCTTTGCTTTCCTTGCTCATTTTTTTGCCCAGTTTATTTCTGGTTATCTTGGCCTATGCAAAAGCTAGAAGCTGTGAACCATTAGCTTTTAAAAATGTGAAAACTTGTTTTTGTATTTATTGGGCTCTTTCAGACTGAAGTGTTGGAAACAGTTGGGAGGCTAATCAGAAACTTTCTGAGAAATACTAATTAATGAAAAATTTAGTGGTCTGGATTGCTTTTAGCACAAGAGGCTCATTCCTTGTCAGGTTTCTGTATCCACGGGATGTTTGCTTTGTTATCCTAAGAGCACTTTGTAAGTGGAAAAAGGAAAGCTTTGAAAAAGAATGCATGATAACAGAAAACGAGAAGATTATAAATATGAACTCTGGCTCTCCTATACCAAATGGCTAAACTCTAATTAACCTCCTTGGGCCCAGGGTTTCATCCTGAAGGTTTCTGATAATATTTTTCAAGCTATAGAGTGCAAGTGTGAAGAAATACTATTATCCATGGTGAACAAAAGTGGAGGATGCCAAGAACTCCAGCGTATTTAATGAAATTCAGAAAGATTTCTCTGTGTCCCTGAGAGTCACTCTCACCAAATTTGCCACATGGGAGTGATTTTCTCTGTCACACTCAACCCTTTGAAGCAAGGACAGTTGTGCAATCTGGCATATCAGGTTTCAGTACTTCACAAAACCAGTTTTCTCATTGAGCAGCCTAGGCTGAGAAGCTGACTTTAGTTAAGCTGCTCTGGGTGTCCATACCCTCAGACAGAGAGAAGCAAGATTAAACCATTCTGTCAGCACTGAAGCAAGACAGAAGATGGCCTTAAAATTGGAGAAGAATTTTCAAAACTGAAGAGAACATTCAGTTCCTGGTGCTGAGCTGAAAGTTTGCCAGAACTCCAAGAGTATACTTGAATTAACCTTCCTCTTCCAAGTCAAGGACTTAGGAGTCCAAAATGAAAGGTCTGTTTTGTGCCACAGGCTCTCTTCAGTCTTCCCCTAGTATTCTAGGAATCTCCTGGATCCTCTTAGGCTCTGCAGCAGTAGGAGATGATAGGAAATGTCTTTTACTTGCAAGAATTTATTACCAGAATACCTGGGCTACCCAAAAATCCTGGGCCTCTGTGTCAAGCAGTTAATCAAGAAGCCAACAGGAACTTTGTGTCTGCACAAATAGCGAGCGTGAGTCTCTGAAGATGCCTTTGCTTCCTGTTGGATGTCATTATAGGGTTAATTTCTCATGCAGTTAATTATGCCTAATGTCAAATTAGGACTCGGCAGTGTTGATTATAATTGGCTGTGTCTTGCTGCACGCAGAAGTTGCTGCTGCTGCTGTGCTGTTTAAATCCCAGCTCTGGATTAGCAGCTAGGAAGGGCTCTTTGGACTGAAGGACTGACAGCTGTAATTGTGCAATGAAATAATTGAAGCGTGCTAAGCAATTAAGGAGTCTATTTATAGCCAGAACATATTTCTGACTCCTTCTGCCATCCCCCTTTTTGGTTACCTTGTGTACAAGGGAAGGAGCCAGCACGGTGGTGTTGCCACAGTTGAACCAGAAGCAATAAATGTGTTGTACAGAGGGAGGATCAGTGGGCAGCACTGCACTAAACATGTGTCACAGTGTGGGTTTAGGGGCCAGGTCAGGGCCAGGGGCAGATTCTGCTCTGTGTGAGTCAAAGGACTTGGCACATGCCTCGATGGAATTGTCATCCCAAATGGAGCGTGGCTCCTTTGCTCATCTGCTCCAGGGACAGGGCTCCTCTTGAGCAACGTGGGTCAGCTGCTCCTCTGTGGGAGCTTCATCACTCATCCCTGCCTCCATCAAGTGACACACTGTTCCTTAAAGGCTTTGGCAAAAGCTGAACCTCGCTGCAAGAGGGGCTCCACACTGTTTGCACGGGGGCCAGGCCCAAACCCATGAATCTGGTTTATGAGTCAGGGACTGCAATCTGAGTAATCTGGAGGAATTCTCTTTGGAGCCCTGGTTTTGGCCTATTGTAGCTACTTGCTTTTATTTCTTATATATTGATGAGATATTTGAGCAGTATAAATAACAATGAATCAAACAATGCATGACCCAGTCTGGGGCAAAGAGGATAGGGTTTTGCTTTGTGCTTTGACTGCTACCTATCCCCTGGCCTCTGTTGCATGATCCTAAGGAGACAGGGTTTATTTTTCATGGGAAGGGAGATGGTTCTCACTGGTACAGAGAGGGAATATATAAGATCCTGTAATGAAAGAGCTGAGGTCATGTTTCATGGCAAACAGGTGAAGTAAAAATACTAGCTGCTGTAAAGATACTAACTCTTTGGCAGTTGGGAATTAGTTCTTGTGAACTGTGCTTTACTCTGTCATGTCAATTTTGTGTCAGAGCAGGATGAATAGCAGGAAAAATAACTATTATGTCTTTCATGTTCCGTTTCTTGTGCTTATTTTTTTTATAAACTGTACTGAGGGTCTTCTCTTGGATAGCTCTTCCTATCAGAGATAACATAATTTCTTTGCTGTCTCATTTCTAGGTCTCAGTATTTTCTCTTGAAAGTTAAAAGTTACTTTTCTTATTGTAGAAGCAAATGCCTGTGCATTTTGCTTCATAGTGCAGTTAAAGTTGTTTTAATTTGAAAGACATTTTAAGGACTGAGATGTTAGACTAGTAAATTGTTCAATGTTAACTCAATTTTACTTTAGTATTAGATTGCATTAGCTTTCAAACACTTATAACCCTTTTTAAGTTCTTAAGTTACACATTAGGCACAGCAAGCATTACAGATTTTGCCAGCAGTCTAGATAAGATCTGACAAGATTTGCTATTTCCAAAATGACATGGAAACAGCCCTTCTTAATCCTCTACAATTCAGAAAAAAATAAACAAAAAACTCTAAAGTATTTCAGTTTGCCTAGAAATAAACCCAAGTGTCTTCTGCACTAAAAATTTCCACTGTTGCTGTTACATTTCCATGTACAGACTAGCCAAGGACAGGTCCCTACTGGTGTTTTCTGCCCAGGAGTGTCCCTTAAGTTAGCCAGGATTGTGGGAATCTTAACCATGAGGACACTCATTTTATCATGGAGTTAGCAGAACAGGAAATCCAAGACAAAAAAATAGCCATAAAGCCAATATATGTGCCATTATAGTGTTACTGTGGGCCTGCTGTGCTTAAGAACAAAATCATAACCTTGATGAAGGCTCCTTTATTGCCTACAGCGTTTTCATTGTCCAGAGTTTTCAATTTCACAAATGAAAATTAGGGAGCATCATTCCTTTTTTTTTTTTTTTTCTGAGATGTGCTGTGTTGCTAAGCACTTTAACTGAAGTGCTTTGAGGCTAAAATCAAGACAAAGCATTTCCGTGTCATCTCTTTGCTAAATCAATTCCCTGATGTTTATGTTTGCAGGGGAAAGGGCCCTGATGGCAAAATCAGCCTGAATTTGTGTCAGGATGACCCACACCAAAGAAAGATGGATGGGGCCTCTCAAACCTGGAAGCAGGATCTTCATCTGCCAACATGCCAGAACATCAGCAGCTTAATGCCATGGTGTAGCACGTGAGAAACAAGGATTGTATAGATTTAAAGATGCTGACTTCATCTAGAGAGAAGAGCTCCACGCAGCTGTACAGGTTGGAGGCCAATGGAGCAAAAAAAATTAAATAAAATCAAACCAAGAAACTCCCCATGGATCATTGTGGACAACAAACTGGGCAGCATAATATTGCAAAAAAAAGGTAAAAACCATTGTATTTGGGTTGTACTGGTGAGACTGGAAGCAGATTGAGGGAAGGGAGCCTTCTCCTTTGCTGTAACCACTGCAGCAAACCCTGTTTCAGATAGGCCAGCACTAATTCAAATGCCTTGCTGCCTGTTAGCAAGGAGGATGCTCAGAGAGGGGTTTGCCAGCACAGAGACATTCCAAAAGACTGAGCAGCTGCTGTCCAGCTCCACATTAATCCATCATGAGCAGAGGGTGCTGCTGATTGCAAGCTATGCATCTCTCTGTGGTTTTGGAGCCACTCTCAGCAGATCATGCAGAGATGGAACTGAAGCACCTTTTTCTGGCTATTGAGGGATGCTGACACCAACTGAAGGAAATAGGAATTGATTAAGGGCTTGCCACTTCCAAGGGTTTGCTTCCAAGTCAAGCCAATAGCTGCAGTCATTTTGCTGTGCAGGCAGTGACAGGGATGCTTGTAAGCAGTGATGGAGTGTTACAGCTAGTGCTTTTGATTGCACAGGTTGTTGTGAGCCAGAAAAAGAGGTTGCCAATGCCAGTGTGTGGAGATGACTGCCATTGTGTATTCCAGATTGTGCTCCTCCACCTGCAGCTGAGTTCTCAGAGCTGGAACTCCTCCCAAGCCTTTCCAAGCCAGCCATGCCATGGAAATGGCTGCCAGGGATTTATCCAGAGCTTGGCACGAGCCCTTGGCTGGGTGGGGAGGAAGAGCTTGGCCAACAGAGCAAAGGAATGGAGCTGAAATAACTTCTATCCCAAAAATCTGATCGGTCTGCTGATGAGGAAAACCTTTTATTTTCTGCTGTTCTTCCAGGAAATCAGCATTTATTTATGTTTCACTTAGATAATCTGCAGCAAATTCAGATAAAGTGCACCTGCAAACCTTGCCCAGAGGCTGCATGGGGAGCTCTGGAGCCAGTGCTGTGATGGTCACAGTGGGATGTGTCAGACACCAAGAAGCACAGTGCTTCCCCAGGAAATGGATTACAATGGGTTTATTCCTCGTTTGCTGGCATAGCTGCTCTTGTCCAACTGCTGGAGTGAGCCCAGGTGAGCTGAACTTGGGACAGGTCAAGCTAAAAACCAGTTCTGTCAACCCTTTCTGCCTGAATGTTGTGGTGCAGACAAAAAAAAGCAGTGGAGTCACCTCTGTACTGTTACTTCCTTTGCATTTGAAGAGTAAAACCACTCAGAATTGCAAGAATCTGTGAAACAGGACCAAATTAAATTTCTTTGATAAGATTAACAAAGCAAAACAGGCAAGTGCTGTGCAGCTGTGTCTGAGCTGAGGAGCACAAGCTCTTACAGCAACCTTCAGTGCAGAAATGAAATGAAATTTCCCTTAGAGTTTATTGATGCTTCCCATTATGGCACTGTGCACATGGTTGAATTAATTCAATAAAGTCATATATAAAACCAAAATGAACCTATAATTCTGCCATTAACTGCCAGCAATTAATATTGCCTCTGCAGAAGGAAAGTCCCCTCAGTTTCATTCTTGATAATTCAGCCCCAGTAATCAGCAATTCATCTTTATTGCCTCAGTGCCCCTTGAACAAAAACAGACAATTAAACAACTTAAAATTATTTCTAATTTAATTATGGGGTTTTTTAAGAAAATATTTTATATTGGTGATTTATTATGGCTGGGAGAAAAAATCCCTCCGTAACCTTTCAGGAAATGCAGTATAGAGATAACAAATCTCTTGGCCATTATTTTCTCTTCACAAATCTTCATCTGTGAAGTGTTTGGAGAATTAATGTGTAATATTTTCATCAGAATATCATATGCCATAGTGAACATCTGGTTTATGTAGTCTTACCATAACATGCCCACGAGATCTCAGAAAATTTTAGAAGATGCCTATTGCCTTTGCAAACATGGGGAGAAGTTAATAAGATTTTTGCTTCTAATTATAAATTAGTGCTTTTTCTTCTTAAAAGACCAGAGAATTTGTGCCATATGCAAGTAATAAAGAAATAATAAAATCAGACATTTCAATGAACTCATTTTTTCTTTACAGGAGAAAATGAAATTAGAGTTACAACCAACCAACTTTTTCACTTTGATGTGCGTCATGTAAAGTTTCTTATAATGAAAGATATTTCTATATAAACGTGTTTTGGTCTGCTATTTGCTATAGCTGTCTTGCTAATAGTCTGTCATACAATACTCTTTCTCCTCTTTGTTTGTTTTCCAGTGAATACTTAAACTTGGAAAAGAAAAAAAACAACAAAAATTCTAAAAACAAAGAAAACCCAAAATTGATGCCCAAAAGGAGGTAAGTCCAGGTGAGTTTAGCTGGGCATCACTCAGCTCTGCTGCTCACTCCCAGCTGGCTGCACATGCTCAGCATCTGTTCTCCTCCCCCAAGAGTAAAGGTGTTGAGAAGGAGCTGGTATTCATCTGGATTTTATCATAACATGGGCCAAGATATTAAATGGGTTTTTTGAAGCACTTCCAGAACCAATTATCTAGCCGGTGAAGAGATGAAAATGAGTTACAGATTGACTTGGATGAGATAAAATGAATTATTTTCGTGGCCTGTGATATATTGCAGTACTGCAATGCTGGAAAATAGCCCCAAGCAACGAGCCCTGGAAGCAGCAGCTCAGTCAGTTCAGTGCTGTCAGCTCCAAACCAGCCTCTGAAGGAGAAAAAACTCTTGGTCTCACTGTCCAGTTCAGGGAGCACAATCAGAGGGGTTGGGGAAAAGTCCTGTGCACATCTTACTCCACCATGCCTGCTCCTCACAGCACAGATACTCCTGTTGTGTACTACAAAATTTGTTTAAGCAGAAGCTCCTCAGTGTCTTGGTGGACTGTCAAAATTGTCTCATCTGTTTTTTGGTCACATCTCAAGATTGTCCATCTTGTTCTTGAACGATCTCCAGAGGTGGGAATACCCACCCAGAGTTACATGCTACTTCCTGATTTTTCCCAATACTCCAAATAATTTTTGCTCCATCATTCTACAGCTGTTTATGGTGGTGAAGATGATGATGTCCCTTTTTTGTAACTTTGTTTAAAAAATTTGAAACCCCTTTTTTTTTTTTAATTCACTTATTTTCTTGTTGATGCTGGAAGTGATTCTATCCCTGTATATCCCTAGAACTGAGCCAGGTGTTCAGCTGAGCCTTTGGGGGCTGATAATGAAGAGCCTAGATGACTGAGATGCAAACTTAATTTTAGGTAAGATGACCATAGGCTTATATTTGGGTTTATTCATGTGTAAAGTCAGCTGATTGTTTCATGAGGATATGGTGGTACTGGGTGGGCTTGATTAGTTTGCACAAGTTGATTTCTGTCCTGCACTGCTTATGTGAGAAGTTTCTTTCATCTGAAATGCACTTTTAAAAAATCCAATCCAATATCCCTTTGGTTTTTTCTGGGAAAATAGCGAAATGATTTATGGTTTTTTAGGGGAAGGAAAAAGAAAGTGGGTCGTGAAAAAAAGGAGAATTAATGAGACTAGAATCATTCCTGCTATTATGGGTTCAGCATAAAAACTTGTGCCTGTTATGTGGTGTTGATACCAAATTGAAAGAAGAGTTGTTTATTTGAAATCTGTGAACAGAAAGAGAGGTTTGGCTGTTGTTTTACATGGAAAAATGTTGCAACATGTAAAAACAGCTATATAAGTTCATAAAGAAATGTTTGTCTAGGAATTGTCATAATTCCATCTGATAGGAGTTTCATTTTTCATATTTATTACTTTTTTGGGTAGTGGAAGATGATAAATGTGTTTCTGAAGTTTGGAAATGAGCTGTTTTTAATCAGCTGTCTTTATTAAAACATGCTTTTTTGGATATAGCAAAAGGGTGAACACAAAAATGTTGCTAATGTTGAAAGGTGCTGAGTAAAGTCACCTGGACAATCCCATCCCTATTCACTATCAGTGGTTTTGGATTTCTTTTGTGGAATTCATCCTAGCAGGCAGTAGATCCCAGGAGAGACATCAGAATCTTAAATGGGCAGAGAAGTAAAAGAACACTGATCTCATGAATATGTATGAGAATTATGATTAGCGACAGCTTTTAGCTGCAAAAATTACATCTTGATTCAAATTTACTAAAGTTTTATTGATGTTTCTCAAGGTATCTCTGAATTAACACTTAATAGGCCAGATCACTGCTGTAAAGTTGAAAGTCTTTTAGAGACTTTTTCATTTTCTTTTTTATTAGGCTTTGGGTTTAAGGGATACTAAGATCTCTCCCAATCCATACGAGCAGCCTGTGTCCATAGGAACAGTGAGTGATCAAAGATCTGCGTAGTCAAGTATTCAACTTGTTCTCTCTGACTTGGAAAAAGTGACCTCTGAGCAATGCAGAAACCTTTCAAGTCTTAGTTTGGGCAATCTCAAAGATCAGATTTTTCTTTTTTTTAAAAGTCCCCAGAAGGCTCCTTTCGAGACCAACAATCCACAGGAAATAAAAATGCTTTTGGAAGCATGCGGTTACGATGCAATTAGATGTAACTAGAGGTGTTCCTCTCAGCAGATTCCAGAAAATAAGGAGTGAAACCTGAGCTTTGAAACGTTGATAATTATAGATAAGTGTAATTATGCTGAACTGTATACTGATTCTGAGAGGTACAGCTGGAATATTGCATGTACTGCTAATTAGAGTGGAAATATGAAGGAAAAATTAGGTAAGAGCATAAAGAAATGAAATGTTCGCGTTATGCTATTAGCCTGAATGGCTAAATCACAGGGGATTTTAGAGTCAGAGAAAATAACA
>WBND01000452.1:571565-596875 GCA_013398595.1 Tychaedon coryphoeus
TTTTTTTTTTTTTTTTTTCAGAACAGAGGAGTTAATTGTAGAGAAGATGTGATGTCAGCAGCTGAAGCAGATGGTGATCAGGGCAGCAGGGACTTGTGCTGCTCCAGCCCCCCTGCCCTCCCTCAGGCTTGAAAGCAGTTCTTCCACACTGGTAATGCCAACTTCCATGACCTCACTATTCAGAGATGTTTTCCTTACAGCATTGCCATTTTTCAATCCCGTAATTTTTAGAAGCCCTGCTCATAATTTCGGAATAGCTGAGTTTAGCCAAAAGGATTTTCACCAGGGATAGTGATTATAGAATGTTCCTGAGGTCCAAACTGCTTTGACAGCCGAGGGGAGGTTTCCTTGCTCTCTGCTTCCCACCATGCTCAGAATACTGACAGTCTTTGCTAGAGCAATGCAGGTGTAATTCTGGTACAGTTGTAAGGGCAAGGGATAAATGAGAAACCCCCTCACACTGCCTTTAGTGCCAAGTCTCTGGGGTTTAGGGGAGTCTGGGATGGGAATGCCAGCTCCCAAAGGCAGCTTGCTGTGGGATCACTTGTGCGCCGTGATGTGCTTGCTGACAAATGTCACATAAAGAAATTTAGGGGGAAAAAGAAACCACATTTTCTTAAAGTGTTTTAGATCACTCTGTGGCCTAACCACATGCTCAAAAACTTCCTGAGCTGGAAACAGTCTCCAGATGACCTACAGGCTTTAAAACTTACCAAAACAAAAAGTTCTCTACCACAAAAGCATTCCAGTGGTTGTACTCTGGTCGGAAATAGTTTCTCATCACACGCTTTAATGCTGAAAAATGCACTGGTTCCTTGTCACCTTTCATTCTTCTGCAGAAAAGACAAGGTTGCTCTGGTTTAGCATGGCTTTTGGCTTATGGGGTGGCTTTGTATATACAGCCATAAATTGGGGCACACAGTGAAACTTTTCAGTGACTTGCCAAATGGTTTCCAGTGTCAGCCAGGCACAACTGTTTGTCCTGGCATCGATTTCCATAGCATTCAAACAGCACAATGCACACCTCTAGACAAGAGATTCTAGAATCTCTTTTGTGTGTGTGTGTGTGTTTCAATGGAAAACTTTTATCTACTCTGAATATGGGGAATAATTGAGCACCATGTCCAAGAGTAATTTCAATTTAACAATACCATTTGTCCATGATTTCAGTGGGGCTTTGAGCTACAGGATTTATGATTGAGGCTGGCATGGGAGAGCTTTTCTCTGATCTTTGACACTTAAGCTTTCTCTAAGCCTAAACAGGCACAGATATTCCAGATCTGTGCTCACATCTGCTGTGAACTGCAGCCTTTACCCCCCTCCTTACAAGTACACAGTTAATCTTGTCTCTGCTCATCTGAGAACAGAAATATCTTTCAATACACATCCCTCCAATCACAAGTATAATGAATATATTTTTTGCCAGCTGGCCAGGGTTCATTCTGAGTCTCTCTCTCTCTCCTGGTCAATAAACTTAATAATTCTAGAAGATTTACCTTTATGTGCTTCAAAGCTCTTTATTTAGCTCCGTTTCATATGTGACTTCACACCTATTCCTCAAAATACAACTTTCCTTTTCAAAATTTGGCAGTTAAATTAAGAATTTAACAGAGAGGCTTCAGCTTTCTGTGAAGTTCAGTATTAATAATTTAAAATAAAAAAACCACGATAAGTTGCAAGGCCAAGAGGAGCAAATAATTTTCATTCTTCAATTTTAAAATTTCTTCAATTTTAAAATTTAGGTTGCTGGTGGAGGTAGAACCTGCAGGATTTAGACCTATTATCTGTGGCTATTTTTGTGCCTTAGGAATATTCTGTAGACTGCCAGCATTGGATATAAATGTGTTAGAACTGAGAAGTCTTGTTCTTTGGGTCATTTTTCATTTTTGCAGGAGTCAGCCCCTGCTTTTTGTTGTTGTAGGGCACCATCTTTCCTTCATTAAAGCTTACACTCGTGTGGAACTTCCCTCCAGGAGATGTTAAACATCATTATTAGAGGAACACTAGAATCTTTCAGAGTATAAGGCTAAGTATATTAAAAATGAAGCCAACAAGATTTAATTAATCAAGTAAGTAAAACTTAACTCAATGTAGGATGAACTGTACCTGAACCATGTAGTTCTAACACTTGCAATCCTGCAAGGATTCTTTTAGCACCTCTTTAGATCCTTACCAGCAAAATTTTGTAGGATTTTTCCTGAACTATCATCTCTTTCCTTTTGGAAGTCACAAATGCTTTCAATATGTATGTATTAATAACTTTTCTATAATATATTTCAATTTTCCTTGAACTTTATAACAGTTCTGACCAGCTGTACTGAAAAGTCAA
Source organism: Tychaedon coryphoeus (assembly GCA_013398595.1). Taxonomy (NCBI): domain Eukaryota; kingdom Metazoa; phylum Chordata; class Aves; order Passeriformes; family Muscicapidae; genus Tychaedon; species Tychaedon coryphoeus. The sequence goes on from WBND01000452.1 coordinate 573,895, forward strand.
CTAAAAGCTGGTCTGTAAATTCTGATGAGAGAACATGCCTTCAGTGGGAGCTGAATTTGCTCCCAGCTTTCTTGATTTTCAGATCTGTTGCACACAACACCTTCGTGGCTCTGCTGACGTCTTTGCCTGAACTTTGTGGTGTGTTTTTTATACACTTTGTTCTAGCTGAACATAATAGAGGCTTGGCTGGTTTAGAATTAAGTGTACAATCAACTGTTCTCTCCAAGAAGATAAACAATACTGATTAACTATTTCTTTCTGTGTAAAGATAAATCCCTGTGAGCAATTCCTGATTCTTGGTGCTGTGTAATACATCAGTCTGAATGAGAAAGCAGAGCAAACAATCATGTCCACTTTTCCATTTTCCTTCTTTTTTTAAGGTGACAAATGTGGTAAGTGAATTAGAGTTTACTTTTTAAAACTCAATCTTTTTAGGGTATTGTTTCACTAGGCAGATTCTGTGCTATTAGGGAACAAATGGAACAAATGTATTGGCAACAACCCAGCTTGCCAGACCAGTCTTAATAAGAATTTCTGTGCTAATTATCCTCACTCAATGCTACAAGTTCATATTTTCTATTCAGAAGTCTATAGATCCTCTCAGTTTATTGCTTTTGTCCCAGCATAGAAAATCTATTTAGATGCAAGCTGTGTATCTTCCTGGAATGACTGATACAGAGCTTGCAGTCCTTGATCTGAAACTCTCAAAACCTTGCCCTGCACTGTTTCTTTTCTCTCCTTCTTATGCCATTGATATTCATACCAAGGAATCTCCAATGGGAAGAAATAATCATTTTTCTTCTCTTCCAATTTTTTTTTTTTTTTGCAACGGGACCAAATGTGATTTTTCTCTGAGTTAAAAAAGGTGGATAGCTCTTCTTATTTTCCATCAAGTTCAAGGCAGATAAGGCCTTAAACTAAATCCACCACTGACCTGAGACCTCTGAGCTGTAACACACCCTGGAGCAGACCAAGGGTCAAACACAGCCCTGCACAGTGGCTTAGAACAAACCCTATGATCTAAGTGCCTCATAAATCCTGAAAAAATGCTTTTTCTTTTTATGGGGATAAATTTTACCCAACTCAAGGTACACCTTGTGTTGAGTGTAGGTGTTTGGAAAGATCTTTGAACCTTAATTGCAGTGAGGCAGAGAACAGTGCAGGTACAGGTATTGCAATCCAGTCTCTGTTATCCAGTGCTCATGACACCAAGTTGTTAAAGTCCAAAAGAAATCACTTTGACTTGCCAGAGTAGACACAGGGTGCTGCTAGTGCAGCTGTGCCATTGCTTGTGTGGGGCTGAGGGGTCACAACTTCTGTAGGTATGGAATGTACAACATGCATAAAAACATTTGTGCCTACTATGGCAGCAGATAAACATTAGTTAGTAATTAATTACTATTAATTAATGCATCTGCAGCTTTATGAAAAAGTGTAAGTAATACACAAAGCCAGCTCCCATGGAGTTTTTTCCTAAAGGCATAGAAAGCCACCTCTACTTGGGATGAATTCTGTTTACTCCATGTCAGCTGTTTCAATCTTAAAGCTCTGGAATTCAAGCTGTGTTTATGCTTAACAACTGATCACAATCTCCAAGATTTTTTTATCCTTTACTTTGCAACACTTAAATCTGGTCCTATGTTTCTAGAGAAACTGCTTGTGAAAGCAAGATTTAAGATTTTGTTTTGCATTGTTATTTAAGCTTGAGATGAAAATTTGCACTAATGAGTTGCAGATGCACACTTTTACTTAGGAGCTGGATATGGTAGGATCACCAAGCTGGCTAGAATAAATAAATAAATAAACAAATAACCAACAGGAAAATATTTCAGAAAATAGACATTACTTGCCTGCATCTTGCAGACAATTTAGAAGATAAAGGGATTGTCATGGGTTTCCTTATTCTTGCCTGTTTCATGGGGTTTGGTTTTTGTTTGTTTGTGGCTGGATTTTACATTGAAACTAATCTCAGATTTTAGAGCCACAGAGTCAGTAAATTTAGAAAAGAACAAGCAGGGTTACCCAGAGGAGGTTTCCCAGCATGATGCTGGTGTTGTCAGGTTTTCACAATCTTCAAAATCTGTTCAAGTCCCTCTGGACACAGTACAGCCACCTTGTGCAGAACTCACTCCTCTGATTTTCCAGGCCTTTGGAGATTCCCCCTGACTGCTCCTGCTAACCTCTGCATCCTTCAGCATCTGCAAAAGGATTCCAGGATGATTTGCTTCACCAGAGCCACAGGGATGCAGGTGAGGCTGAACAGCTTGTGGTTTTTGGATCCTCCTCCTTTCTCTTTGTGCATTTACTCCTTCCACTGCTCAGGAAGCTCTTGCAGCTGCCAGGAGCTTTCAGAGGTGACTGGGCAGGGCCAGCAGCCAGCTTCCTCAGCTCTCATGGCTGCATCCCACAGATCCCACAGATCCCAGGCACCTGGATCCCAGGGTGTTCAAGTGCTTCCTCACCTCACCCTCCTCAAATGAGGGCAAGTCTTTCTCGCTCCAAAAAAAAATTCATTAAAAGCAAGATAGAGCAGCATCCTGCCATCAGTATCAAGACCTTGGATTTTAATCTAATGAGGCATTTTGGTTTGTTTTTTTTTTTTCCCATCAGAGTGATCCTGGAAGGGGCTGAGCATCCAAAATTCCACTGACAGTTTCTTGGCCTCTGAGCTCCCACTAACATTTCACAGGATCAGCCTCTCCAGAACCACTTAGGAGTTCCATGTGTAAACTTGAGGACTGAATCTTGGAGATATGACATGCATTTTGTTTGTTATTTTAGGCCACTTTATACTTGATCTGATCTTCAAGGTCAGTGTTCTTGTCTCTCTGTGAAGACAAACAAGTTGGTGTCTTTCTTTGGCCAGGACATGACATGTCAGAAGTTTGTGTGACAGAGCTGCAATTTACATTTCCCCTGGTTCTGACAGCTGCCAGCAGAGGAGCAGAGTGCTGTTCCCTGCCTGCACTCATGGCTGTGCCCCACCATTTCTGTAATTCCTTGTGGCAGCACTGTCCTGGGAACTTTGTTATCTGACCTGGGGAGGTGATAACAGTGCTCACACTCATGTGAAAAAATGGTGATGCTCATGGACCTCAGCAGGGTTTGTGCTCTCTGCCAAGAACCTGCACACTGAGGGATATTCATGACTATTCCACACCAGGCCTTTAACAGGAAGAATCAGTGACACTTATCCAGGCAATTTTCCTATCTCTCAATATATTTATAGTGCAGTTTTTGTGACTGTTTTGTGGATTTTTTTTGTTAAGCCTCTCTCATTTTTCAGTCCACAAGTTGTAACTTGCTCGGCTTTCCCACTGTTTGGTTCCCAGCACCAAAAAGCTGAGATAAAATCTTAGTCAGTAAAGTGAGTTTCTGGTGGGATATGTAAAATTGTAGTTCCCCAAAGAACAAAGAGTTTGCAAATGTTCGTTGTGATTTGTTTTTTCAGCATAGTGTTATATGTAATGTAATAATATTTTTAAAAGTGGTGGCATAAAAGTGATCAAAATTGCAAAGTTCCAATTATGTGCTTTTTGGGGGGAGGCCAAATAGGGATACCAAGCCATAAAAAACTGTTTCATTTGAAATTTTTGTTCTGGTGAAATTTTATCAGAATTGGCATGTGAATTTTAGTATTTTACCCCAGGGAAACTGATAATTTTCTAATTGTCACTATTGTATTATCATTATCAGCATTTACAGGGGTTTTTGCTTTATTTTCCTGTATTCTAATAGGTGAGCAAGAAAATTTAGGAAAAATCATCTGTATTTACAAGGATTTGTCTGTATTTATCCTACATCTCCACTCTGTAGCCTGTCCTTTCCCACTTCTCTCAGCTTTTAAAAGACATTCTGGGTATCTTAGCAGAGGTCTCTTCTCTGGAACACTCTGCTGGGAAGAGCTGGGAATCTAAACAAAAGAGAGGAAGGGTAGAGATTAATGTCACCCTTTTGCTAATGGAGTTTTGATAAACACACTGAAGTCATCAATTGACCCTGGGACAGAGCCAGAACCTGAACCCTGTGCCCCAGCCCCTGGGAGCTGCACAATGATTTTATTTTGCTGTTTTACCAAGGAGCTTTGCCATAGGTGGCAGCAAGTGAGAGGCAGTAAAAACAGAACAATTGGCTGTTTATTCCTTATGATGGTTTGCACCTCTCACCTGCAGCACCAGCACTGCACACACTCAGAGCCACCACCCTGAACAAAGCCATTGTCTCAGACACAACCTCTTCACCATTTAGAAACATTTAATTTCATTATTAAGACACTTAAGACACCGTCTTCTTAAACCCCATAAATATTCCTGGTCCTGTTCTGAGAAAAGTTGTTAATGAAATGCTGGCCCCTACTAAATAGGGTTATTTCTCTACTGCAGAAAGATGCCATTGTAGTGAACAAAGGAACTTCCTTCTATTATTTGTAAACTGCAGGAGGCTAAACAATCTATTGCATTATAAACTGTGCTCTCACACACAGATATTCACATACACTGCAAAAGAATTCATGCTTTGTCTGGGGGAAATGAAGTCCCAGAGGTAATTTCTGGACTGTGTGGGAAATAATGCCTCCTGCAGAAAATTTATAGCTATGATTGTTCAATTGAAATGAGAAATATAGTGTTAAATGTTTTGAACAAAAGCATTCAATTGTTGCATGTTTTTCAGCTGGCTCCTACCGCTGCCAATTTACAGAAATTATAAATCCTGGTCAGAGTTCCAGGTTACTTCCCAGGAACTAGTTTGACTAAATTCAATATATTGTTTTGATCATTATTTGATTATTATTCATTGATTATGCAATGAAAAACTAACTTTCTGACATGTCTTTTTCTCTCCTTATCTCAGGGTCCTGTGCACGTTTGCAGGGAGGTGCATTAAACCCCTTTACTGTCCTTCCCCCTTCCAGCTGCCCTTGCCTTCTGACATCCCTGATAAGGTTTCTTTGGAGTTTGGGGGATTATCAGCAGGTGCACAATTTCCTTTTTGCTTTAGCTTCTGTGTCAGTAGAAGGAGCACAAGTGCAGCCTGCCTGTTCCAAAAGCTTGTGCTTCTAAAGCACATGGAGCTGGGTACATGCTAATGTCAGATAAGGGCAGATTTGTGATTGTTATTTCTTCTGCTTAATTGATGATAGGAATAATTGAAAGTGAAGATAACATTTAACCCTTTGGACTTGCACAGATTTGAGAGGCTGTATTGTTTTCACCTACTGACTCTTTCCAGTGAGGTGAGTTTTATCCCTCAGGGGGAAAAACTTGATCCCAGCAGTAACACTGAAGAAAACTCCTCTGATATGCTAAGGAAAAAAAAGCCTTGTTTGACCTTAAGGTCCTCTGTCCCTTTCTCCTCAAGTCTGAGTCCACTTTGCCTAAGACTGCCATTAAACAGTGAAAAGCTCAAGGCAGTTGTGGTCTTGCAGTCACCATTTAAGGGATGTTGGGAATTAGAGAGAAGCCCTAAATTGCTTGTCTAGTGAAAAGCCAAAGCCCTCATTCACTGCATGGGTTTTGGACCAGATAAGGGGCTTGTATTAACTCTGTATTTGCAGAGATTCCTTTAAGTATGGCTTTTAAAGTGCATTTAAATCCCTTACTGTCAACCAGTGATGCCCAGAGCAGCTTTTATTGCTGGGCTTTGAGGAGAGCTGAGAACTGTAGATGAATGATGCAGATACAACCAGGTATTTCCCTGCAAAATATCTATCCATCTATAGCTATTCAACTTCTCCTGTTTAGTTAAACTAATAATTTAAAGATAACCATCAGGCATTTTTCAGCAAACCCCTCACTGAAACAATTGCATGTTTCATAGTTTCCGAAAGCTTCCACAAAAATCAGCAGATTTATGATGTAAAGAAAAACACCCTATCACATTCAACAGCTTGTAAAAACAAACTTCCTCCCCAGTCAGACATTCCCTGATCAGGGTGTAATCTGTTTAAAGGGCACTTGCTGGACAGGAGCTTTGGAAATGTTCACTGGGGGGTTTCTTGTTGTCTCAGTGAGGTTGTGACAGAGTGTAGTGTGTGCTTCTGTCTGCTCTTGTGGTGCCTTCCTCCTCCTCCTTGTTAAAAAGAAAAAAGATGTGATCTTCTACCTACACAGCTAGTCTCCATTTTCCTAATGCAGGTGTTTCTCAGTTATGGTCCCAATGCTTCCCTGCCCTAGGGAGCTGAGTCTACTCCAGTCAAAATATGGCAGCAGCGTTTGAAGTTGCCCATATGGATTGGCTAAAAGTAACAGTGAGATCAAAAATGCCTCCAGCAAACCATAGCCCATATAATGCTGCATACTGCTTGGGAATATAACCACAGGAAAGTCAGGAAGCTGGGAGATTTCTCAGAAAACAGAACTGGACTCTGCTTAACTTATTCTCTGAGGTACCTTTAAAAACTCAGTTATGTAATAAATGTGGTCAGGAATTATTTGTTGAAATGGTTTATGTGTGTGTTGGAAAGTGGCACTTCATCAGAACCACAAGTTTTCTTCTTTTTCTGAAATATTATTCCGGTTTCCACAAAACTTTCAACAGGACAGATATTTTAAGTGCAAGGCAGAATTGGTGGGCCTAGAACTGGGGCTGGTAGCTGGGGATGTCCATGCAGGAATATCTGGAAGTCCAGAAAATGTGATAACAGAAACAAATTAATGCACATGGCCCATAATTGGAATTTAGCTGGGAATTAAAAGACAAGGTGTGGCAATGGGAAGATAAATGCACTGTAACAGATTTACAATTTGAAACAGTAAAAACAGTCATATGCTAAGGCACAGATTCTGACTGAGTTAATAAGGGCTTTGTGGATTTCTGTTTGTGAAAGGGACCATGTGTGTGTTTGCCTCTCATGGCTGGGGGGGAAAGGGACACCCTGTCAGGCCCATTCCATTCTTGTATTGTTTAAAAGTCTTCTAAATTCTTGTCTTCATTTTGTTGCCATGTGGTATCAGGCTTTGAGCATAAGGTGGGAGGGAGCAATAAAACCTTTCCCTTCACAGATTTATTTGTAAACTCTCACTTCATACAAGCATTGAATTAGTTGCCCAAATGGAAGCTGAGCCATGCCATCTCAATTTTGTGCACTTTCATGCAGTTGCACTCATAGTTATAGGGACATTTCTCAATTTAACAAAGCCCAGGAACAGGGGAAATGTGACAAAGAGCTGGTGTGAGAGACAGAAATTATCAACAGAAGATCCTATAATGCTCAGCATAATATTCTTTAGTTTCTCTTTTCTTTCTGTTTATTTCTGGTCTGAGATATCTGCAAAATTTTAAAAAGTAATGCATCATATTTTCACCAGGGCAATCTGTGAAAACTTTGAAAAGTGCAACTATAAGTGCAGTGAGGCACTTTCTGTTCCTTTAAAATAATAGACAGAATTTAAAACATATTATTTAGTGCACAATGCTAGAATTAATAAAAACAACTTCGTGTTCTTAAAAAAAAAGAAAAATTATATTTGGAAAAGTTATGTTACAGTGGGTCACAGTAAACATAATTGTCATCAATAAATCAAAGATAACTCTAAAATTAAATTTCAGGTCCATCAATTTTAGGCTTCTAAGAGAACATCAAATCATTTAAAATATAAGAGAGTAATAGAAGATGGCAGATTGTTTGTTCTCAAAAAGCAGTAACCTCTTGAGAAATGAGGGACTTGGGAACTAGAGAGCCTACTCCAATAGTGATGTATGGAATAGAGTACTTATTTTCAAACTGCTGCAGGAAAGCATGAAGGTTTACAATGAATTGATCTAGGATAGTTACAGGTGATCCTACCTGCTAAGTGGTTTGTCATTCACATCCTGGAACACCACACAGTTTTAGCACTTAAACTGCCAACAGAGTGTGGGACCTGAGAAGATGTGCCAATAAACATCTGTGGAAATGGGTATTGGATAAGGACAATTGGCATCTTTAACAAAATTAAGGAGCTAGTAATGAACTCTCATTTTTCCTGTCACCTTTGAACTGGTTCTGACAGGATACAAAGGAGCCCATTCCTTCTGGCATGATCTGTGGGAGGCCAGCTCCAGTGGGCTGTCCTGGCTAGAGCAGTTTTAGCTGACAGATGGAAAAATAAGATTTTAACAAACCTTGATTTAACTTATTATGTCCATAAGATGCCTGGTGCCATGATCATGGCCGTGGTATTAATCCCTCCTCTCAACCAGCCCAAATCCAGCACAATTCCTGCTGAGCCCTGGAAGTTGGAAGTTGTAAATTGACCACACTTCCAAAATACTAAGGCTTTGAACTGGCTTTACTGTTCCTAACTTTGGCCATCTGAAAGTTAGGCCTCAGTCTAAACTGGGGGTCTGTCCATGCTTTCAAATTTGTCCAGAGAGACCAGAGAGAAGGAAAAACCCCAAAAACCCATCAGAGAGAAATCTGCACATGTTATTTTGGACATGTATGTTAGGGATGGGGTTAATTTCTCCATCTCCCACATTTAGTGGCCTGGCTCAGTTGTAGGGCTCCACACTGGAGAAATGTGCCCAGAAATCCCAGAAGGATTTCCCTGTGGTGCAGAACGAGCACAGCAGTGCAGTCTGGTTGGGTGCCTGAGAGTCCAGCTCTGGAAAACCTGTGCTGAGGTTTGAGTTGCTCTGATTATTGCTGTTTTCTGTGCATCACCATTTTTTCTGTTCACACCCACTACAAGCTACCTTCCTGTGTCTTTTAGGAGAGAAGCAACCACTGTGTAAGGAATTGCAGCTCTCCCAGAGGGCTGTTTCTCTATGGATATTTTAGTGAAACTGAAATTTTCATTCTTTAATGAAAGCAGACTCTGACCTTCATGGGTGTTGTGCCTCGTGTCCTGCTGCTTTCCCAGTGTGAATTCCCTCTGCCTGGCTGCTGTCTGTGATGGCCAAGGTTTAAACTGGCAGTTCTGAGAATGCTCAGGCCAGGATTCACCAATTACCTGCTTTCCTTAGGAATCTTTAACCTTCCTCAGTGACTTTTTAGTTTTTATTGAATTAATGCCTATTTCAATAGCACTTGAAGCAGATATTTTGGGTTGGATTAGTTGTACTTTTGAGGGAGGTGGGAGTGGGGGAAGACAAAGACATTCCTAAAGAGAAAAGGTGATTTACACTGTGATTTACCAGCCACACAGTTGACAGTGCACTCAGCACTGAGAAGATAGGGCATTTAACCATGCACTAATTCATGGTGCTACTAACCCTATTTCAGAACTCACTCGTTGGGAAGCCATCAAGAAAAATGTGTAAACTATTAAGGATGTGACTGTAAAATATAGATTTGTCTGTGACAGAGCCATGCTAGAATGATAAAGAGAAGCTTCATTTTTCTGTCCTATTGCTTTTCTTCAGATAGCAGGGTAAAGGGTGAAGATTTGAAAAATTTTGTGCAGAGGCAAATGGGAAGAAAACTCTGAATTCTGTCAAGAGTACCTTTCCAGGTTGTGAACTCACCCAAGTAAAATTCATAGTGGGATATAATAAAACATGGGTTTCCTCATTAAATCCTTGATCCAGCCTTTAGCTGCCTGCTTAGAAAGATTTGAGTTGAACTAGGACTGATCCTTGTATCACTTTCCTTCCAAGGAAATCTATTGTGCACGTTTTCTTGACTGAGTGCCCACAGTGTTCCTCTGTGTTTGCCATATGATAGCATAAGTGTTGTTCAAATAAGGGCTTCCCCAGGAAGGAAAGAGTCCCTGGACTCAGGGCAATACAAAATCAGGTGTCTGAAAAGTCATTGTGTTTTTTAAAAGGTAAATGGTAACAAAACTGAAGAACCCAAAAACGCCTGGACCACCAGTTCTGGTGGTGAATTCTCACAGAAGCCTTGCTGCTTCTCAGGAGAACTGAAATACCATTCCTGTGCTAAACATTACCAGCAGCAGCACAGTTCCTGCTCCTCTGAGGTGCTGGCAGTGTGAATGCAGAGGTAAGTGATACGTGTGTTTCAGCCATTTGGGCTTTTGACCTTCTCACTATTTGTTTGCCACTTCATTCTCCCACCTGTAACCCGGAGATTTATGGCAGAGCCAACTCATTAATCCTAACCACCATGTTTTCCTGTGGAAGCTGGGCTGGCTGTCCATAAACTGCAAAAGGACTCCCTGGCTGTCAGGAGCACCTGTGGGAAGGGAAGGCTGGTGTGTCCCAGGGCACTGCTGGGGTCAGAGGGGTTTATTGTGCTGCCCTATCCCTGGGAAACCTGGCAGGGCTCCTCACACCCCGGGCAGCTGAGCTGAGCTGGGATTTTTTGGTTTTTAATTTTTTTTTTTTTTTTGGTCTATGTGTGTTTTCTTGGCATGCTTTTCAGTAAGGTCTTCATCTTTTTTTTTTTTTTTTTATTTTTATTTTATATTTTTTTTTTTAATTTTTTTTATTAATAAAAGCAAGTTTTAGATGTGAGTCTACAGCTCCTCCAAAGACAAGGAGTCTTTACAAAGTTGACTGGAGCTAATTTTGGTGAATAAGCTGTATATGGACCCAAGCCAAAGCCCATGAAAGTCACCTGTGATCTTTGCACTGACTCCTGTGTGTTTGGCCTCACATCCTCGGGGCAAAACGCCGCCACTGTGAGTCACAGGAATACATTTTGCCCCACAATTAATTAAAATTCATTAGATTCATGAAACTACTCATGAGATCAAAACAGAAATCAATATGAGAGTGGTGGGTTAGCAGTGAATGTTGTCACTCCATAGTCACGTTTTACATTTATTCCTTGACTTTTGTGGTTTTTTTATGTTCAAGAAGTGACAGTTTCATTTTGTGATTATCCTGCTTGCTTGCATTTGCAGTGCCCATTTTTATAATGTCTATGCACCAATTTGTGAGGTTTAGTTGGATATGAAAAGCTATATCTTTTTAAATTTTCAGTAGTTTTTGTGAATAAGGAAAGTGGATGATATTGCAAAAACGTATATGAAACATAAAGCACTAGAATTACAAACATTATATTGAAATACTTGGCCTGAACTTCGAAAACAGCAGATAATAATACAATTTTTTGACCATTTATACAATATAATTTGCCTTTTATCTGTATTTATAGATTTTAAAATTTATACAATATAAATATGTATCTGAATGCATTTTTTTAAATGGTCTTTTTTTCCCATGAAGGTTAAGTATCTTGCCAAGAAAGACTTTCAGATTTGCCAAGCCATCTGTGTGTAGGATTTCTAGGCACCACTCTCAGAGGAATGAAAGTTGGTTCTCTTTGGTGCTGGCATTATAGGCACCCATCCACCTCTAAAACTGTCCCATTTTTTTTTTTCCCTAGATCTGCCAGCCAAGGAATGTCATCCAGTGAATGTGAGTGCAGCCTCCAGCATCCAGGCATAATATTTGGTGATATCCATTTCTGGTTTTACACAATTTGCCACAAAACCAAAAAGTACTGACTGTTCTCAGAAATTTTTTTTCCTTCCTGCACATTCATGCTTCCTTAATCGTCCTAGGTTTTGGGGCTTTGTTTTTTTTTTGTTGTTTTTTTTTTTGTTTTTTGTTTTTTTTTAATCAGTTTGTTTTTCAAGCGTTTGTTTAATTTATGAGTTTATTAATTTTCCAAGAACTTTTGCTAGTAGCATGATTTGCCTGTGTTTTTCCAACAGGAAATGAAATCAAGACTGGTGAATGATGCCAATTGCCAAAACTTTATTAACACCAGAGAAATGTTTTTTGGAGAAAAGTTGAGTTTTACCACCTGTGTTCTCAGTCCTGAAGATGATTTTCCGTGAGAACTTGGGCAAATCCCCTCCCAGCACTCCACCTCTGTGTAACATGGGAAGATGTGTTATCCAGCCTAGAAAAAACACAGCTCAATGTAGAATAGAAAGTCTGATGATGGGGATGAAAGCTGTTCTAGCTGAGCCAGATCTTGGAGCCTTGAGGTTTTTACAAATTAGCTTGTGATGTCCAGTTAATGATTCTCAACAGTTTTAAAAAAATAAGTTATGAGAACAAAGCAGAGCAGATTGTGACAGAATCCTTCACTCCCTTTTTACTCAGACAATAACTGGATTTTCAGCCAGAGCTTGCTTATGTGCATGCTGAGCAAAAACTATTAGTGGTCCCTAGAGAGGTAAATCATTTTTTATTGTAATCTGTGAGAGTGTCTTCTCTGCCATCCACTGCATTGGATGGGTTGGATTGAGTTGTACAAGAAGAGAAGAAAAAAAGGCAAACAAACCCCAAACTTAAATACCACATTACTCAATGGAAATTTGCTTCCAAGCGTTTTCAGGGTTTCCCATGTGCCAGAATGGCAGTTGTTGATTCCAGCTGCACAGTACAGGATGTCTCCTTTTACCCAGCTATTGCTAGGGAAAATCAGCCTTCTTTTATGAAACATGTTAGTTCTACTATGGGTTCTTTGGGGTTTCTGTTGTTGTTTGTTTTTTTACAATTCTTCTGGAGTTTGAGTCACAAATCCAGTGGAGGGGTTATCATCCAGCACAGCAGTGGCATGGTTTGGAGATGTGCTGGTGGAGGGACAGGGGTGCCACAGTGACAGGAGAGCTTTCTCTGAAAACCCCTCAGCAGCAGTGGGCTGCCTTTGTTAGGACAAACTGGAGGAGGTGTTCATTGGAACTGTTTGTGTCCATGACAAAACAAAAGGAAAATGTTTGAAGGAGAGACGGAATCAAATGGGAAGAATTCTCTGACACATATTTAATGTGATGCTGATAACCCTGAGCAAATTCACTGGGACCTGGAGAATAATCCAAACCAGCTTCAGGTGAGGCTCTGGAATTGAAAACTATAAAATAGTGTAGTTTATGGACTGATGCACAAACTGATGGCTCTGAGGGGTTGGCATGAAGCCATCCAAGTGCTGAATTTACAGCAGATGGTGAGGGTGTTGCAACTCTCAATCTGCTAGAGGTAATATTGAAAAAAAATATTAAAATAGACTAACACTAACCTTAATAACAATGTTAAGGTGATACTTTTTCTTCCTGACCCCCCAGTAACAGGGAAAATAGGAATGCAAGTGCTGGTCTTTCCTTCCACCAGAGAGCTTTTGTTTTCTCTACTGGATTGACTCACAAAGTGTCTTTTTACAGCAGGTTATTTTGATTGCATTTTCTGTGTACAAACCCTTCTTCTGTAAAATACGTGTGAATTTGCACTCCTGCTTTATTATATGCCTGTTGCTGCTCCTAGTGGGCCTGTAATGTTTACAGGGTGGAGAGCAGAGGGAACTTTTTGTGGTGCTCTGTGTGATTTGACAGAGTTAGAGAAGGTTAGTTTGGGGTGGAAGCTGTGCCTGGCTGGCCTGAGGTAACATGCTGTTATTACATCCACAGGGAGAAAGCAGGGGGAAAAATCCTAGGAGATCTGTACAAGCAAAAATCAGGATTTTGATGGCACTGTGTGGAAATTCACGTTTGCTCCCCACCAGAAATTCCTTTCTCCTATAAGTTTGGGAAAAAAGCCATGCAGGAAGTGATATTTTTTTCCATAGCAGTGGATCCCAAAACACCTTATAAAAGCATACATTTGTGGCAAAACAAATCTGCCTCTGTATGGGCTGTGCCCAGATAACCATTGCAGAGCAGACTTGCAGACACAGGAATGTTTTTCTCTCCCAGACTTTTTTATCCTTATTAAAACACCCTGCATTATCAATGTAGCACAGACATAGCCAGAATTGTTGAGGTTTGCCAATTAATTTTGTTAGAATAAGCTCAGTTAAGGAGGTAACATCAGATTTACCAGTCTGGGCTGTGTGCAGGGATGTCTGGAGCAGTTAAAGCAGTGTAATAGAGAAATGAATCGAGCCCTTTTCCAACAGAGCTGTTTTTTAGCAGCTTTCACTGTTATAAAACTGAATGACACATTTGTGAATTATGCATTATGGAATTAAGAACTGCAGTTCTATGTAGCTCGTACTTTAAGCGCTACCTCTACCCTTAAGTTAGAAAAATCTCCTTGAAAAAACACATTTTGGTCTGACTAATGTTTCATAGGAAGCAGAGCCTGTGCCATAGGGGTTTTTATGTGGAACAGAACCTATTGAGCACCTCATGATGTGGAGGCAATTCCAATTCCACCAACAGAATTTTCTAGATTTACTGGCAAAGTTACATTTCAATGTTACAGCAAGTGGCCACCAGCATCCTTTAAAGCCAAAAGGGCATTCAAGTAGTCCCACCCTGGTAATTTCCTAGCCTGGTTTTGGATGCAGTTAATTAGAATTCCACATCCAGTAAAAAAAGGCAGTAACAACTTGCCTGCTCCTTCCTCCCAGTTACAGTATTGTCTTTCTGGAAAAGATACTCTGGAGAAAACACCAGCACAGCTGGAAGGACTCACCCCAAAAACAGGAGCAAGGTGCCAGCAGCATCAGCCCCAGTTTATTGGTAAAAACCCACGGACAGCACAGGAACTGCATTTTGTTTTAGCTTGCTTAGAAGAGAACCCACACAAACCAGCACTGTTCCTTCTCTGCATGGCCCTCTTGGTTGGAGTGTTCCTTTGTCCCATAGCAATAGACTTCTGTGTGAGAGAAGGGGAAATTAATCTCTCACCATTCACCTCACTGCTGCTCTGTCAGTCATAAAATGGGAGAGAGAGCTCAATTGTCAAACTTGACATCACATGTGATAATTGATACTCTGTCTATGTCCTAGGCAATAATAGGGAGAACTTCATCATGCTTTGAGAGCCCAGACTGGGTTTGGTTTGAGCCTGGCACCTGGCAGTCCCTGCTCTGGTGTCAGTCCATTCACATTTGTTAGTGGCACTGCAAGGAGAGAGAAATGCTCACTGTATTTCTCCAGAGGAGGAATGACAATGCACAGAGCTAGGCTTCTGTATTAGACTTTGAATGGGAATTGTTTCCAATTCCTTGAAACATTCTCTTTCCTCTTGGGACTTGCACATCCATTTTTGTCTAGGCAATGGTTTTGAGAGCTACTTTTAGAATGATAATTAATGCTAGGGTTCTATATTTTGTGCAAATGTGACCTGAAACCTGGAGGGCCAAGTTTCATAGAAAGGACATGAAAGGCAGGAAATTGGGGAAGAGTTGTGTTGCTTCATTTCAGTTTCCCAGAAGCAGAGGCAAAGGAAATATTTTAAATTTCTTCCAGCTCTGAAGCAAAAATGTCCCTACCTTTATCTCTCTGGGTTTGGGGGTTTTTTGCATTTTTACAGAGTTGGGTTCCAACTTCACCTGGCTTCTACAATGCACACGTTTCTCCTGGAGGAACACAGTGAGGGGACGTGCCAAGGATTTGATCTATTGGCAAGAAGACAAGAGTGAGGAAAATTAAGATGTTAGTGTCAGAATACTCCATTTCCAAGCACTTAGGGAAAGTAGAGCACCCAGAAAAACCTCACCACAAAGTGGGAACTGCTGCTACTTCCAGCAGCCCAAGTTTTGGGCAGCTTGCTGCTCATTTTTCTTGCTATTCATGTCGAGTTTTGGGGCAGGTGACACTTATCAGAATTGAAAGTTCCACTACCCAACGAGCACTGTGGCCACCAGCACCAGCTGTAAGTTTTTTTTTTGCCCTGGTGAGAATTCTGTGACTGATGTCGAGGGGAAGAGTGGGGGAATCAGCATTTCCATTCCAGCCCATTTGAAAGGGGATGGCAAACAAGACTGTGTCTCACATTTCATTGGCTGCATGGAAGTGTTGGTGTTTAATAACATCTTCCTAAGATTATTTATATAGTCTATTTGCCATTACCCGTATCAGTTCATGCCCTTTGTGTGTTTTAGATAACATTGTTGTGTTTCCTTTGACTTAAGGTTTGGTGTGCTGTGAACTTGCCAGTAGTGAGAGCAAGCCAGGGCTGCCTCTGATCCCTTCCCCAGGCTGTTTGTTAGGGAACAACCCTTTATCAGAGATGGTGAGTTCAGCTTTTGCACTGGAGGTCTCTGTAGCTACACTAGCTGCAGAGTGGGGCTCTTTGCCTGTGCCTCTGCTGATCAGAATGATGTACTGGTTGTTCAAATGGTGAGTAATATTTCTGGAGTGAAATGAAGGCAGTCAGGCAAAGCTCAGCACCTTTTCCTGGCTGGTTCTGGGAGATTGTGCCATGGGCAAACCTCAGTTTCCCTAGAGGCTGATCTTGCTCAGCTCTGGGAGTTAGGCTTGGTTTTCTCTAGAAAGCTGGCCACTCACATGAGCTTGAATCAGATCCAGCATTCTTCTGCCAGCTGCATGGCTCTCTTGGGAATTTCTGAGCAGGATCCATAAAGATCCATTCAATACACTAACCAGAGCAGCCTCCTGTGTATCTGTGCTATTAAAGAGCTGGGATAAGGCATTAGACAAAACTATCTGAACAAAAAAAATGTGTACAGAGGAAAACCTTGAAGATAGCATCTAATTGCAGCTAAACACTTGCCAAAAACCAGGAATGACTGTTGGCTGGATTGCTAATGACCTACTGATGCTGGTTGCTAGTGATTCAAAATGTAAGTGTAAGAAAGAAAAGATGATTCCAGACCCTACAAAATCCAGGAGCTGTATCTGCAGAAGGAGGTTCATGAGTAGACAGGATACAAACTATTCCAGTTCTCACTGTCTGCCTGAAAGCAAAGACAAAAAATGCATCAAGGACAGAGAACAGCTCTTCCCAGGGTACCTGTGAACCATCCTGTCAGCCCCCAAACTCCTCTGGCTCTCCTGCCATTTGGGAGTCCAGCCCCTCTAAAGGATTAGTGCTGCTTCCTAAGATTTGTGAGGATTAAGAAAAGTATTGTGGTTTTAGGTTTTGGACTTTTTTCCTCCTCCTGGATCTTAGGCTACAGGTTAATCCAAAGGCTAAATCATAACTGTGAGACTCTGGAACTTTTACGTGTGCTGACAGCAAGGCACACGGCATTTTTATTTTTTGTTGTCAGTTTCTAGTGTTAGAAAATATTCTGCAGTGCAGACTTTAATTTGTATTACAAGACAACCTCCCTCTCCAGAAGAAAAACAATATTTGATGCAAAAATTCCTCCTCAGAAAGGCTTCCAAAAAATGAAACAAAGGAGGAACAGATTATTCTTTCCAGAATTTGTGTTAAGCAAGGCTCTGAGCAAGTTCACTTCTTAACCACTCCCATTTCCTTCATCCATTCAGCAGATAAAGCTGCTCTCTAAATCAATAGCTGTTGGGCTTAAGATATTTCGTATCACAGTTCTGGAACAAAAACATTTTCATTTGTTCCAAACTGGAGTCATTTCCACTTAGTGGTAAAATGAACACACTCAGATATATATACATGTCTCTATGTATGCACATAAAGATACAAAAAGGATTAAGACTAGGTGTACAATGTGAAAAATGGAACTGGAATAATGAAGCTGTATTAGTGAATTTTAACATTAACAAAAAGCACTAACATCTGTAGAGAATGCTATTTGTTCACTGAACAATTCACAGAATAAACCTTTCACCTTGATTTCTGAGGCGGCTGAAAGATTTATACTTTAATGCATGCTTATAAAAATTTACACTTTTATTGTCACAGCACTTCAATTCAGTGCTCAGCTTTCTGTTTGGAGTGCATCAGCCAGGCCTGGTTTCAGTCTGGGGTTTCAGCAGCTGCTGTTGCTGCTCTGTTCTGCAGCAGAGCTGTCCTGTGTCTGAGCCAGGTGTCACTTCCTTGCCTTCCCCTAGGAATTTCTCAGGAAGATTATGCAGGTGCTGCATGCCTCCCTCGTTTTTCTGCCTCCCTTGGACTCGTGTTTTGATCCTGGAGGAGGATGCCCAGCTCTGCAGGCAGGGTGATCCAGCCCAGCCACCCCAGCTCCTTCTCTGGATGTCCCAGTCCTTTCTCCAGGGGGATGAGCCCCCCTGCTCTTCTCTGGCTCCTGTCTCACTTGTGCAGCCCCATGGAGAAAATGCACTTGGCAGCACACAACTGATTCTCTGCAAGCCAGGCAAAGCCACTGACCCCCCACCTTCCCCTGCCCCCTCTTCTGCTGCTTTCAAGTGTTCCTGTGCATTCCAAATGCCCACTTTATTCATCTACAAAATTCCAAATTCCCTTTGTTCATCATGAACTCATTTAATTTTCTCCAGTAACAACTATTCCCAGTCTTCTCTGTCTTAATCAGTGACTTTTTGCTGAACCATTCTTGCTCTGATTAGTTTCTTTATTTGCATTTTAATATCCAAGGTTTATTTTCCTCTTTAATCTCCATTCCTTTGTCTCACTTTGCTCTCTGGTTACAGCAGGTTTAACTCAGCAATCAAATCAGGCTCTGAGGTTGCCAAAGATCCAGCCCAAGCTTCCAGGTGAGGTGAATAAAATTTACTCCCTCAGCAGCAGTGCATCCATGTGCTCTCACCTGGAACATATCTACCAGAGAGTGACTCCTGGAGAATCTGGTTTGGTAAAATGAAAGAAATCTCTTTTGAGCTCCTGTCACCTGTGAGTTTTCAAATGGCTATAACCTGGCCAAATTGGGTGACTTTTCAGAGCATGAATAAAAGACCCATGTAAAGAGCTGCTCTTCTTTGGTGTCAGGATTGCTGCTCCCATAAGAATGTTCTCTCTTGATGGGGAAGAAGGTAAGTAAGCTTTTCTTGAAAAGAATAATAAATCTCTTTTTTTTTCCTGCTCTAGTTTTTAGTAATGATTGGGCTGTTTTGGCTGGAATCTTACATCTTCCCTTCCATTTAACTAAAACAAAAAGTCAGTCTGAAGCAGAAAATGAGCCTGGAAACTTTCAACCAGAACAGTTGGTTTAGTTATGTTTTGAGTAATGGGGAACAGTGTTCAGTGAACTTTAATACTGTAAGTAGTTCCTATTTTACTTGCAACAGGAATTTTAGTGTGGAATATGTGTGTTTCATTAAATACTCTAAGCTGAAGTCCTTGCTGTTTTCACTATGTAATGGGTATTGTATGTTCAAGTGTAAGAACTGTACTGAAGCTTACTGGAAATCAGAATATGTGTGCTCTCAAGGTTTTCAGTTTAATAAGCCAGTTCTATCCAATGTACTGGATAATAAAATTTGATGCCCTTCATAAAACAATGTATATTTTAAAAATATATACCATTGTAAAAGGCTGGTGGAAAAAAAAATTCTTTTTTGTTTTCTTGGGTCACTATTTCACATGTATGTAAATAACTGCCTTTGGTAACCTTTAATAGTAAATTACCTGTTATAGATTGCAGCAATAACAAGCAGTACAGTCTATGACTATTTTGTTTTCTGTCTTGACTTGTTAAACCTGACTGCTTGGACCTTTTTTTGTCTGTGTGTGCACTTATTGATGAAACTTCCTTTGAGCATCAAAGGCTCCCTTTAGGAAATCAAATATTCCTGTATTATTGAAACAGAACCTTGTTGGCTGAGGTTCTTTTATTTGACAGGTGAATTCCCCATGGCCTTAGAGTCCTGTGTAAGAAAATCACCTTGTTTCCAAACCACATGCTTTAGTGAAACAGAGGCATCATGTTTATCTGAGTGTTTCATCTGGGACAAAACTCCTTGGTGTGCCAAATGTCTGCTGCAGCACATGTTCAGCATTTCCTTACCACCCAAAGGTTTGGGAGGGAGTAAGTGAATTCCCTGGGTGCAGGTTTGGAGATGGCCTTGGCCAGGGGGATGTGGGGTCAGCCCTGCCTTGGAGGCACAGCCCAGCAGCTGATCCTGGGATGATAAAATTGCTCAGGAGGGGTTCCAAGCCACACAAAAATAGCAAAACAGCCACAGGGCAGCTCCTACAGACTTTGCCTTGGCATGGAGGGCTTTTGGCCATTGTGAGGGTGATCCTGGCATTGCCTGTGAAGCTCCAGGCTCAGGCTGGGCTGTCCTGAGGGTTTGGGTTCTGAGCTCCAGGAATAAGCAGGAGCTGCTGTGAGATGCTCCCCATCACAGAACTCTTCACTTGTGCCTGAGGGGTGAGGGAAACATGATTGTCAGCCTCAAGCAGGTGAACAAACTGAGAATTACTGAAATGTTTGTGTCCTTGTGTCATTGAAAACCTGTCCTTACATATGCTGCTTTGATATATAAGTGAAAGTTTCCCTATATTTTTTCCCCCAGTTACTGACCAGCTGAAGCAGCTCCTCATTTTGAGGCAGGCACCCAGGAGACAAAGTGGTTCCCAGCAAAGTTGCTTCCCTGATGTGTTTCCCTGGGATCTGTTCCATGTTCTGAGGTGAGCTAGCTTTGAGTTTGCTGCAGTTCTATTGGTTTGAGATAAATCTGTTTGTACTCCGTGATAGGAACTAAAGGAAAGTCTGGAAGCTGAGGTCATGTTAGGTGAGTTCTCATGCAGGCAAAGAAACTGTCCCAGCCTAAAAATCTTTGCAAGTTTAAGTTCAGGACAAGGTAGAAGGATGTGGCACTGGTATATCCACCAGGGAAACAGAAATAGGAGCTACAGCTTCACTCTGTTACTTCACCCCACTTCACAGCTTCAAAATCACCTTGAAAACAACATGTTACTTCGTTTTTGCTGAAGTTTGAGGTCAAAATCATCCAGGGTTAGTGTGAATATTCTAAGATATACAAAGGTATAAATAACAGTTGTATGTTGCACATATGTATTTCAGCAGGAATCCCTCCCAGGTGCCATGGATTTAACCTGTACCAGGAGCAAAGGGAGCACAGAGAGCTATTACCTTACAGTCCTGTTCTGGTTCTATCAAGTTTCCTTTCCTTTCCTCATAGTATTGAGAATTAATTCCCCCCCTGCCCACATCAGCCAAGTGACACTACAAGTTAGGGTAAAAATCCACTTCTTTTTATCTCGAGGAACTTTTTGTGTGCTATGTCTCTAAGAAATTTTCCTTCTGAGTGAGGGAATTCAGCTTTAGCTGAGCTGGCCATGGGCTTTGCTAGTTTTTTTCCTGACAAAGGGCTTGTGTGTTGTTTGTGGTGTTTGATTTGTTGCTTTCCTGGTTCTAAGGCAATGCTTGCACCCATATGGATCTTGGCCTGAGAGTGGCTGAATTTAGGGAGCCTGCAAGCC
The DNA here is from genome assembly GCA_013398595.1 of Tychaedon coryphoeus. Classification (NCBI taxonomy): domain Eukaryota; kingdom Metazoa; phylum Chordata; class Aves; order Passeriformes; family Muscicapidae; genus Tychaedon; species Tychaedon coryphoeus. Next base: position 594,829 of record WBND01000452.1, read on the forward strand.
CTGTATGAATCCAAATTTCTAGTCCATTTCTCACTTAACCAGAGCTCCTGGATGGACCAGAGCTTAGCACAGCAAAAATCAAGAGAAGTTAAGTAATCAGAGGGGGTGTCTTTGGGTTATAAAATGTCACTCAGGGGTGTACAGAGTTTGTTGGCTTTTCTGTGAGATGTTATATTTTTTTTATAATGAAGTCTTGGATCACTTAGTTCACACTTAGAAATTGTTCTTTTCCAATTAAAAAAATCAGTATATCCCTTTGACCAATACAAATTCTTATTTACTTTCTCAGGTGTACTGGAAAGAGTCTTTATGATATCTGTTTTTATAATGACAAATAGGGCTTTATTTTTGGCAGACACCCATCAAATTATAAACTTCCTTCTGGCACTTGTGATAAGAAAGCTTACATCTATGTTAACACCACTGTTGTGTATATATATGTTTTGTTTTTTTTTTAATAGGGAAGTGTGAAATTCTATGGAAAGAAGAGGGATCAGAATTCACTTTAGATTGTAATTGTGCAGTTAGTTTTCAAATAAGAAATGCAGGAATTCAGGCTGCTGGCAGTCAGATCAGGTGTCATGCACATCCCTTTTCCTTCAAAGCCTGGGGTTCATCACTGTCTTGACATCATGAATCTTACAAATGATCTACTTTCTAAAGTTATTGGCTTGCAGATGTGCTCATGTGAAAAGGTGTGATTCAATGTAGTCCATGCCCTGGGGCCATCAAGAGTACTCCTGGATGAAGGGAAATTCAAATTAATGGTGAACAAGCCACTAGCAATTTCCTGCTATGTTGCTTAAAAACCAACATGATTTTATTTCCTTCCTGAATATCAGGATAATTGCACATTTCTGGAAGGTCTGATCCTAATAACAGAGAGCTAAATATGAGTTCAGATCAGAATTTCAAAGAAATCCTAGCTCAATGCAAGAGGCTGCAAGCTTTAATTTGGCATCTTATAGAAAATGTATGGAAGCACAAACCCCGCTATTCCTAAGATTCATTATTGTGTCCTCCAGGATTGGTATTAGCTCAGGGGTCTCTTTCTGAGCTTCATTTTATCATGTCATCTATTAATTCTGCTCAGAGGAACCAAAAAAGTGTATTGTTCCTTCTGGATTTTCAGAATGATATGCAGTTTAAAATTTCAAACACCTAAATAAAAGCCAAGACAGATCATATTTACATGTAAATTTTTAGTTGTTGTGATCCACACTTAGCAGCTCCTGGACCTCTTTAGACCACCATGTCTGGGCCTGTTGGCCATTTTTTGTAGTAACAAGTGTCTTCCACTGTGAATAATAGCATATTAAATATGCCAGAATCAGTGTTTTGAATAAAAAATGTACTTCACAACATTTAGCTGAAAATAGAGTAGACAGCCTTTGTTCCATTGGCCTTCAAATGGTTAATCTGCTATGAGCAAAGGTAAAGCAATATAAATCTGAAGATGCTGAGGAAAGGAGCTTTCATGGGCCTTTTTGTTACTTTTTTAACAGAAACAAATGGTAAACATACATGATGCCAGCTGCCACAAGTAACAGCAAAGTTGAGGGGTTTGTGTGGGGTTTTTCTGAATTTTTAAAAAGCACCAAATTTCACCCAAGGCAGTTTCTGTGTGTCATATTAACTACTATTAAATACTGTCTGATATATAGAGTGATTAATGCAAGAGTAGTTCCTTCTTATTCCTTCCATATTTTTTGATGTATCTATGAATTTTTTTTATTATTATTTATAAGTGATTATTTACAGAATGTCTATTCTATTCTATTCTATTCTGTTCTATTCTCATATCTCAGAATCCTAGAGATTTTCCTCCTTGCTTTTCCAGCTAGTGTAAATCACCTGTGACAGAGTGCTCTGATCTGCCCTTGAGGAAGGCTTCTCTCTGAGTAAACTGATCCCATGCTTCATTCCCTGTGATGTTAGAAAGTTTAAATCTTGTGTCAACTCTTAACTGTCCTTCCTGGCAATTGAAGCTCATTATTTCTTGCCCTGTTACAAACAAACAGGAAAAGATACTACCTTCTTTCTTTTT
>WBND01000452.1:596910-621739 GCA_013398595.1 Tychaedon coryphoeus
GCTGCTTTTCCTTGCTGCTTTTCCTTGCTGCTTTTCCTTGCTGCTTTTCCTTGCTGCTTTTCCTTGCTGCTTTTCCTTGCTGCTTTTCCTTGCTGTTTCCTCTTTTCTTTATTTTTTTCCCCTGGTTATTGCCTGGCAATAGCAGGGGTGGGTTTCCCCCACCCCTAGCTGCAAACCCTCCTCTGTGCTGGCAGCAGTGTCTGTGTGGTGACCCTTTTTGGGCACCAGCACATGCCCCAAGCCTTGGGGAGCACCTTCCCAGGGCCAGGCAGTTCTGTTCCTGTTCCTGTGCTGCCTGTCTAACACCAGGTGCTGTACAACAACCCATGATGTCACCAATAACTCCTCATTTCAACAACACATCCCTGCCTGTTACAGTGCACTCACCCCCTTCTGCTTGTGCTAACAAAACAAAACCACTCTCAAGTCTGTCACTGCATGATTTCTCTTATCAAAGTCCCATAAAACCCTATGCTGGAATCTTCAGCAGCCTTAGGAAAACATGTGACTTCCCCTCCTCAATTACTGCCTGCCAGAGGCTGCCTTCCCTATTTAAAATGGACCTTTAGACCATTTGGGGTTTATCTGCAATAAGGCCACAGATGAGGTTCCCCCTTGACCCCGCAGCTGATTGTGGGACTGTCACAAGGAGGGAGTTATGCACCTCCAGAAGGCATAAATCACAGAGTTAATCATAATCCAGCTGTGCAAGCTAGACAGGAATCAGTTAAAGGCACAAAACCAACCTAGCAGCCACTGCAGCTGCCCTTTTTGCAAATCCATCATTTGGGAAAAGATAAGCATCCAAGGAACAACAAATGCCTCTTGCTTGAATGCACACAATTTCCAACACAGAGGTGGTTGCCTTGAAATCCCAGCTCTAAGTTAATTTGCTTTATTCAGAGCATTAGAGGTGATGATGGAGGAGGGAAGGGGTTGTTTTGAATTCTGTGGGGGAGCTTATTGGCTCTTCTAGTATGTCTTTAGTTTGGGCTTTTTTGAGGGCTTTTTTGGTGGTTTTGTTTGTTTGGTGTTTTTAACCTTACTTATGAAGTTCTTTGTCCTGCCTGATTCTTTTGTGGTAATCTCTAATTTTGTAATTGTGTAATTGTGTGGTAATCACAAGGAGAAGGTTTTCCAGTCTTTTAAAAATCAGTTGGATATTGGACTGAGTGAGCACAGAACTGGGATCAGAGGTGATGTGCAAAATTCAGTGTTCAAAATAACTGAGTTATCTGTTGTCAGCTGAGAGTCTGTATGTAAAACCTTCCTGACTCAGATAATTGAGTCATTTATAGGAATTTCTGTCCAAAGTTTTCCTGTGGTTGTTACTTAAGAGAAGTGTAGTATTGCTCTAGACAAACAAAACTACAGGAAAAAGTGTTGGCACAACAATTCTTTGCTGCTTGATTAAAGTGGAGGCAGCTAAAGGGGTGGGAACCCAGTTTCACAGGGAGATGAAACCCATTACCTTTATGTATTTCTTTGATGTTATGGTTTAGTGGGTTTTGGTTGGTTAAGTGTATGGGGTTTGGTTTGGGTTTTTAAGTGCAGAGGGACAGAAGGAGGCTGGAAGAACAAGAAACCCAAAATGAAGACTGCAACCTGTCTACCTCATCCAGGGTGAATGCCAGGATCAGCTGCATGACTGCCTCCTCTGGATTATTTTTACCAACTTTTTAAAAGCAGCTCAGTTTTATAGAGGGCAATGTAGCCTGGAGAGGAGGGGTGGCACCCCAATTCCAAGGTGGGTTTTCCATGGAGCCTGGGGTGTGGAACATTTCCCAGTGGGTGCTGGCTGTTCCCAGGATGGAAGGGGTGCAGCAGCCTCGTGGGACACTGCCATCCAAGCATGGAATGTCTCTGCTGCTATTTTCCTTCTCTGTGCCTCTCATCCTGTCTCTGTGTTTTATTCAATTTGCTTTCTTGACTGGCAATTCCATTTTCCTTGGTGCAACTTGCATCGTGCCTGGTGCTGCTCCACAAAAAGTTTTGCTCTTCACACATCAAGAGCTTGTGACAAAAGAAATAATTCCATTAGAAACCCCCTGCCCAAGCTGTAATTGGCACACTGCACCCCAGAGCTCCCCAGTACAAGAGGAGACAATGCAGGTTGCTGTGCTCTGCTCCTGGTGGTCCTCAGCTCTAATTAAAGGTGCTTTGCCATCTGTGAGGCAGCTCCAGCAAGGAATGTGAAAGCAGCTCCAACTGTACTGCCATCACTTCTAGCCTAAATGTTGCTGTAATATCCCCAAAACCTTGATTTTGCCTGGCACAGATTTGCCAGAGAGGTTTCCACCTTTGGCTTGCACTGACAGTCATCTTGTTTTCTGGCTGTACAGTACATTGCAGGCAGAACTGAACAAGTAGATTAAAAAATTTGAAAGCACTTGTGACATCAGGGGATAGATTAAATCACCAAGACAATTGAATCATATTTTCAGAGGAAGATAACATTGCAAAATGATTAAATCCATAGGCCATTTTAGCTGCCTTGTGTCCCCTGCTTCACATTATTGAGGTCAAAGTGCCCCAGGCCTCTGCTGCTCAGAATTTCACTTGGAATTACCTGTCCAGGGCTGCCAGGTCTCCCCTGGGGGGAGGAGATAAAAGCCTTCCTTGTGAGCCCAAGGTAAAACATGGGGTGCTTGCAGCCCCTTTTCCCTGGAGGCTGATGCAGGCCCTTGGTGGCAGGGGATGGGTGATAACCCGTGGTTGTTTATCAGAGCTGCTCCTTTGTGTCACTCCTCCTTCCACCTTCCCTGTTTGCCATCCCCCAGGCTATAGCAGGCAGGCAAAAGCCCCCCCATTCTCTCAGCATGGACTTGAGTTAAAGAGTCTAGGGTAATTTTTTTTCCCCAAGTTTTTGTGCTGATGTAATAGATACCAGATACTCCTGGAGAGGGAGAAAAACGCTGTCTCGTAGAAAGTAAATGTAATTAGAAAAGTCTGTAGAGGAAATGATCTGGTGGGTTTTTCTTTCCTTTGATTCCTCTTGATTCTCTGAAAATTATTTCTTTCTGAGTCAGTTGTTAACTGGAATAGTATTATTGTCCCACAGAAGGCTCAGCAGACCTTATTTGTTATTTATTTTGCTATGATTTCAAGAGAGAAAATCACACCTTGTGTTACTTTAACTTGGAAAGAGATGGATTAGACACTTCCATTCTGTTATCTGCAGAACAAAAATAAACCACAGCTTAGGTGTAAAGCCCTTGTCCTCACCTTTATGGTCAGAATCAATGCTCTGGTCACCTTTGGTTCCAAGGGTGATGAACACAAGGTGGGGGCATTTTCTTAGCCATTAAGGTGACTTTTCTAAAAACACTGCCTGTGGTAAGTGACAGGAGAGCCATCTATGTGTTTCAAACCAAAATGACAAACTTGGCATATCTTCTTAGCAATGGTCACATGGTGTTAAAAATGTTCTATGGAGGAAATATTTTAAGCTATAAAATATTGTTTGTTTTTTTCTGTCTGCTGAGATAACAGAGGAATCTTTTGTCTACACACAACCATTAGCTGCTGGAAATGTAATATTGATTCAGACTTCTTGGAACTTCAGCTCGAAAGTGAGAGAATTTATAATGCCCTGGATGGGAAGTTTGCAAGAAAGGAAAGGGGGTTTCTTTGTTTGTTTTCTTATTTTTTACTTTTTTTATGGTTGTTTGTGCTTAGAATATATTTTAAAGTAGTATAGTATACAATAGTTACTGTGTTACTTTTCTTTGGATTTATTTCCATCTTTATGCTTTGACCTCTTATTTAAACTGTTGGCACTATTAACCACCAGCAATATAATTGTCTTAATTATGGTAAGACCTCAATGAATTTATGAATATGCTTTTGTTTCACTGGAGCTATATAGACAGGCTGGGGCAGTCCATGGCTGAGGACTTCACAGTTTTGGTATCCCACACAACAATATATTTCATTAAACAAGCAGATAAACATTACATAGGGACAGCAGATTTTTTTTATTTGGTTCACTTAATTTGATTTGGTTTATTTAATTTGTTTAAATATTAAGTGGTGCTCAGTAAAAAATGGAAGGAGATTATTTGATTAGGAAAGCAAACAACAGGAGCCATGAGAAGGGAAGCACTGAAGTGAATTCAGCAGGGATAAGAGGAAGGGAAATAAGGCAAGCAGGTACTCTAAGGGCTCAAGTGAGGTGTCCAAGGGAAAGCTGGGAGGAGACATTTGGAATGAAAACAGCAGACAGATCTGTTTTCTGTCACATCCCAGACTTGAGTGGTGGCTGTCCATGGCTCTTGAACCAAAACACTGGCCATAACAAGATGGAAACTAGTTGTGACATTGGTGTTCAACCATAGCTGGTCGGGGGCTGGATGGGTATTTGGAGAAATCAGTTGTTTCCCTGTGCTGCCTTTGGAGAGGACCTCTCAGTCTGGATCCTGGTCTTCCCCATGGTGTTTTAATGAGGTTGAGCCTGTGCCATCTGCCAGCCCTCTGGATTACATGAGGAACTTCCATAAATTGATATATACTTTAGGTTTTGTGCTAGATACTCATCTTGAGGCATTTCTTCACAATTCCAATGAGGACATAAGTTACCTCTTGCTGTAGTCTCTGCACCATCATTATCCTTTCAGAGCAAAACCTAGAGGAAAAACAGTTAAATACATTTCCTCTCATAAACCTGAAATCTGGAGCCAGTACCTTAAAATGCAAGAGCAAGCCATTAAAACTGCCCACAAACATGAAACAACTGCTTTAATTCCTTGCCAAAACCAGCTTATCAGATTAAGGAGGCTGGCTGGCTCTCCTGGTGTTTGTGCTGCAGCCTTTCTCTGGTCTGTGGTCCTGGGACAGTGGAAGGTGTCCCTGCCATGGCAGGGGTTGGAATAGGAGGATCTTTTACCACCTTTGGGTTTGCCCTTTCAAACCCAATCCATTCCAGGACTCTACTGCTCTGTGGTTTCTACCCCAGAGGTCTGGCTTCTTTAGTGCTTGTTGAGCTGCTCCTAGAGTGCTGTAAAATGGACCTGTGTTTGCAGAGGGCTCTGAGACATGAGAGGAAGGGTTCTGAATGAGTACAAAGTGTAATCATTGGCTAGTGTTTAACAAGGTTTTATGGTTATCACGCTGCCTGTGTAAGCAGTATTTACCCTGGAGTTAATGCAGGGTGAGATCTGGGCATCCCACAGCACCTCTCTGCACTTCCACTCAGTCTTATCTGGGAACATGTGAGATCTTTGTCTCTGCTTTGTTGCAGCTCAGGCCAAAACTCTCAAAGGAGGCTTCTTTGTTGATAAAACATGGTTTACTTCAGTCTTGGAATCAGTCAGGAAAGAACCACTTGATTCCAGCAGCTGCTTTTACAAGGGTGTCTTGGCAAGGAGCAGTCATTTATTTAACCATCAACAGGGAATTAACAAGCTCTTAAACGTTTCTTTGGGTTCTCCAAAGAAATGGGTATTTAGAAGGCAATCTCTGACGTGTCTGTGCACTGTAACACACACTAAAGAAATCTGTTTCTGGCTCAGGGCAGCAATTCCTGGTTCCTGAGGAGCTGCAGTCTGGTATTTGCTCCCTCCTGGCTGCTGGTGCCTGCCCACCCAGGACAGGCTGTGTGGCACATCCCTGGCAGGGCTCAGGGTGTAATGAGCATTTGTCTGTGGTTCTCAGTGCTCCAGTGACCATTGTGGGTGCAATTCCTGCACTGCATGCTTTACAGGAGCTCTCTAAGGCAATAAAACTCAGCAGGTAACAGAGGTGCACTTGCAGTGACGGGAATATTGTGATTGCCTGTGCACATTGACCTCTCTATTCCATCTCACACTCTAAGTTGTTGCTCACTGTGTTTATTCAAGATTTATGTGGTGGTTGTGATGGCAACAAGAACTCAGAATACCTTTGTGCTCCCTGTCAGAATGGATACTCAGAAATTTCTGCTTAGGTGTTTTTAAGTTCACCTTAAAACTTCACCTATAAACTACATAAAATATTTTTTACCTCATTGCTTAAGGAGAAAAAGAGTTCTGTTGTAACTCAGCTGCATAGGGGTTAGAGAGAAAAAAAATGTAAAAAGAAAAATAAAAAGGGTGATTTAAAAGCTTTTAGAGTCAAAAAGAGCTTGCTAGCTTTCAGTATCTCACAATACTCACCATGAAGGTCAGCAGAGAGCAAAGAAGTGTATTTTTCACTCAACCTATCAATCAACCTATTAATCCCAGCTTTGTCTGTGTAACTTCTGAAGATCCAGGTCTGAAATGCTAATAATTAAAAAAAAAAAAAAAAAACAACAACAAATCTTGTTTTCCCTTTACCACTTTGCCTTAAAATCTGCAATTCAATGCTCTGTCTGAGAGAAAAAAACTTCAGCAGATAACACCCAGAGCAAAGCATGAACAGCACTGGACACAGGCAGCTGAATTTCCAGCAAATCTCTCTTGTCTTTGCTGAACTGGAGGCACCAAATCAATAGTGTATTAGGGTGGAAGGTGTTTTTTGGGGCATGATGTATTCAAAACCATCCACAGATGATGCAGAGTGTAGGTGACGTGCTGCATGAATTGATGCTCCTGTATATATATTTATATACATATATTAAAAATATATAAATATATTTATGTAATATATTTATATATTATTATTTTTATATATTATATATTAAGATTTTTGATCACACATCAAAAAGCAGACTCAGTTCTTTGAGGGCAGCAATTCAGGACTTTGAGGGAAACATTCCTGTCTATCTAGAGACTGGTTTTATATCACAGAACACAAGGTTGCAATCTTTTGATGGCAGGTGCCAGTTTCTCTGAGCTGTTGGCATTTGGGGGAAGCGCTGTTGTATCCAAAATGTTGAGTTTTTTGGGGGTTGGGAGGTCAGGCAGGGGTGAGAGGACACAGTTTTGGTTTCTTTCTTGTCTTGTCTAGAGAGCAGCACTCACCAGGTCCTCCAGTCTTTTGGAGGTTTGTTTGTTGGGCTTTTCTGGGGTTTTATTGTTGTTATTTTCAAATTTCTCTGCAGCTTTGGTGACCTTTAGGGCAGCAGCTTCTGCACCTGTTGAGGAGGGGCAGGATAGTGGTGAGTGGTCTGTGTTCCAAACTCTGCAGAGTGTTTCAGGAGCTGTAGAGTGAAAGGCAATTTTGATCAAGATCATTGGAGGAAACTTTAATAATAGAATTTAACAAGTTCAGGCAAATTTAATGCTGCTGCAGCGTGCCCCTAAACTGGCAGGAGGTTTTCTCTAAGTAGATGAATATTTGGTTTTGATTATTATTTGTTTTTGATTTGGAAGGGGGGGATTTTTCTTTGGGTTTTTTGGTGTTCTCTCTGGTAGGGGATGTTGTATGCTTGTGTATTTTGTGTCGGGGGCAGCATTTTTGTTCAGTTTTTGTTTAGAGGAGAGGAAATGCAAGCAAGCCAGCAGGCAAAGAGCAGTGCTTGAGTGTATCTTTGATTTCCATGCCCTCATCCACTTAAGGAACTTTTTGTTTTCTATTTAAGGTCTTTTCCTTGAGCTTAAGGGCTGGCTCCAAAATTTAAAAAAAAAAAAAGCCACACTTTTTTGTTTGTTTGTTTGTTTTTTAAAATCAAAAGGCTACTTGGAGAGCCATGCCAAGAGAGTTTATGAGCAATTTCTGCCTGACTCACTACCAGAAGTTACTTGTACTGAGAGGCAATAGAAGGGGAAATTAATCAACATTTGTGCATTTGTGCCCATTTTTCTGAGTCATTTGTTAGGTGACAGAGATTTCTAGGCTTGACCAAAGAGAAATTTCTCTGCAGATAGCTCCAGGACCAAGTTGTGTAATAAAATAGGCTGGTATAAATCTCTGGAAAGGCTGCTGATGTCCAATGAGCTGCACCTCATATGGCCTTACACAGTTTACAGTAGCAGACACCTTTGCATAAATATTCTATGCTACAAGCTTCACTCTTGTGTATCCCTCTCGTAAATTGTTTGTAAAAGATGCTGCATCAACTCAGATACCTTCTGTAAATTAAGCAGAGGTTTGTTCTGCAGCTGTGCAGCCTCAGCTGGCACAAAAGCTGCTGAAAAACCATCACAGCTACAAAACTGTTGTCCAGATTATCACCTCCCCAGGAGAAGATTGTGCTGTCCTTAGACTTGGTAATTGCTTTGGAATTTTTTACAGGGAAGGCAGATACTTTTAGGCATGTCAAAGAAGTGATTTGTTCAAAGAGTCACTGTGCACATGCTTATCTGAAGGATATAATGCAATTTGCCTAAATGTGAGTATGTAACAAATGGAATGGGAGGAGCATTGGTGTGCAGCTTGCCCAGACTAACTGTGAGAGTCACTGATTTTCACTGTTTGATCTCCCAGCCCTCCTTTTCTGCCAGCTGGGGTTCTGTGCCATTTCAGGATGGGCTCACAGCGATTTCTCCTTTGTGAATGGTGGTTTCAGACCTGACTCCACCCTATCAATTTTAGAATATGAACCTAAGACATGTGAAAAACTTGATTTTAATCAATAAGGTAAAGGTTAGCTAGATGTTTTAGGGGATGCAAGAAGGGTTACTTGATCCTGCCTTTAAATGTTAGGGTTGGTTGGTAGAGCAAAGACAGTGCAGAAATTAATGGAGTTTATATATATATATATAAAATGGGAATGTGTCAGAGCCAGTTTTCTTAAGCATTGTGAGTACTGCTGGTGTAAAACAAAATCACATTTTTTCATTGTTGGGCTCTCATGAGTGCCTGTGAACTTGTTGCAAAGTCAGAGATGAAGTTTAGGGTGGTTTTTGGAAGGTATGTACAAAGAATAGGTGCAGATTGTCATTTTCATGTTTATAAACCTCTTCAATAGTCTTGACCTGAGAAGTTTATTGGATCTAGTGCTATCTTCCATGTGAAATAACATGCCTGGTGTCCACAGCTTTTAAGGATCTATTTTCTTCCTCCACTGTATATTGTAGAATTCTATCCTTTCCTAATATGGTGTTTGAGAGATGTTTTAAAAATAAATCATATTGACATTTGGGTTTAATTATAAATTTCAAAGATAGGAACACACAGTTTATGCAGTATTTCAGCACGATAGTCATCTGAGCAGTACACAATGAAAACCTTTTATTAGATTTACTTTATTCAAGGAGCCCAAACACTTAGGTTTTTGGGAATTTGTGTATTGATGTGGAGAGAGATCAGTTGCTGGTGAGCTGGTGCTTGTCTGGGGTATGCTACAAATACTGTGCAGTGCAGCATGCTCCTGATGCCCAAAATTCTCAATTCATTAATTATATTCTGTGCACCAGCCATCAATTAAAACATTTTTGCTTTATTGTGGATACTTCTCCCACCTTCCCAGGTTCCTTTGTACTTGAGCTTGCTTAATCTCCTCACAGACTGGCACTCTCTTTTTATAATGTTGTATGCTCTGAGCACAATTCTTTGAGTAAAAGATTGTGACAGATTCCATACAATTTCTCTTTAAGTCTGGCAAAATGATCTATAGGACCCCTGTGTCATGTCTCCCAAAATACACTGATGGATGGGAATCTTCCAGAACTACAGTCTCCAGGGCAGCCCTAATGACTCCCTGGATAAAATCCAATGCCCTGCAGGACTCTGAAGGATATTTTGTCTTCCTAATGTTACCCCTTCTAATATTTAACAGCAGTTCAGAACTTAAAATACAGATGAGTAAAAATATCCAAGAGAGAGAAGAAAAGGGGGAGTGGTGAAATAAGATATTCCATCACCATTTTCTCAGAGGAAACTGGTGAGACTGAGGGAGCAAGAGATGGCTTGGGGCAGAGAATCAGCTGGATGGGGAGGGGTGGAGCAGCTGCAGGTGCAGGTACAGAACTCCTGGAGACAGGAATTGTCTGGTGAGATAAGGAATAAAAGTCATGGGAAGGCAGAAACATGCAGAAAATGAAGAATGCTAGCCTGATCATGGCAGCTTTGTGAAGCTGGAGGAGGAAAAATTGCTGTTTGTTAAGCCAAGCTGGAGCAGGAGTTGAGCTGGAGCAGACCTGGTGATGAGGAAGAGTAGCAAAAATTATTGATGGAACCCATAAGGCACGACAGGAATCGTGCTGATGAAAGCACCTTGCACATTTTAAATACTGTGTTCAGGAGGGGTTTTTCTGTCTTATTTACTCATGGGTAAAAATATAAACTTTAGTAAAACCCTGACAAAAAGTCCATGCTAACACATGGAAGAGTGTAAATAATGACAAACCTCTGCAGAGGTGCAGCAGGCACTTCCACTGAAATATTAAAGTGTCCTTTCTGTAACACTGATCTACAGACTGGACTGAATTATTTTCCATTGCAAAGTAAGTATGTGCATAATCTTTAAATCCTCTGAAGACATTGGACCAACTTTTATTATTCTGAAGAATTAGGGAAGAAATGTGTTGGCTAACAAGTTCTGCATGATTTATCTGTCAGATCTTGAAATAGCTCAATCTGTTTTATAAGATTGATCTAATTTAAAAACTTTAGCAAACTTGGTCTTTGACTCTTCATTGGATCTAGAGAATATATTGCAGAGTTTTAAATATTGATTTGCATTTGGTTTCCCAGTGTGCCAGATCCAACAATGGTAGTTAAGATCTTTGGAGAAATACTTTCCTGTAGTCTGTAACTCATTCAAAAATGTAAAATCAAGGAAATGAAGAAGCCCCTTGACCACAAGCATGCTAGTTGCCTTTTTGAATTGCAGTAGGAGTTCTACACCCATCAGCACCCTGGTAAGCAGCAGCAGGTTTAAACCAAGTAACTTCAGTGCCAATTTCCTGTCCTGGCTTATGAATATTAAAATTGCAAATGTTAATTCAAGTAATTCTCAGAAATTAATTCAATATTGTTGTTTGATAAAGAACTCTATTTATTCAATATTCAATATATAATGATTTTAGCTTTCTAGTAACACATTTGTTTGGTGTTTTTTTTTTTTTTAATCCAGCAATGATAAATTTATTTGGAGACTCTAATTTGTAACTTTTTGGCTGTTTCTCTTTGTACTGCGTAAATATGTTGGAAAAAAATTAATATTATCTTAGTCTTTTGGAGGATATTTATAGTAAAAGACTTTACTGTAGAGACTGTAAAGGCTCATGTGCATCTGACTTTTATGTCAGTTTTACATACTTTGATTATACAAAATTATGAAAGGGAAAAAGGTGTTTTCTGCTGACTTACAATTTTGTAGTGACATTTTTGCTGTCAGGAGAGCTTTTATTAATTATGAATTTCTTGCTGAAATGTTTGCAAAGTCTTGTTGATGAGGTTTGGGGTGATAGTAGTGATATAGTAATAAAACACTTAAAGCATAATTTTTGCTAGTAAGCAAACTGCAACATGAAAATCTAATGTAGGTCATAATGCAGCATATGTGGAGAAAATCCAGTTTTTCTATTAGCTAGTGAAATTAATCAGGGCAATTGTTTTCTTTTTTAGGGTTGTTTATGTTTTTCTTTAATAATTTCTGTGATGACCAGGCTTCTTCAAAACACAAGAAAGAAGTAGAAACACCTCCTAATGCAATTTTTTTCCTGTCTTTTGTTTATCTTGCAATCCTTGCATGGCATATCTGTTGCATGAAAATTCCAGAGCAGCTGCTTGAATTCCCACTGGCTTGCTTCCCTTCATATCTTGTTAAGGGCAGAGGAAACACAAAATTCATTGTTAATCCAATTGAATTAATTACCTTCTAAGCAGTCTAATTAAATACTTATTTGTCAAGTAACGATGCTGCTAATACTTCTGGTTGCAATTATATGCAGGTAATGCACAAACCCTGTGGTATTTATCCTTTTCTTGCATGCTGCCTTCACCCTTTCCCTGCCCCTCTGGGTCCAAGGCTTTTCATCTGTGATGAGTGCTGCCTGGAAAGCAGCAGCATTTCACCTGCCTTCTTCCAGCTGCTGGAAAACTCAGGCAGTTTTCCTAATCCACTGGTTTATGGAGCCAGTTTGGAATAAGAATTGTCTAAGAATGGCTGCAGAATGATTTTTTTTTTTTTTCTGTGAAATATATTTGTCAGGAGCCTGAAAATGTCTTTTCTTGAGGTGTAAGCCAAGCAGCAGAGAGGCAGTTGTGTGAAGTGAGGAGCAGGTACTGTCTGTAAATCTGCTGCCAGGACTCAGCAGGAAAAGATGGCTCTGCTGAGGAGCTCCAGTGTGAAAAGGTGATTTGTGGGATGGAAGTAACAGTATATTTCATGCTTTGGAACTATATCATCTAGACAAGGGATGGAAAATTTGGGAAATGGTCTGCATGCTCGAATCAGTCCCACTTAGCCTTTATTGTGTGACAGGGTCTGAGGAAGTAGAGAGCTCTGAAAGACCTTTTGAATGGTAACTTCAAACAGCCTCCTTTTCTTTGGTTATCAGCCCATTGAGGTGTTTTATAAATAGCAAAGATGGATTGTCAGATACTTTCAGTAGGAAGGAGCAGGGGCAGGACAGGGAAGTAATAAGTTATGTGAGATACCAATCGTATTTCCATCAACAAAAAATGACTCATGATTCATAAAAGCCTCCTTCATACTAGAATACATTGTTTAAAATTTTGTTTAAAAATTAAGCAGAATGTTTAGCATTTCAGCAGCTTTAACTTCCTGGCTTGATTTCTAATGGAATTCTATAAATAAAACATGTATTTCAGAGCTTGAATTCCCCTCAGAAGGGTCTATGGGCAGGTTTGGTGGGATATTGTTTTTCAGTGCAGCCACATTAATTTGCCAGTTGAACAACACACACAGTGGCATTTCTCTGTTTGACACATGTGTGTCTTGGTTTGCAGAACAGGTGTCTGCCAATAAAGGCAGAAGCTTATTTTGGAAATGGAGAATGTAAACACCCTCCTTCTAAATTATTATAATTTTGAAATTGAGGGGCTTTCAGGCAAAGATATGGGAATTAGGAATAACAGGAGCTGCCAGTGAAGGGTGTGCATGCCTGGAGGTTATTTCAGTTTTTTCTGCAGTTTACAGAAGAATTAACGAAAAAGAAGTGGTCTTCTTCAGAGACTGCAGTGATGACTTGTCTTTGCCAGTCAAAATCCAGGAGAAGGGTCTGGAAAGGCAGAGAACATCCCCAGAAACATGGACACAAAACTGTGCAGGAGGGAGGAGGCGTGCAGCTCCAGGCTCCAACACAGGAGGATCAAGGATCAAGATCAAGGACAAATTGTCTACTGGCTTTGAATCAAACACTGGCTAGAACTAAGATAATGGGAAAATTTCCTTTTTATTTGACTTTAATTTTTTTTAAGTGTTTTTTTATCTTGCTCATGTAAAAGTCTGTGCCTCTGCTCTAAGAACGTTTTTTTTTCCAGGATCAGAGATGTCTTGCATTCCTCAAGTGCAATTCACTCCCAATAAAATGCTCTGTGTTCCATATCAACCATTAATGTTTCCAGATTGTAAACCTGACAGGTTTAAAAGATTTATTCTTGTTTTCTATTAGTGTGAAGCTAAGACTGTGAGGTTAACATTTAGCATGCTGTGGAGGCTGAGCAGCTCTTTCTGTGTCCATGACTTTGCTCTGTGTTGAAACTAAACTGGCAAAACAAACCAGGAAAAGCAACTCTTTTCCTGAAGTGACTGAGCTCTAAACACTTGTGGTTTTGACAATCAATGCAAGAAATAAAGATACAAAATACAAAATATATTAATACTTTGTTGTTAAACTTGGGGTGGTTTTTTTTAAAGTGTCCTGTAACAAAATATTGTGCTGACTGGGGACAAATTAAATCCTTTTTGCCTGCCTGATGAGAAGCTCTGGTTTTACCTATTTGGCATTAGCTAAACCTCCCTTGAACAACACAGGGAGCTTTTCTTGCCTGTTTAATTTCTGCTCAGTAATCAAGGCTGTTGTAAGTATTTACAGTAAGCTGTGTTTTGCTTCTCAGTGGGTAAACAAGCTCTGTTTTTATATGAAGCTTATGTCTATAAAGCAAACACAAAATCTGATTCATTGTTCCAGTGTGGGAAAAATACAACTTACTATGAAAAAAGCACACTAAGGGATTGATCTATTTATTTATCTGTTTTAGTTCAATCCTAGGCTTGTAGAATGGTTTGGATGAAAAGGGACCTTAAAGATGATCTGGCTCCAACACCCCTGTGGTGGGCAGGGAGACCTGCCACTAACCAGGCTGCTCAGCAAATGGGCAAATGAACCTAGAACTACAAACATGCTCTCCACAGCACTCCAAAAAAAGGGATTGCCTGATACTGGGAGCTTGTAGAAGAGCTTTTTTTAAAAAGTAAGAACTTGACTTAAATTTCCATTTTCATTCCACCTCCCCAGGCATAACTAGAGATGTGGTGATGTGAATAGACATGAGTTATGGCATTAAAATAAGTTTGGGATAAAATTCTGTAGCCAATCTGACCTTTGTTGATGGAAATCATTTGGTAGAGACCTTAAAAACAGTAAGATGGATCCCAGTGGTGTCACACTTGGATCCCAAGGTTGCAGTTTGGCTTCACATCCAGCACTGGAGCCAGCAGGCACGTCCTGCACTCAACCAGAGGGCAGCAGCAGCACCTCCTTGCACCTCTCTAGTTTAAATCCTTATTTCATAAATAAGGTAATTATTCTTCCATAAAGACTGTTGGCTTAGCCAGATAAGGCCAAAAAAGCCCATATTTATCTGGCTAAGAGTTGATATTATTTGTCTTATGCTTTGAGGTGATCCTGTGTCAGCAAAGCACGATAATTTTGTTTTCCCTCCAGAAAGTCTGTACCATGTTGTTGCATTCATCTCAGCAGATTGTGTTTAGTTCTGGCTTACTTGTATTGAACAGTTCATTGTCCTTTCAGTTTCTGCTGTGTTTTTCTCATTTATATAGATTTCAGCAGTTTTACTGCTTTTGTACCCAACTTATGGATTATACATCACAGCTATTACCTTTCATGTGGTCTCTGTGCCCTCAGTTTGATGTATATACTAAAATTGGTTTACTGCAATTTGTAAGCATTCATGAGAATTAGACTTTCTTAAACAGCAGCACCAGTGTTTTGTTGAGTAATAAATGTCAATTTTGGTTTGTGTGGCACCTGGAGGTAACTCTGTACTCAGAAACTGCTCTTACTTACAGCTGAAAAGCTGACACAAGATTCACTTCACTTCCAAGAGTTATTATAAACACATCTGCTATGTAAGAGATTGAAATATTTTGAATTAACATGTGAAATATTAAGTAGAGAATTATTACCAAGTTAGTAGATGATTCTGTATTATTACAGATGTGTAAAATATTACAGATGTGTAAAATATTACGTATGCAAACCTGCTCCAAGAAATCTTAGTTTTGTGTGCAACATTGACTTAGAGCAGAGCCACAGGAAAAGAACTTTACTTCATCTTTTTCTTTCATGTAAACTGGCAGCATTTTTCAAGCAGCTCTTTCACATCAGCTCTGCTCATAATGGTTCTGTTTTGGCTGGTGAGTATTATTTGCTGAAATACCACTTGTTATCTTCCATCTCTTTGCTGGCTCTGGTCCACTTCTCAGCTACTCCTCTGCATCTTCTGACTTGGCTTCTTTGAGAGACAATTTATAGTGCTTTAGATTGCTTTGTGTGCTGCCTGCTTTGGGTGGCTTTTTTGTGGAGAGTTTTTTTTTGTGCTTGTTTTTTTTTTTAATTTGATTTTTTTATTGTTGTTTTAAGTAGACATCCCACTCTTGTTTTAGCAAGGAGCATTCAAACTTCTTGTGAATAACTGTGAAGGTGGCTCTCAGTGTGTTAGAACTACTGGGCACTCATGAAGGAATAAGATCATTTAGTTCAGAGCCATAGTTGTTAAGACATTAATAAAGAGTTTCTTCTTGTGTGACAGAAAAGTTTCCGTGCATACATTTCCAACTCGAGCCCTTACTGCTTTCATTGCCACCATTCTGTAATTGTTCAATGACTCTAAGAACACAAAACATTTCCTACTTTCTGTAGCAGGAAATAGTACAGAACACTGTCTCCATGAGGATAGTAAGGGATTTTAGTAATTTTTTTTTTAATTTTAAAAAAGCTGGTTTTAATAACAACCTGGAATTACCCACGTATATCCATCAAGGCTTTTATGATCTTCCAAACAGGGAATGCTTTTTGTTCCAGTGGCTTTTGTGGAGTCACATACCAGAGTGATGAGCACGAGAAACCCTAGAGAGGCAGGAAGTCAGATGTCCTATAAGGTTAAATTCTTTTCTTCTCTGGGTTGACTTTTTCTGTGGAACAAACCATGATGTGGCGTTAGCTCCAGCTCTCGCTTTTAGGAGGGAGAGGAAATTATTATTATTATTATTATTATTATTATTATTATTATTATTGTTATTGTTATTATTATTACTGTTATTATTATTATTATTATTATTATTATTAATATTAATATTAATATTAATATTATTATTGTTATTGTTATTATTATTGTTATTATTATTGTTATTATTTCAGGCTGTAAAAATCTTGTTCCTTGCTCTGATTTCAGGTTTTACATGTGCTGCTAGGCAATTGCTGTTGGGAGACCTAAATCCAGCTGGACCTGGGAGCATTCAAAGCCAGGATGATGGTTGTTTGGTCAGCCACCAGCTTCCTCTCCCATGCTCTGTCTCAGCTTTGTGACTTTCATCTGGCACTAACTGCAAAGAGCAGAGAGTTGAGCATGCAGTCCAAAGTGCAGCCAGCACAAAGGCTCGACAGCCTGTGATGAATTTTGGCTGGGACACCCCTGCTCTGGGTGTCACTGGTAGCTGCAGCATTGGAGATGAGAATTTTAAGGAGCTCAGATGAAGCTGGAGGAGGCTGCTGGAGGGGGAGGATGTTATTAGGAATTCCAGACTGATGGGAATGCCTTTGTGGAGAGCGTGTGTCGTGTGGATTTAGGGAATGCTGAGCAGCTGCTGCAGTGAATGCTGTCAGTCTGCCTGAGCTCCAGGCTCCTGGGGAGGAGAGATGTGCTAATGGATCTCCAGAGCCTCTGCATGGTGTTCCTGGGATGCCAACTGCAGGGAATGGTAAATGCCTGATGTCAGTGTGTGCTGCTCAGTGCTCACTGAAGAGACAGAGGGATGTGCAGAGGTTGAAAGGCAATGTTTGGAAGTGAGTGCTGACTCCCTCTCTGTGAGCTTGCAGGAACATGTAGTGCAGAAATGCAGCTGATGTTTGAGTCCATTGAGGGAGGTTTGAGTTAACTGGGGGGCTCCAAGATGTTGGTCAGGCAAGAGCCCCTCATTCATTTGCCATCAATCTATGGTGAATTTCCATCCAAGAGGAGAAACAGAAATACAACAAGATTTGATTGAGATGGAATCAGATTTAAGGGAGCTCTTAGAGCACCTGAACATGAGTATACAATGAAGCTGCATTAGGCTGCTTGTGCAGGATAAGATGGGGCTGTGAGTTGTTCTTCAGTCTCAGACAGAGGTACAGAAAGTACACAAACCCTTAAATGTGTGCTGTGTGCTCTCAAGCAGGTTTAGAGTAGCTGGAAATAACCATAATCATCTATCTTTTACTCTACTTGTGTTTGCCAGACCAGGTTTGTGGTGAAATGAGATGGTCTAATGTAAAAAATCTAATTTTGGTACAGCCATAAGTAAGAAGAAAGGATCAAAATACAAAAAGTCATTGTTAAAATGAGCTGAGGACTATTTCAGCATCTGTATGACACATATTTCTGTACAGACACCCCTCCAGAATTTGGGCTCACACTGAATCCCTTCTGAATGGCCATGAAAGGGAGGCCCAGATGCTCTGCAGTGATGATGTGCTGGATTCACAGACCAGCAGACTTGAGGTGCTTCGTGCACCAGAGCCTAAGGAAAAAATCCTCAGGATGTTTATTGGGTGTTATTTAGCAGACTTGGTTTATGCCATTACTAAATCCATGTAACTCATTGGATTTTTTCAAGATTATGTGCTGTGGAAATAGTAAGGTATTTCAGAAAGACGTCTTTTACTTCAGTGCAATCTGTCCCAACTCAGCTTTTACAGGCTTTTATCTGGTGGCTACCTTACAGCCCATTAGTTCTTCAGAAAAGCTGATCCAGGTTTTGTAATCTTTGAGTTTTTGGGGTTTTTTCCCAGGTGATTTTTCACAAGCCAGAAGTTTCTCTGAAATCTCTTTCTTGACTCATTATTTCCTGGCAATACTAAGCTGGTTCTTTGTTTTCTATTCCAAGAGTCTGGAACACCATAATATTTCTCATTCAGTTTTTGAGGAAGAGTTGTCTGCTTGTCATGTAAAAAGTTGCAGTGCCCAGTTCCAAAAATTCATAAAAACTTTATTTAATGTTTTAGCACGCCAGAGTTTCACTTAAAACCATCTATCCAGTGTTTTTGTAGCAGTGATGGCATGGAGCTTTTAGGGAAGTAAGGTGTCTAAGGATATATTGCCTCTCTTTCTACAACTGGCTTCTCTTAAAAGAAAAATAAAAGAGAAGAATATTTCTTCACACAGTGCTGCTTTGTGCAGTTATCCCGCAGTAACTGGAAGAATATATTTTTAATAAAATGTTTTAGAAGAGTGCCAAGTCATTCCTGAAAGCCAGCTCCTGTCTCAAGTTCTTTTTTCACCTGTTTGCTGCCCTTCTGAACTCACTGGGATATTGAATAACTTCTGTTTTGTTTCATTCTCTGTGAGGGGTGCCCAGCACACTGCAAGTATTAACATCAGGACACAGGAAGGAACCTGAAGCCCAGTGTGTCCAAAACACACATTTTAATGAGAAAGGACATGTCCCTAAAAACCCTTTCTATCACCCAGTGCTTCAAGCAATTCTGGCCATGGCTGCCCTGTGACACACATCCCACTGTAAAACCTTTAGTGGGCAGGCATGGCTCTCAGTGTGCACTAAATATCCAGATTAAATCAGGAAAACTGGCCTTGCTCACCATCAAATAAAATACAAAGTCCTGAATCCAAGATGTTTCACCACGTTGTTTTGTCAGCAAAATAAAACTGCAATTTTTTCCCATGGATCATCACGAGGGAAGAGGTGTTAATCTTTGCTGTAAAGAACATTTACAGTATGGAAATGCTGCACAAGAATATTTTCCAGCTTCTTTTTCCCTGGGCTTTGACTTTGAAACTCCAAAATTATAAGATATTAAGAATAATACTGGAACTTTAAAAAATTCCCAAAGAAACACACTGTCTTAAAACCAAACCCAGTACTAAGTGTTCTGCCTCTCACAATCTCTCCTTTACAAAAATCCTCTGGGAAAACCAAAGAGAAAATCCTTTCCTCTATCCATTTCAGGCTACAAACTCCACAACCCTTTTGATTTTTATTTTGGTTAGCAGCTTGGACTCCCTCGCTGCATAACTGACCTGAACAAATATTGTGCCTTAGATCATTTCAAGGGAACAAATTCCAAAACAAGCAAAGAAACAATAGACAACAATTTTTTTTCTCAAGGAAGAAAAGTAGGTAATTAATTATCTGCCTAAGGAGGAGAGCTAATCATTTATGGGTGCTTTTTTCATTAACCAAAGCACAATTTATACACATTTTCAAGTCAGGAAGGAAAACCAGAAACTACACACAGTAGTTTTGAGCTGCCTTCAGGCCTGCTGTGCTGTGTACAGAGTGCAATAATATCCTTAGCAAAACAGGGGCTGGTTTATGCAGCCCCAGGCTGCACAGGAGCCCTGCAAATACAGGAATTTACACAATGCACAAGTGGCACCCTTTACAGAGGCTGTTGCATTCTTCTGCTACCAGCAGCAAAGCTTTGTGGTCAGTGAAAATATTCATCTGCACTGTGCTTTGCCCCTCACACACCTCAGATAACAGAGGCAACAAACTACTGAGAAATAGTATGGGGTTGCTTTTCTTTTTTTTTTTTCTTTTTTTCTTTTTTTTTCTTTTTTTCTTTTTTTTCCCAATGGTTCTTCCTTCAGAAATCTGTTTCTAGGACCACACAAGGACAAGCTTGCTCCAAGGTACTCATACAAGCTCTGCTGTGTTTCCTCTCACTTTAACTCTGTGCTGTGCAGTTGGGCAGTGTTCTTTAACTATCCTTTAACCTGCTTCTGTAAGTCTGCACATAAAAGAATTGCTTTGTATCTCACAGCAGCATTCTGAATTGATTTAAAGGATTTCAGCACCTCAGCCATGAATACCATGGAAGTGTTTATATTGCAAGCATGTGCTTGTAGCACACCTGTTCCAGAAGGAATCTGTTGTAACTAATTTCAGTGTATGGATTCAAACAACATGAAACCTAAACAAAAAGTGAGTTTGGAGTTGTTTTTAAGGATGGGCTGTGTAGTTTTCATGTGTGCAACTGCTGAAACACATATTGTCCTTGTCTTCCTGTATATTCACACAGAGCTTAGCCTGATAATCTTATTCCATTTAATGTCTTTATTCCTTCCATATGCCAGAATGATCTCATTATTGTATATAGGGACACCTGTTCCAAATTATTTCTAATGGCCTTAATTAGGCTTTTTTCAAATTTTAATTACTGTTTTGCAGCCTTTGTTTAGAATCAGATTCCTGACACGAATTTGTCAGAAATTGCAAACAAAGTTCCAGGCACTAACTGCTGTGGCAGCTGTAAACAATATCCACTCCTCCCAATAACATTCCTCAAGTTGCAATTAATTTGTTTCTCTGCCTGCCTTAGTGATTTGAGTGCTTGAAGTTAAAATTTTAAAGCAACCACCTCCTATTAAATTATGCTCATAAATTGGTGTAGTAACTACCTTCTTAATGGTCAAAAGGTGCAGCCAAAACCAACAAACTGTTCACTAAAGGAAAATATCTACACATCAATATAAACTGTTAGGGTGGAACTACCAAGACACAGCACCCTTTTAAATCCTGACCATCACTGACAAACTTTCACAATTAGAATTCATACATTGTAAACAGCAGCACCTTATTCCATACACCTGCAGTGCTCAGCACAGCACAGACCTGCTCTGTCAGGGACTGAGGGACCCTGAGTCCATTTCACTTAGACATGGTTGCCAAGTTCTGAGAGTAAAACTTGTAACCAAGAATCTTTTTTTTTGTTTGTTGTTGTTGTTTTGTTTTTGTTTTTTTTTTTTAAGATGTGGAATTATAGTAACTTTTCAAAACGCTGCAGAAAAGTTACTACTGAGACATTTAGTTTGCTTGGGAGTTAAAGGTACCCTGTGGCTGTAGACATTTGGGGTGAGACATGGCCAGCATCAGCTTGGGGGCAGCAGTAATCACTGCTGGGGTGCTCAGTGTGGCTGTATTTTGCTCAGCCTTCTATTTTCTATTCTATTGTATATTCTATTGTCTATTGTATATTCTATTTGTATTTTATTTTGTATTTTGCTCAGCCTTCTGGTTTATAATACCTTTAAAGTGATGATTTCCAGTAAGGAGCAGTTTCCCCTTAGCACTTGCTACATTTTGCATATATTTACCCTCACCTGAGTCAAGGAGGATGTTAAATAACCTTTTGTTCATAGCATGGGGTGATCCACACCTCAATTCCAGGGCTCCTGCATCTCTCTCACTGCCTGATACCAGAGTGCACAGTGTGCCTTTAGGCTAGAAATTAAGAATGCCTTGCCATTTTCATGTGATATCTGTCACTCTGGGGTTTGGATCTTTCAAGAATGTATTTTATGTGATAGGATTTTTGTAACCATGGTATTGTTAACCTCGGATTACAGAGGATCCTTAAAAACCAATGTTTACTCTGTGTTCACAGCTAAAAGTGCCTAGTTGACAGCTGCTGCCAGTAAAGCCTTCCATCTTCAGGAAGGTTTTCCCTGATGCTGGCAGCAATGAGTGCTGCTGTTAGGGTTGTGCCAGGACTGGGAACTCCCAGGCAATTCCAGCTCTGCTGCCACTGCAGACACTCAATTCCAGGATTTTTGCTGCTGGGGCTGTTTCACTTGGGGCCATACAGCTGACCATGTATTTTCCATGGCAGTGTGAGTGAGGTATCAGAGTTGCTGAGAAGCAATGTGATGGGCTATTTCTAGTAAGATTTGCACTGGCAGATATTTAACTGTGCTGTGCTGAATTGTTGGCTGGCTAAATTGATATCATTTCTAGATAATAATGTCTCACAGAAAATTCATCCTCTTTGGAGGAGAAAAAGTAAGATTTCTTGTAAATTTAATGGTTTTATGAACAGTATTTTCATTTGAAGTTCTCTCTGGTTTTATTTTAGATTTTATGGAGTAACACCAAACCTCTGTGTGGGTTTGTTTCCCACAAGCCTTGTAACAAAAGGGATTAAACACGGGGGCACTGCAGCTCAGCTCCCACCTGCTGAGGTTTCATCTTCAGCCACTTAGTTGTTCTGTGACATGCTCAGGCCACAAAGCCACATGGCATCTCCTAAAATTAATTTGTGCCCAGCTAATGGACTCCATGTGAAACAGCAGGTGCAGGTCAGACCTAGG
This sequence comes from Tychaedon coryphoeus, assembly GCA_013398595.1. Lineage (NCBI taxonomy): Eukaryota > Metazoa > Chordata > Aves > Passeriformes > Muscicapidae > Tychaedon > Tychaedon coryphoeus. The sequence goes on from WBND01000452.1 coordinate 619,276, forward strand.
AGTTGTTAATGTGACTAATTACTGCCTGGGGCTCAGCCCAGCTAAGGGCTCGTGGTTACACCTGGCTGGTTTCCTCCTGGGAGCTCCAACAAGCTGCTCTCCATGGCAGTTCTTATTAAAACAAGCAAAGCCACAACTCAACAAACCTATTAACAGCTTGCAACACAAAAGGTCAGTGGGCTCCAAAATCCCAATAAAGGAATTCCAGCTCAGGACCAAGCTGCTGGAGCAGGATGCACTACCAAGGGTCCTGGAAGGGTGTTCAGAGATTGTAGTTCTGCACAAGAAACACTCACAGTGAATTCCAGTGAAGGCTGTGGTATAGCTATTGGATTCTGACAATCAGGATCTTAGAATAATTAATTTTTAAAAAATTAGGCAAATTATTAGCAGCAATGATACTGGGTGCAAGGTATTGGACAGTATTAACTCCAGTGAGCTGATGTGTGGTGAGCTGAATGTTTAGAGATGCTATGCAGCTGAACCATTTAAAAATGTACATCATCTTCTTGTGCTGAAAATTCTATTTATCTTGGGACTTGAGAATGTAATTCAGTGTTCTGCCTGGAGATACTGGGATGGAAGTTCTGCCTTCCAGAGTGCTCAAATGAAAGCAAGTTTTAATAATTTTTTTTTTTTTCCCTATTTAGAAGGATTTGACATGGAAGGTTATTTTAATGGCACTACACTGATATTTTCTCCCAAAGTATCAAGCCTGGGGACTGCATCCCCTGGTGGAGCTGCTGCATGGCACTGATGCCAGCACAGAGCAGATACCATGTCCAGGCAGCTGGAATGTTTGTTTTGGCTGCATTTCCAAAACTTGGTCCAGAATAACTGCAAATGTACACACAGAAGTGCCAGATCTGCAGGAGACTGAAAGAACAGCCTGACTGCCTTTGTGGCAGGGTTATTTTGTGGCTTTCCTTGGCTGGTTCCTCTTAACAATTTTTGTTCTGCAAACTACTCCAACAAGATAACTCTCCAGCCAAAATCACATTTTGAATTTTGCATTTCCCCAGAGCCTGGTACCCAGAGAGGTGCCCCTGGGAGAGGTTTGCCTGATGGTGCTGCCCCAGGGAGAACAGCTTCTGTCAAAGTTGTGTCCAAATATTCCACCCCTTGGGCATGGAAGAGCACACCTTGCTAGGAAAGACCATGTTTTTCCAGCCAGCCTTGGAAAACAGAGAGGCAGAGCTCTTGGGGCAAAGGACAGCAGCTAGTGCTTCCAGAAGCAATGGGGAATATTGAGAGTGACTTTTTAATGCTTCAGCTTGGTTTGATAAAGAATCTTGCTGTGCTCTTTTTGCTGTTTTATGGGGCTTTTTGAGATTTGGTTTGTGATTGGGTTTTTTCTTTTTTTGAGACACACCCCAAGACTGTTATTAGTGGAAATACAGGGCTTGGTTTCTAAGAGAAACAGAGACCCTGCTAAGCACTCAATAAACTGGAGTCTTGTGCTGCTGTCCACTGCCACACTTCACTATTTGCACAGTCATGGTGAAATTTTGAGAAATACAGATTATATTACTGACAGATGGAATTGTTTCTGTTTAAGGACAGATGCTTTTTATACAGCTTTTACTTAAAACTATGAATTTCTTGAATGCTTGTTTATGGAAATTCAGAACAGCAAATTACCACTTTGCTTATAAAAATGTGTTTTTCTCAGTCAAATCTATTTTTCAAGGACTCCATACACTTATGCAACAAATTAATTACATAGCCAGCATTTTTATGATATTCAAAGGCCATTTGGGGAAAAGAAATACTTCTTGAATAATTCCAAAAATCCTTGAACACACTTTTCTTACAGATGCCTGAATCTCCCCATCCCTTCCAATAACAAAGATATGGCAGCAAAACTTTTAATGAAGATGCATGGTTTTGTGGTTGCTACAATAAGACAGCAGCAAGGTTGTGAAGGAAACTCACTCCACCACTGAGATTTGAACAGTGGGAGGATAAATAAAATAACAATGTGGATTTCTCATTGTTGTTGGCTGGGCTTGGTCCCAAGGAAGGAATTCTGGTGGGTGTCAGCTCTCAGTGCCAGCTTTCCAAGTGCTGGGCTGCATCAGAAAGGAAAATTCAGTGAAGAAAACATTTCAGATAAACTGAAAAAAACAATATTTTTAATTTAGTTTTTTAAAACAATGTTCCTTTCAGTTTTCCTGAAAATTAATTTTTTTAAAATGACTTTCACTGCAGAGATATGTTCAGTTTTGGGGATACAGCCCTTTTCCATTGCAGGGGCTACTCAGGAAAAAAAGCATTTCTCTCTGGCTCTTAAAATGGTATTAATCTCAGAAATGCAATCCTGTCTCTGTACATGGGAGGTCCAGTGACACGTGCTGGGCAGCACAGGTATCTGTCACCATCCCTGCAGCAGGAGAAAGGTGCTTTCAGCAATTTCAGCCATGAACTTCACACGTGAGAAGCCCAAGATCAGACTGGAAAACTG
>WBND01000452.1:625819-646290 GCA_013398595.1 Tychaedon coryphoeus
GTGATTAGCTGATTGCTTTCTCCCCCAGCAAGCCCAGGGAGCCCAGGGCCAGCTCTGGCTCCTGCAGGGCTGCAGGATGGGGCACTGAGCTCAGTTTTGTGCCAGGGTTTCCCAGCTGGAGCAATGCACCCCTGCTCTCCTGGGGCCAGGTGCCACACAGATGGTGAGTTTGGTCTCTTATATCAGCTTTTATTGCCCTGGGGGTGTTTGGAGAGTGTTGTCCCAGCTCTGGCCTCACAGGGGTGTCACTTTATCTCTTCTTTCAGGCTGGGAGGGATGCACAGTGAATGGGGAGTGCTTTCCTTGCTGTGCCTTGTAGAGGAGATTGTAGAACAGTTTTTGGGAGGCTTTGCTGCCTTTAGCTCTTACTCCTTGTGTGGACTCTACTCGGGTTCTTTACAGAGGACTCTTTATTTTCAGTGGCACAACTCCAATAAGGAGGCAGTAAAAATGCTTTTAATTCCAGGGTGATTGAGATATTTTGCCTCTATGTTCAGTACTGTGTCTTTTGTCTGAGAATCTGACTGATGTAGCCGTTTCTGCTTGGGGATATTAAATGGACTTGGAAGTGGATAGGTTGTTAATAGCTGAAGTTTTTTCTCATCTTTGTCTCTATATTTGCTAGCTCTGAGATTTTCAGCCGTGTCTGAGATGTTGGTCTTGCTCTTAAGGCTCTTGGGTAATTTGATAATTGGCTAGTCTTCTTCATACCAGTTGTATTTAGAAATGCCAAAGGTGAGATTTCTTAAATTTGAGAGGGCTTATGAGCACCTGTGGGCTTTAGAAAATTGTTTCTGGTGTCATGGACTTGTTTTCACTGAGGATATCATCAGCATGTGTGAGGGGGATATTTTTGCTGTCTGTCTACAGGAATATCAAACGTGCCCAGAGCACAGGGTGAATGCTGGCAAGTCTTCTACTGAACATGAATAAGAGAAAGAAATAATTGCAAATGAAAACGTGCAAAACAAATTATGCTTGTCAATACAGCCCTGCCTAACATTGAGCTATGCAGCAATCTCTTCCTCATGGTGGAGTAAAATCAATATATACAGCACAAAGTCTAGAAGCAGTGAGTTTAGGAATATGGGGTGAGGGGTCTCATGAGCAGCCTTTTCCTTGCAAAGAGCAGCTCTGTGTCATTTTTGACAGACAGTATTTGCTTTATAAAGAACAGATTGGAAAAATCTGCGTGGAACAAAGTGTCTTTGAAGTGCACAGCCCCAGTTTACATTTTTTTCTGTTTGTTTGCAAGCTCAAAAACAGAATTCTAAATCATGCCATAATTTCCTTTTCTGTTAGATAGGGAAAAAAAAAGAATTAATGAACTCTTTTACTGTTAATTGAAGGAAGCAGGCAGAAATGGTCTGAGACAACCCCAGGACAGCAGGAGAGACCAAGGTGTGGCAGCCACAGCACCTCTGGGAGGGGGAAGGGGCTTGGTAAAACATTTTGGACAGGTGGGGAGTGTGGAGGAGAGGCTGGCAGGGAGGCAGGAGCCCTCTCAGGCACGCTGCAGGCTCAGCCTACAGAAGCTCCAGAGTGTGACCCCCTTGTTAACTCCATTTCACAATGTTCCCTGTGCTGCTTCCAAGCCCTGCATGACATCAGAAGTTTTAATAAAAACCACCTGCTCGGTGCATTTCATGTTCAACTCCCTTAAACTTTCCTAGTTCAAAATACCCAGTGCTATCTGGAATGGGAGGATAATTGCTTTGCTCTGAGCTTGCTGAGCTTTGTTAAATGAACCTTTCTGCAAGGAGTGAAAATGTGAGTTTATATGCTTTAGCTGCACGTTTTTGAAAAATCACCTTTCAGCTGTTCAGCTTTGTACAGGCTGATCAAATCCATCTGTCAAAATTAAATTTTGATGCTGTTCTTGAGGCTATCTCTATCCAGGTTTGTGGCCTGTGTTTGGGAATGGGTGGCTGGCTCCTGGGCAGCAGGGCAGTTCAGAGACCTCCTCTGGGACAAGGAGAGGGGCATGACCCAAAGCTCTGCTGCTGGGACAGCAGAACCCTTTGCAGGGCAGGATTCAGAGAGGGCTCTGCTGGCTGTGTCACACCTTTTCCAGAGTGCTTCTTCTGAGCCAGCCAGAAAAGGATTTGCCTGGAGGGACTCATGGATGAGGAATGACTTTTTTAGCATGCAAGGGCTGGGGTTCCTAAGGGACAGGATAGCAGGAGGGGAAGGTGTGTGCCATGGGTGCCTTTGAATTGCCCAAACTCAGGAGACAAAGTCTCCTGGTTAGGGATTTCTCACCCAAGCCTCTTGGAAAGAAATTGAGCAGATTCATCTTTACTTGCACTAAGCAGTTTATAATCCATCCTGTTCTCCTCTGCTGCCTTCATGCACATGTTCAAGTCTTTGACTCCTTTGAGGGCATTGCTAGATCTAGTGGGGGGAAAAAAAATAACAAAAAAAGATTGTAAATAAATCTCTACACATAAAAGCCCCAAGCCTCTCTGGACACATACTTTTAAATCTATTTATTCACTTTTTCCCCTCTGTTTTCATATTTAGATGGGGATAGCTGTGGTGTAAGGCAGAGCTCTGTATTTTTGTCTGCAGGACATGAGAAAGGGCACGGTGCTCTCTGCTGCAGCAGCTGTTCTGAGGCCAGTCTGCTAACTCTATTTATTTATTTATTAGTGCCTTGTTTTGCTTAGACTATTTTTTCCCCTTGGTGAATGTGCTGCTGCAGTTGGTGGGCATGCTTTCCCTTTCTTACATCCACAAAGAAACTGGCCCAAGAGGATTTCATGCATTGCTCCCTTTTAGCCTCTGAATTGTCCAGGTAAAAATCTTTCCCTGCGTGTTCCTTCCATCATCACCCAGCTCTGAACCCGTTCTCTTGGCAGGTGCAATAGCAGAAACACATCTCTTATACATCTCTTACATCTCAGAATGCATCTCTTGTGTTTGCTGAGGACATGAGCCACAGCCCTCACAAATAATCTGCTTCTTCTCTAGCCCAGAAGCCACTGAAGAAATTAAATCTGCATGAATGATGAAAATACATTGCAGTCAAAGAACAGCTGTAGGTTCTTTTTGACAACTGTGGCTTCTAGTGCTTCCTTTATTTTCACTTTCACATATCTGAAGTTATGATTAATCCAATGAAATATCCAAAATTGCCCAAGTAAATCTGACTTTGATAAACAGGATTTACCTTAAAGCCTCACAAAGCATTCTGACAACCCGACATAAACTTCCTTTTGTGATGCAGGTGAGCATCACGTGTTTAATCCTCACATCTCTGCTTTCCAGGAGTTCTGGAGGAAGAGTTGTCACCTCCTGGAAAACAGCATCTTTCTCTGCAGGGGCTTATTCAGACCAAGAGCAACTTTTTAGTATTAAATATTCAAACTAGTAATTCATGCTAGTTTTTAAAGAGTGGGCATAATAGGTCCTAAAATTCCTCATGGATCTTGCAGCCCTGTCTTTGTTCTGGGTTATGTTTGCCACAGCAAGTGCTCTCCCACTGGCCATGGGTTTTTAGTGACTCCAGTCTCTGGGGCTCTGCTGCCCCTGTGCTTGTTCTTAACAGCTTTGTTGGAGAAACACTTTTATTTTTAAAAAGGACAAGCATTCACATAAACATTTCAGAGAGAATAGAATCTGAGGCTGCAAATACGTTCTTGTGACCTTACTGACACCAAGAGAATTTTGGTTTGAGAAGAGGAAAAGCTTGTGATCAGGCAACTGCAGTTGCAATAATAACAGAAGAAAACAGAAAATCACTGTCAGCTTGATTGTTTTGGGAGCCTTTGTCCTGCCCAATGGTGCCCCTTTATGACAGCCTGTATTTCAGGGCAGCTTACATAGCTCAACTTAACTAAATTATACAAGTGTTATAATTAAGGAAAGTCTGTGTGCAGTTTTTACTTACTGTATTATTTAAAGGAAAAGCAACACAAAAAATTAATTTATCAACGCATCAATTCAACTGAGTGCAAGCACCTCCAGCTACTATCAAAATGGCTGTTTGATGAAGGATCACAAATACCAGGAAAATTTGTTAAACTTAGTTCCTGTCAACCTAAAAGACACACTGAAATTGTGATGAGGTTTTAGTACCTCGAGGCAGTTCCTGTTACTAATTAGTGACCCCTGCAAGCAGCCCCAGAGCTGATGCAGAGGTGATGCAGTGCCTCCAGCTTTGCATTGTGTGTCTGCAAAATCCTTGAGGTATTATTTCGTGCATGTTCTTGCTTTAAAAGAGAAAGGAGGAGCTGTGGCTCAGCCACAAAACCCAAGATGTTTGTTTAAAAAGACATAATAGATTTTCTGCAATCCATATCCACATTCAATGAGTGTACAATGTGTTTTCTAGTCTGTTTGCATGGCTGGTGATGTGTGATGGAAGCTGAAGCTGTAAATGAAATTTATTCCTAAAAGGATAGGTGGCAAGGCAGTGTGAGATTTAATTCCCTTTGCATGAATCACTTCATTTGCACACATCTCTTTGCACTCAATTGGACATAGTGATATTTTAAATGCATTGCAGATTTAATCAAAAGCATTAAATAAGACACACAACATTGAAATTACATCCAGGAAAACATCTGGGACCAGGGAGGGGGAATTATTCCTGCATAAAAAAACAAAGGTTCTATACTTCCATAAATTAATTGAATAAAGAAAGGCACATTGGAGCTGCTCAGGAGATGATGTGGAAGGTCAGCTCCTGGCATTTCCCAGGCTGCAAATCAGTGCATGGGCCTGAATAGCTTTTGTATTTAAATAACTTCTGGGAGCTCTTGGAGTGAGCTTGATAATGAGGTGATGGTTTCACAGTTCAGGTAAAAGGACTTGAAAAACTCACAGACAAGTTCCTGCTGCTCTGGTCCACCACAAGACTGAGGGACAGCACTTTGTCCCTCTTCCTCTTCGGTTAAGAAGAAAACCTTGAAAGCTACAATCTCCATAAATAAAGCTGGGAGGAAACTGGCCTGAAGGAACAAATTGGACAGATGTGTCCAATTAGCCCAATAGCTGTGTTTTGTGCAAAAACCTACCAAATCACCAGCTGCACTGTGCAAAACCACTCCTGTGTACAGGAGCAGGTTCCCAGCAGCTGAGGTCAGCTTGGTGCCTGCACATCTGCTTCTTTCTCTGGCTGTGTGCTGGCTTCATGCTCCTTGGGCACTCAACAGCTTGTGCTATCAACACCTCCCAAATCTTCAGATATTTATTTACATTTACTCCCTAATAATCTTCTCAAAATGTGGCAATGAGAAAAAATAGCTGCTGTTTTCATTGTGCCAAGACAATGAGTGTCATCAGATGTATTTGTTCAGGTTTCTGTTTGTTTTCCTGTTTGTAGGAGATTTTTTAGAGGAGGAAGTTTGCTCTCAAAGCAGAAGTCAGGAGCTGTCCTCCTATCTAGTTCAGAGAGTTGAACTATGAAAAATGGATTCATGGAGGTCTGGTTAAAATTCTGGCTTTGTCCAACAGTGGGGAATGTGTTCTACAGCTCATTTTTTCAGATGTGATCTAACAAATCCATCAAAGCCAATATACAGGTTATTTCCTTTTGCATTTGCAGCAGAGGCTGTTCTAAAGCTCATGCTGAGCTGTCACAGAACTTTCTTGGTGGAGTTGAGGGTGGTGGGAGGACCCCTGAGTCCTGCCTGTTTCTGGCAGTGTAAGTGACAAAGACTCTCAGTGCATTAAGCTATCCATTCCTTCAGTCTAGACTTTAAAATAGAAAAGTGAGGTATTAAGAAAATCAGTCTTTTTAACCCTGCAAACTTAGGAACCCATGGAGTGTCTCCTGCCTGCACATGCCAGCCTATGTGCTTTTAATTCAGTTTTTTTGCCTGTCTTAATTACAATCCTACAGTGTTTTTCTGACAAGATCCCTGCTTCATCTGATGGACAAGATGGATGGCACTCATTTAACTACCTTCATTTAAAAATTCAATAATCCTCATTGTTTGGCATGAGGCTCCTGCACCCCATTGCTAAAACTCTGAGGAAAGAATTAATTATTTTTCCCATAGTTTTTTTTGGCAGTGCCTGTCACCAAGTTTTTGAGGCACTGCAAAGGCTTTTTTCTGTCTCCACACCCAGCCCATGCAGTCACCATTTTACATCCAGAAAAGAATTAAGCCTGTGGCTTCACTGAGTTGAAATAACCCTTTTTTTTTTTTTTTAATATGTGGAACCTGCCATTTTTCAGGTTCCTGGCTGCTGTATCAGGATTTTATAGCTTCAGAGCCCAGGTCCTCATGTGAGCTGCAGCTGGGATTTCTGCAGGATCATGCATTTTACACACAGAAAACCAAAGCACAGAATTCATGTCTGCTGCAGAAATGAGCATTGTTCATGCTCACTGAGTCACTGATGGACAGACTTAAAACCCAGGTTTTGGTCACCTTTCACTGGCTTTTTTTCCTGTACAACTCTATTTAATTTGGACCCAGCCAAGAAACATTGTTCCAATTAAATGAGTATTTTCTTGAGCTCCTTTAATTTTTTCAGTCAAGTCCAAGCTGACACATCTTCTCTCCACCTTTTTCCATGGCACCCAAAGCCTGCATTGGTCACCCATGCACAACTTCAGAGCTCAGAAATGGCCTGGGAGTGTCACCTTTTGGATTTAAACAAGTGACAGCAAGTGTTCCACTGCCCTTGTGCTTTAGGATGACAAATCATTTTGGCTGAATGGTGTCCACACAACTTCAGCCTGAGGCATACCCTGAGCATGGGGAGCCTGAGTCCCAGTGGCTTCAGGTTTTAATCAGCTTCCTGCACTTCAAACAAGGCCTTATAAATAGGAAGTATTATGCAATCTTAATAATAGCTCATGTTACCAGTTTGCTCAGCACAAACCAGTCAGCATGACTGAAATTCCTGGGGGTGCTGTGGTTATTAAAAATTAGTGTTCTGTGACTTGCTGCTGGCCTTCCACTGTAAATATATTGAAAAAAAAAAAAAAAGGAAAAAAAGTAATGCTTTTGCTCTTTAAACTTGATTTTCTTCAATTTTCTCCAAAGCTCATATATTGTGAAAAAAGTTTAATTGTCCCCAGCAAAGAGAGAGATGAAGCACTTTGCTGTCCAGTCTGGCTCAGGCCTTGGAAAGCTGCTCTTTTGGAGAACTGGTGAGCCAGTCTTGACTCACAGGCTGTCAGAAAAATATGGTTTTGGCCCTGAGCACTGTGTGCTCAGCTGCTGGGCTTTGCTTTCTGGATTTCTGCAGTTCCCCTGGGCTATCACTGTTTTTCTTTTTTCCCTCCATCCTCTGTTTAGTAGGGATGTTCTGAGTCTTTTCCTCAATTACCTGCTGTAAGAGCAGTGTTCAAGGCAGCCTCAGGAGACTTGGATGTAGCTGTTTTTCAGGAAATTGATAATGTGAACATGCTCAGCTTCCTAAATTCATTTCCAGGAATCTTATTTGCCCCAAGTATCACACTCAGTGAAGCATCCCTGAGGTGTCAAATCATTTCCAGGTGCTGCTGCTGCCCTTTTTTTTTTTTAATTGACCAAATTTTGCTCTGAGTTTTGCTGAACATCTCCCATGTGTTGCCAGACAGTTTGGGCATGGCTCTCTTTTTATAGTCACAGCCTGTTTGTGAATACAAATACAGAAATGGAGCTCCTCTCACACAGCCCCAGCACTTTTATCAGGGGTTGGTGACATTCCCAACCAACACACAGTAACATTTTGTCAGTCACTTCCCCCCAGGTGATGACAGGTTTCAGGGATTAAAAATTAATACAAGGTGTATAATTGCATTTCCAGTCTTTCCTTTCTTTTCCTTTCCATTTCCAAGTCTTTCAGTCTTTCTAGTCTTTCCTCCTATAATAATAATAATAATAATAAATAAAAGTAAACCGACTATTCCTTTAATTTTAAGAGAAAAATTTTTATGTACCCTCCTTAAATTTCACCCCCTGTGTGGTATTGTGAGATTTTGTCTATACATTACTGACAAAAATGAGGTTTTGTAGTAATGGACAGCAAACTACTGTCCTGCAAGGCACTTTGGTTTACCAAGAGTGACTGCAATTTCAATTCCAAAGGCTTGACTTTATCCCTTTCAGAGCTCATGTTTGAATTGCAGTTTTTAATTTTGGAGTTTAACTTTGGCTTAGATGACTGCAGGGCTGGGTTCCACATGTGTTATGCATAGGCATTTTGCTTTGTTTAAATCTGGTCTGAGTTTGGGGAGGTTTCAGCAGCAGATAAAAACCTGCACAGATTTGATTTTCATTGCTCAGGCAAATTCTCTGTGCACATTATTGCTGCTGAGACACACTGCTGTGGGAGCTTTGGAAAACCACCAGAAGAGTCAGCTGAACTCTTTATTTCTTTATAGGTAGTACTAATGTATGTGATAACTCAAAGTTTACTATCCACATTAGAAAGCCAAGTATTTTTCAGTTGGTACATACAAATGATCTTCCTTGCAGGTGTAGTGGGAGAATTTAGATAACTAATGAAAAATAATTTCTGTGAAGGGAAATGAGATTATCCTTTCAAATAACAGCTGGAGCAAAGGCTCAGCACTGTGGAGGTGCTCTGGAAATTGGAGTTCAGTTGGAAAGACCAGGAATTCTCACTTTTTTCCAAGCCTGGCCAGCTTTTTTTTTTTTTTTTTCCCCAGGGTGGAGCACAGGGTATATTTTATTGGAGCAAGGAGAGGTAGCACTCCCTGGGGTGAGTCCCAGGGATGGATGCAGAGCCTGCTCAGGTGGTGTTGAGCTCTGTTGATGTTAATTTCTGCAGACACAGAGTGCAGGTGGCCGTGGCAGCCTGAGCTGTTGACTGCAGACCTGCTGGAGCTGCCCTGCCAGCTGTGCCTGCAGGCACTGCCAGCTGTGTGCCTGGCACCCCTGCTGTCCTGCTGATGAGGAGCTGGGAGCTGCCCTGGGTCTGGATCCACCTGCCTTGGGAGATAGAGGCACCTTCTCCTGCTCAAGTGTTAGCTGCTTGCTCTTGCATCTGCTCTCTTTTTCTGTGCTTTTTCTGGTGCTGTGGTTGTTTGTGCTGCTCTGCAGTGCCAATGAGATTAAAGGTCAGGTTTGGCAGCCTTTGCTTAAACTCTGGAGTATGCCTTGCTGGTATCAAGGGGATTGTTTGGATGTAAGCAGTGGGAGCATTGGCTCCTGTACTCCTGCTCAGGAGAAGTCAGAAGGCCAAAGTCCAGCTGCAGACCCAAGTTATCACCAGAAATGCAAATACAGCAGGCAGGAGTCAGGAGGCTGGCTGAGGGATGGTGGCTCAGCAGCTTGGGCACTCCCAGACCTGTGGAAATCCCACAGGGAACGTCCAGGCACTGGGGATATCACAAATTCCTTTTTCAGTGGGCTCTCTGCAGGGAGGGGGACCACAGCTGGACAAGTTTCACTGAGACATTTCCTGCCCTGCAGGCTGCAGAGGGCAGCTGAGACATCCTGTGTTTGCACCAAATCTGCTCTGCACATCAGCCACTCTGCCCATGAAGTAATTATTTTTTCTGCAGCCCAGTAATTTACATTTTGGCATCACTGGGCATGCAGTGTCCTGTTTCATGGCACTGCTTTGTTGAGGAGCATTAACTCTGCTGAGGGAGGGAATCCTGCTCAAGGCCAAAAGGTCAATGGAAGGGACAGAGAGGCAATTCCCTTTTCTTTTTTGTTTGTGTCTTGGTGTCTTTTTTCAATACAAGTGATCAATGTGAGAGCAGTAAGGACTGAGAAGATCCCAAGCTGGGATTTGAGGGAAAGAGCTGCTTCCCATAAGGACATTAAAGCCATGAATGTTCTCCTAGTGAAACTACTGGAAGCAAAGGATGGAGAAGTAAGTTCAATTTTTTATTTATTTATTTTTTGGTGTAGCTGCATGATGATAAAAGCAGGACAGTGGACTTAAAATTGGAAAAGGAAAATGAAAGCAAGCCAGAGGTTACATCCTAACCTCTGTAGACACAGCTGCCTTTGACTCAGCTCAGCTGCTCTGAGGTTTGGGTGGTGAGCAAAGAGCCCTGGAGTGTTTGTACCACCCACTTTTCAGCACCATCCCCTGCCTTCCTCAAAGAGCACTCTTGGAAACAAAAATCCCTCTTGCCACGGGCAGAGATTTTAGATAAATTTGTCCAAGAGCAGGAGCTGATGTTTTTTTGTCTTCTTGAAGAGCTGATTGCAGCTCCAAAGTGTAGTTTTATTGAATATTTAATGTAACCTCATACAGCTGTTTGCTGTTTGTACAAGGAGATGGAACTGTGTAGTTTAAATCAAAATGTGCAAAGCTGAGCCAAAATCTGTTCAGAACCTGCAGCTCTAAAGTTTCCTGTCTCAAGGCTGTCTTCAGGCAGGAGCCACAATGTTCAATCCTATAACTTGTACTGATGATATGTGCAGGGTAATGCCAAACACAAAAAGTTTTGGAAAATAGGTTGAGTTCTATTCCACAATTCTGACAAAGAAAATTCAGGCCTTAATTTCTCTGGGATTTCAGGAGGGGGCTTTGTTACTTAGGGAACACACAGAGAAACTCCATGAGTCTCTGGCTACAATTGCCTTTTAGGCATAATTCACCACTGGCTTTTTGAAGGTTTAGTCAAAATAATGGAAAACTTGAGTATATGTATCCTTATTGGTCCAAGAACAAGAAATTTCAATCTAAGGCAGTACAGATTACATGATATCTCTGATTGAAACAGGAATGTTAATCTAATCTTTATGCAATAACATATCCAGATCTGGGACTTCGGGGCCCTTGAGCTTGAACTTTATAAAATATTCTTGTTCCAATAAGAAATATCACATTATCTGCCTTGTCTACTTAAATGCATGTTTGAAATGATGGATTGGTGGCTATTTTGGGTGCATTTTTGCTGTTATTATCTTGAGTCTCACTGAACTTACACAACTGTTTGCAAAGTTATAAACCTGTACTCTTGGTATGCCAAACTCAATCATGATCTCTTTTTTTCCTCTATGCTTTAGTCACACTTTTAAAAGAAGTATAGTTTACACAGTCCCAGAGTGTTGTATTGATGTATTCTTGATTTATTTTTATTATCTTTACTTTTGTTAGCGAGAGAAAAGAGGGCAGCTTTTAATGGATTTATACAGCAAGACCAGGTAAAAATAACTCAGAGCCCCCATGAAATGACTATTTCTGGAAGTGGGATGTCTGTGGAGACAGAGCAATCATTCCAGTGTAAAGGCTGTGTCAGCACCACTGCCCTGTCAAACACTGCAGCATTGATAACATCTGTGGATCCCTCAATGCAGGTCAGACCTTTTGTCCTGCACAGAAATGCCCTGAAAATGCAGGTTTTCTCCCTGGAGCTCCAGCTGAGAAGGGTTAGATGTGCAGGCCAACACTCCTTTTTGCCATCTGATGGGGGAATGGGGAGTCAAACAGAGAACTTTCTCACCTGCAGCTTGGTGTGTGTGGGCTGGGTAGACAAAGAAATGCAGATAGATTTCCTCCCTTTCCCCACCTTCCCCCAAATTTCAGGTAAAACAGTGCCCCACTCTCTGGAAGCACAACTTCCCCAAGAGCCTTGCATGTCTGCAGAGCTCTGAACTCCTTTGCTTTTTGATAATGGACTCCTGAAGTACTTATTAAAAAAAAAAAAAAGTTTTAAAAAGTTTAAAAGCTTTTGTAAATGCTTGAATAGCAAGAGATGTGTACATCTCTGAGCACACTTTTTGTTAAATTCTGAAGTAGAAATTGATCTTTGACACTTTCAGGAGATGCTTTGTGACACATCATAGAGCAAACTGTGGATTATCTGCACAGGGAGAGGCTATTTCCACCTACATCTACTCTGGCTCCTTTCAGTTATCCCTTCCTAGAAAAATTCTCTCAGACCTGGTGCCACAACTCCAAGGTGCTGGTCAATTTTTGTGAGGCTGCCTGAATGACCCATGTAATTTCTCAGATTACTGATAAAATAGGGGAGAAATAAAAAAGAATAATTTAACAATCTGGCAGGACTGCAAGCTCTTGGCAAGCCTGAGCTGTCATTCTGCAGGCACAGTTATTTCTGGCCAGGGTGGGTGTGTGACCCTGGCCCCAATCTCCCCTGCCCCTGCCTGCAGCAGTGTTTTCCTGTGAATGGGGGCACTCACATGGCCATTTGCTGGAAAGCAAAACAGGGCAAAAGGCAACCCTCTCCTTCCAGTGAGTGTGCAAAATTTAGTACTTATTAAGTACTTATTTAGTAGTTATCAAGGGTATTAGTGGGGCTCATCCAGCAGAGTGTGCAGGCTGCTGACACAATGAATTATCAGTAAACACTTCAGTCACAATGCCTACAAGTCCTGGCTGGGGGAATTGGGAGTATGACACAAAGCAATGCAGAGTGTGCAAGTGGTGGAACCCAGGATTGCTCAGAAGACACATTGCTGTGGCACTGGGAACAGGTTTTGTGGTAGCCCCATGATCTTGGAGCTCTTTTCCCACCCAAAAAACTCCTGTGATTCTCTGATCCCATGGCACAGATGAGTGGCTCACATCCACCCTCTTCTTTTGGAGCTGGGATTGGAATTTCCCTGTGAGGGCTCTGGGGCTTTGTCAAAGAGGTTTGCTCCCCTTCTTCTGTTGTAAATATGTCCAGGCATCAACCATTCTGTAGTGAGCAGCATTTCCTAAAAGGAAGGCAATGAGGAAATAGACTAATTAAAGTTGTTAATTAAGGCCTCTGCCACAGCAGCATTGGAAAAATTCAGGCACTTGTCTCTAGATCAGATCCCTCTTGGCCACAGGTGTAACCCAGTGCTGGTCTGGGACAGGAAAACTCTGTCCCTGGCTGTTCATTTCTTACCAGTGAGCAAATGAGTGACCTTTAACAATGCATATGAAGCTGGCACCCTTCTCAGGCATTGCAATCCCCTCAGTAAATCTGGGGGAGAAAATTAAGTTTGGTGCTTGGTAAATTTATATGCAAAGAAATTACAAAGGGGACGTCCTCCCAGCTGGATTTTTCCAAACTCTCACCAGTTTGTGTTGCTTTTTTGAACATTTCAATATCTTTTTTTTCTCTTCATAAATCCCCTCTATGCATTCAAGACAATTATGGGCAGGGTCCACACCCAAACACTGCCCTTGGGGTTGGTACATCAGGGTGTGTCCTGACAGGTGCCTTCTCCTGCTCTCCACAACAGCCAGCCAGGAGAGCTCTCTCACAATTCAGATGGAAAGAGGTTCAGAGACTTGAAAATCTCCTTTGAGGATGTGTTTAAAATGAAGGCTGTTTTGGGAGGCAAAGCTGAAGTTTAGAACCAGAATTGAAGGAATAGAGGTGGAGTGCAGGGAGAAGTTAGAGAAATGTTCAGCCCTTGTCCTGTGGTCAGGCTGGCTTGGTCAACACCTTGTACTCACCATAACTTGAGTCATTTATGCAATTAGCTCTTGGTATGTGCATGCTTTGGGAAAGAAAAGCATTTCTGGTGGTTCAGCTGTTCAGTTAACTGCTAGTAGCTAAAAATTTGTTCCTATGTATGGCCTGATTTGTATTTTTTCTGCATTAGTTGCAAATTTCCCCTTAAAATTTAAGTACAGAATCCCAGCAGAGATCATAGTAAGCCTTGCACTGTGTTATTAGCTCTTACAGCACCAAACCCCCAGTAAAATAGAGGCAGTAAAGAGAGGGAACAGCTGAAGGATTTTCATCTGTGCTTCTTGTTTCTATGACTGACCAGCAGGACCACAAGAAAATCCTTTCACCTTTTTTGCTGCAGTGACAAGACAATTTTAATGCTCCTACTGAACTTCATTTGGCTTCATAAATTCCCATAAAGTCCTTTGGTCAGTTTATTTAAATATAAGCCATGGCTGAAGCAAGGCCTGCTCTTGCTGCTGTATTTTCCAGTGCTGAGATGAATGCTGATAGAACATAAAAAAAAAAGGAGGAATACAGGAGAAACCTGGAAAAATATTTTGCACATTCCCTGTTTGCTTTTTTCCTTCCTTGGGGAAAAACAAGGAAGATAGTGTAGTGGCAAAAAGTAGGGTGTTTAGCCAATATTTTGGAGAAAATATTTTGGAGAAAAGCAGAATTCCTTTGTGAAAAGTAGGACAGTTCTCCCAAAAGTAGGGCAGCTTGCTGCACGCTGAGCACCTTTGGGTTGTGTGCACTGTGCCACGTTACCTTGCACACACAGCTGGGTCAGAGCAGGGCTCCCCACGGATGTTTTTAAGGGATTTTTCACAAAGGATGAGTGCTGAGTGAGCTGGGAGGGGTTTGGGTGGCCCAGGTGCAGGGCAGTGCTCGCAGGGACCCTTCCCAAGGCAGGGGCTGCAGGTACCTGTGTGTGCACAGGCTGTTCCCATCCCAAGGGCTGGGTGTTGGGGCTGTGCCCTCCAGGGCTCCGGGGGCAGAGCCCAGTGGGACAGTGCTGGCCAGACCTAGAAACAGCCCCAGGGCTCAGCCCAGAGCTCCTCTCCTCCAAAATGAAAGAAGTGGGGGTGTTCTCTCCCAAGCAATTCTGTGTCTGACCCACCCAGTGTCCGGCTGGGGTTGAAGTGGAACAGGCAGAGCTTCACACATCAGCACTCCCCTGCTCCTCAGCTCCAGAGGGATGTGCTGTGGGCAGTGCCAGTGCACAGCTGAGTAACCAAAATGTAGGTTTTTACATCTCCTCAGGGCATGGGGAGGGATCCAGGCTCCCCACTGAAACATGGATTAGGTGGCTCAGGGACTGGGATACCATCCAGAGACACCCCAGGGACACTGAAACAGGGACTGCCACCTCCTCATCTCCTGAAACATCCTGGCCCAAGGTGCAGGAAAACAGGGAGGGCACACAGGAAGTGCTGAGCACAGTAACTGCAAGTCACCCATGTGATTTTTCCATCCTTAATTTGCATTATTCTATGCAGCTGCAGTGCCAAAGCTTAGAGAGATGATACCCCCTGTAAGAGCTGGAAAACAGGCACAGTGCTTTGTAATGTGGGAATGAATGGGCCTCCAGAACTTGGGGATGAGTAAATAAAAAATTTTACCTTGAGAGAACAACTGAGGGAATAATAAGGGAATAATTGAGGGAGCAATAAGGGAAGTGATGTTGGTTTGTTTGGTTTGTTTATTTTGTTTTGTTTTTTGTTATGTAAACTGTCTTCCAAAAAGGCAAAATTATAAATTAGCACAGGCTTCAAAGGATACATGGGAGAATTGGAGTCTCTGCAGAAAAGAGGAAACTACTTGTCATCTCTCAGGACTAATCTTCAAATGTCTGAGAAAACATGATCAAGATGAATTCTTTATTCTTTTTCCTACCAGCCTTGCCTATTTATCTGATGGGAAGGCTGCAAGGATGTTATTCCATACAAGGAAGAGGGGTTCTTGGTCCAAATATTTAAAGCCACACAAAAAGCCAATGTTAGCTTAAATGGTCTAGATCATGAGGAACATGTTTGTGATCCTCTCAGTGCTGTGATGACACTGAAAGTATTACCCCAGAACTAAGTCATGATAGAAAAAATTGCCAGAGTTTCTTATGTAGATGTATTTTTTAACTTGCAATTCTTTCTTAAAAAAAAAATTGATTCTGCAGTTTCTCATTAGAATAGAACTAAAATTGAAGAAATGGTTGTATTATATAATGACTATCTGCCTCCTTCTGCAAGTGTAAAATTATCAGTATGTTTTTATTCAAATTAAGTTGTTCTAACCTTTATCCTGTTACTTTAGAGTTGATTTCTCTTCACAGTACCTCACTTGTGCAATAGGTAACTTCCATTACAAGTTGTCCCTGGCCATGGCACTGGCTGGGCTTTGAGGTCCCTGTCACCCCTGACCATTCCATGGTGGCAATGTGTCTGAGAATAACAACCACTGCCCAACATGGACATGTCAAACAGGTGCCAGGGTGCTCTGCTTTTGTCTCAGCAGAAGGCAGAGGCTCCTAGTGCAGTGAGGAAAGCTCATTATACAGAATAAAAGTGGGACCTGCTGACAGGAGCTGCAGTTTGAGTGCTATCAAACACACCTTTATTCCCTTTTCCTCTTTTCCTCATTCCTCCTTTTCCTCTCTTTGCTTTCACATGCCTGCTGTTCAGGATTTCACTTTCAAACAAATATTTGGCACTGGTACCCAAAAAGACAAACCAATAGGCAGAGGAGAATTTGCCTGGGTAAGCAAACACTCCTATTCCAAATTCTGTGGCTAGGTGAAGGGATAAGTGACAACAGGGGTGAATAAATGGTGCCTGGGCCTGCCAAAACCCAGCACTAGAGAGCATAAACAAAGCAGCACAGAGAACTGATGGATTCACTGGGAGTTTTATCCTTCCTCAGTCAAGGGGTGCTCATGAGGCAGCTCCCCTTTGCGCAGTGACCCTGGCACGGTGCCCCAAAATATAATATATAATATATAATATAATATGATATGGTATGATATGATATAATATAATATAATATTATATAATATAATATGGTATGGTATGATATGATATGATATAATATCATATGTCTGGACACAGAGCCAGGGAAAAGCATGACTTTGTCTGCACATGTGAGTTTGGTACTGCTTCCAGAAGGGAATTCTAGGAGCACTAACATCTCCCAGTGACAGTTGCCTGTTCTTTAAGCTCTCAGGGGAGGTTCCTAGCAGTGGGTCTCACTTCTCTGTGGTCTCACCCCAAGCCTGCAGCTCCCTGCTGCTCTTCTGCACGTTCTCCCCCTGTGCTGCACCCCTGTCCATCTCCTTCCTTCTGCCTTTGACACTCTTTGCTCCTAGAAGGAGAGCTGCTCCCCTGTTTTGCCCCACAGCTTTCTCCTTGCACTCAGACATATTTATTTCTAATATTTATTTATTTATCTATATTTATTTATTGTATTTATCTCTAATATTTATTTATTTATCTATATTTATTTATTATATTTACCTATCTATCTATTATTATATTTATCTATATTTATTTGCTAACAGATGAAATGACTTTTGCTAGGACTATCTAAAGTCACTTTTCACATGTATTTTCCTTCCAGGCATTGTGAAAAGTACTCCTGGTCTTTGATCCTGCTCTGGGAGGCTCCCAGGTGACCCAGGTATAACTATGGCCTTCACAGCCAGCACTGGTGGGATCTGTGCTGGGACACCTGTGAGCTGGAATGTGTCTGATGGGCTGGAAAAAGTATTTTATGGCTACATGAAAGGTGAAGGGAATGCATAGCTCCAAGGTTATTTTAGAGAGAAGCCAAGAAAAACCATGGCTGTGGCTTCTCAGCCAGCAGGGAATTTAATTCATTTTTTAAAAAGTGTTTGAAAACAAAACCCCTGATGCTGCCTGCTTTCTCACTCATTTTTCATGTCATACAACCCACCTTTGGTACCCTCAGTTAAGGGTTTTCATAAAGTAAGGTATCCCTGTGTGTACACACACTCATTTGTATTTGAGGTACAATTTCCCTGCAGTAACTTTGAGTTCCTGCACGAGGCTAAGTGAAGAAATGACCCCAACTGTGGCTGCAGGAGAGCAGGAGGCCTGATGGCTCTCCTGTGCTTGCATTTATTTGCTGAAAGGAGTTTAATAACATAATAATGCTGTCCTTGCTTAGGTTATCTGTCATCTGGCTGATTGGAGCAGATTCCCAAAAGAGCTCTGCTATTTCAGTCCATTTCCTGATCAAATAGGTTCATTACCTGTGGAATTGTCCTTGTCCTGTGGGGGGAGGACGTGCCTGCTGTTGTTCATTCCAGATTCTGAAATCCAAATCACATCACAGTCCCATTTCCTGCTGCCCCATCCCTGATTCCCTTTTATCCCCTCACTTGGAGGGTGCCATCGTGCTTGTGCTTTCTTACCAAGGAAGTTCTGCTATCAACTGCACCAAACAATCTCAGAAATTGAGGTGGAGGCTTTAGGAGCCTGCAGCAGAGCCCTGTGCCATGCTCACCCCCCCAGCTGCTGAGATTCCTTGATTGCTGCTGTAATTCTGCTGCCCCAATCAGCCACAAAATGATAAGAGTCATGTAAGGCCAGCAGTTACTGGGTTTGCTGGGGTAGCCCAGCCACGGGGACTATTCCTAATTTAAAGGAGGTGTAACTGCCAGTGTGTGTGTCTGTGTTTTCCTTAAACATTTCCAACTGCAGTTATCAGTGAAATGAAGTTTGTACTCTCTTGTTCTCCTGCAGGGCCTGTGCCTGATGCTGGGATTAGTGACATCTGTGTGTCACTGCAGGGGTAAATCACAGCTGGGACACAGCAACCCCAAAGGGTGAGTAAGAGCTGCTCCTAAATGACTGCAAACTTCTTGGCAATTTATGGCTCAATTACTATAATTAGCCTAGTCTTCATTCTCTTTTGATAGTTGTGTAAATTTTGTGCTCTTTTCTTAGCACCAGAGTTGATTGTTTAATCAGCAAGAAGAATGAATATTAGATTTCAACTAAGCCTCATTTTGTGTTAATTGTCTCATTGACAACTTCCTCTCCTTCTCCCCTTCCCCCGTGTAAGAGGGATGATGGAAATCTGGAATTAATATTTCCATGGAGATGATGTAATTTCCTGAGTTGCTCCACAATAATCTCAATTTGAAAACTCTTTTAACTACTAATTTGAGGGAAAGTATAATAAATAATACAAAAATATGAATGGCTAAAACGTGTTATCTCATTTTAGATAGCTTATGCCCAGTCATGTGTTCTGTGCTTGCCTGACGAGAGGCTGAGCACAAGAAATACAACGTTGAAACTCACAATTTGTGCTGTTTATATCTGTTGCCAGTGAATAAGGTTAGAGTAACTGTTTATACATCTGTTAAAAGCTAGTCTCCTTGAAACCATTGAGAAGAACAATGAATAATGAGTTTTTAATTTGTGAGATGACGGGCAAATTGCGAAGAGGTTAGAAATGAACTTTGTTTCTGAAAATGAATGGCTTTCAGCCCTTGTACCCATGTCACGACTGCCAAGGGAAAGTGAAGTTAAAGGTTTTTTAGGCAGGGGCTGCAAATGCAAGTAGCAGCCTGAGGTTCCCCTGCTGCAGCCAGTTTGGCCTTTGCCATATTTTGTGTTGTTCTGGTGTGACAGCAACTCTGGGATAGCTTTGCTCACCATGGAAAAAACATGGTTTAACAATTCTCTGCTGCTTACCAGGAGCAGGATGAAATCAATGGGCCGTGGGGCAGAGGAATGAGATCCTACTGGCTTCCTTAGGAGTATCAGATGCTTAATGGAGAAACCACAATGACATTCTGAAAAACTTTTCCCAATCATCGCCCTCCTTGGAGAGGCCTGAATTCTGGAAGTTTGGAAAGCTTCTGGAACTTCTCAACAAGTGATGTTTTGTAAGTGTGAACTAGAATTTGAGGTGAAACAGCTGGAAGAAATAGAAAGAGAAGCTCTTTTCTGGAGAGGATCCTTGCTGTATCTTTATATAGTGAAGATATATATATATATATATATATTTATAACTGTATGTGCAAGCACAGTGCTTAGGGACACACTTACCTGCTGGATGTGGTGGTTTAAGGTTTATGGTTGGACTTGATGATCTTCAGGGACTTTTCCAATCCAAAAGGCTCTGATTCTCTAAAATAAGCCTTGCTGAAATTCAGGTATGTTTCCAAAATGCTGGGAGTTTATACAGACAATTGCTGGCTCTATCTCACACAGTTTAAGATTATTTTTTGTGCAGGTCAAAACCATATTTTGTTCTTGTGCTGCTTATTCCACTGAGTATATATGTTCTACTTTACCCACCCTTAACTGCTTCTAAGCTGTTCTCAATAAGTTACATTGCAGTGTCAGCTTCAAATAGTCTTTGACTGCTAGCTGGCAAATCTTTACCCTTTTGAAGAAATAATGTTCTAAAAATGGGAAGTATAATTATTATTTCACTGACTATGTAAATTCATAGCTCCTCTTTTCCTTTGTTCTTTTGTTGAGTGTCTTTTTCCCCCCTTATGCTTCCAAATATTTTTTGAAAGCTCCTAATTATATGTATGTATATATATATATATATACACACATATAATATATGTATATGTGTTATATATAACATATATATATATATATGTATATATAAGGCTTCATCATATGTGTCAGTTTAAGGACACTGATGATGTTGACTCTGTCCAGAAAAACCAACTTGACATCTGATAGTAATTATTTTCTTTTTCTCTATGCCTGTCTAGAAGAGAGAAAATTTAAGGTAATGCAGTAGGTCTGAGAACACTGATGGTGTCTTGATTCTAGCATAAGTTTCCAGCTCCATTATCATTGTAATTGCACACTTATAGGTATTTTATTTTTCTAAAACACACCAGAAATAACTGTAGTACTTTTCTAGCATTGATAATTATTCTGTGCTTACTTGCTTTTAATTTCAACATTTGTTCATCAGAATTGTACAAGATTTCTATAATTAAGAGTTCCCTCCCTTCTATTTCATAAATTTAAATATTAGTGGGAAACTGTTTCAAAATCAACTTCTGGTTGTTGGTAGGAACATCCTCTAGAGACATGTGGAGCTGATATGAATAGTGGGCATGGGAAAACAGATGATTTATACATAC
>WBND01000452.1:664465-681457 GCA_013398595.1 Tychaedon coryphoeus
AATCATAATAGTGTAGGGGAACAGTTATTACTGAACCTCAAAACTGAACATTGCTTATTGTTTTTGTAAAGGTTATTGATAACCTCCTCCTGTCTCTGCTCTTTTCAGTGGTAATTGGGAGAGCTCAGCCCTCCCAGGATACAGGGTGATCCTGCCAGTTCAATCTTTAGTGCAGAAGGAACTGTGTTCACATCCTAAAATCCTAAAAGAGAGCTTTTGAATTGATTTTTTAATAGCTGATGATTCTTATTCTTATTTTAAAGGAAATAATTCACAGCTAACGTTTGTTGTGCTGTGGAAAACGTGACCTGACACCTTGCAGCATGTTTTATAGGTGTATGCACACACATACAGACATTTATGTGTATGTTCATGCAGGTATGTTGTACATACACAGATGAGTATTGTGCGTTCTGAATTCTGTTAGAGCTGAAATGTTTCAACATAATTCATATGCCATTAGCAAGGGGTTTTGTTTTTTTTAGGACCAGCTTAGTGTTTCTGCAAGTTCTTAAATGCAGTCCTAATTGTCTGCTGATTACAGCAAACTGCCCATGAATAAACATTTTCTGTTAAAGGGTGTAATGCTGTGCTTCACGTGTGCCTGTGCCTTTTGTATTATGCATAGATGAACAAGAGGATCCTTAAGATGAACCTTAAGCCTTCCTGACTTGGGCCAGGGTGATCTGCCACTCAGACAGACTTGTTGAAAACCCAAGATTTTAAATTCTGGATATTGATCATATCAGCGTGCCTGGACATGCTGTCGTGTTTAGATCTTTAGATTTTGTTTTTCTTTTGGTAACTGAAACTCATCTGTGTTTAATAAGTTGTAATAATATGTGCTTATTTCATGTTCTGATCTGCTTTATATATTGTCTCTTCTCAAATGAAAGTGGTAACACGATGCTGAGAAAAACACTGATTTTTAAGCTGAAGTCGCTGAATTGCAGAATTTACTGATATGCACTTAAAAGAACCCAGCCCAAAAAATCCTCAGACAGTGGGAGCAGTGAGGAAACAGCTTTCCTTTGCTGCCATTCAGTGCACTCATGAGAACTTGGCCTGGGGGGCCTGGGTCTTCTATTTGGTAAAGGTTTTTAGAACTGAGATGAAAGCAACAGATTGTCTTAATCATTTATAATAGCAGGTTAAGGAGCTGAGAACTTGAGGCAGAAACTTGATAGCCCAGGGTGTATCTTTGCTGTGATCTTAGTGCATTGCTATCTGAAACAGTGAGGCAGTGCTTCTAAGTGTGATTATGTCATTCACCGTCCTTTGAATGCTTGAATCTGCAGTTGCAGATGTTTTTAATGAAACTTTAGATATCCAACTTGTCAGCTGTGTGCAGGTTTGTTTTCTTTTTCCATGTGTTTATTTAATCAAAGCAAATATTGATGGCAGCACGCTCTGGGTTAGCAGCTCTCTCAGTGCCATCCTCTGCACGGTCAGATATTCCTTTTTGGTCTGGGAAAGCTTACATCCATTTATTATCCCTGCCTCATTCCCTGTCTGGGATGAGCCCCCGTTCCTCTCGTGGGAGGCAGGCCAGCAGCTCCAGGGTGGGCTTGGGCATTGAGTCCTGCTGCTGCATGTCAGCACAGGTGAGTTAGGTTTGTTTGCTGCTTGCCTGTGAGTGACCACCCAGCAATGGCTGCACTTTTGTCTGGTGGGATTTTCCTTTCTTCCCTTAGCTGATCTCATTTCTCTCCCTTCAAGCAGCATCTGGTGATGCCTTATTTTGTTTGTTTCAAGGGGGTGTGTGTGTTTGTGTTTGCTTGTTGGACCAGGGAGATCCCCCCTGGCCATCTGTGAAGGTGCCTCCTCAGATTTTGGGGGTGATGGAGGTACCTGGCTCTGATGCACAAAGAAGTCCCCACCCATCAGAGCCAGCTTTGCTCTGCTCACAGGATATGGAGTGAATGTGGGGAGGCAGTTCCAGGTGAGCACAGGTAACATTTCCCAGCAGGGGATGAAGTCTGTCCCAGGAATGTGCTTTAGCTGGAGAAGGATGCTCCCTGCTTGTTCATGTGTTAACAGCAAACCAAGAAATGCACTTAGGGGGTGGCTGCTGTTCTTTCCCCTCTCCCCCTAACCCTGGTGCTGGGTGTATTCACTGTTTAACCCCTGCCCTGCCATGGGCCACAGTCCCTTTCCCCTTTGGGCTGTTTGTTCCCAGTGGTGCCTGCAGTGATGCTGTGGCTCCTGTGACATCCCAAACATTTGTGTTGGCAGTCCTTCCTCCTGCAGGGCCCTGGAGTCTGACCCTGGTGAGGATGACTAATAGAGACAGATTTATGTGGAAATCTTATTAATACCCATAAAAGAGAGAATGAAGGCTTTAGCAATTTGGCTCAAAAAAACCACCAAAAAATGCTGTGTTCTTAGAAACATTTGGCATAGCTCCATCATGCCTTTTGTGGGAACTGGTTCTTTGTCTGGCCTAATCTAGGCTTCTTTTTTATCTAAAAAAAAAGGATTACTAAAGACTTCCACTTTTCCCAAACTTTCTCACAGTAGAAGAAAATTAATTTTCACTTTGGTAATGCACAAGTCAGTGAATTATTTCAAAGACAATGGAGCACAGATGTCTCCCCTTGCTTCTCAGCAGAGATTTAATGGTAGCCTTGCTGTGGGATCTTTCTCTGCCTGCTAATGTCCCTAGATGTTGCATGGTGCTCTTTATCAAAGCAGTTTGCTAAGAAGGGGAAATAATTTTCCCTTGCAGTGTGTGAGGGCTGGAAAGAAGCTGTATCAGAGATGTGAAATCATAATTCAGCCTCTTTCATAACGTGTTGGATACTGGTGTTGGGAGGGGAGTTTGTGGTGCTTGGTGTGTGCTGCAGCCATGCTCCTGTCTGTGCAGCTGCAGATTTTCTCTCTAGAAAACTCTTCTTCATTTATGGCATAATCCCTAGGATGTACAGAAATGTTTTATAAATAACAGTACCTGCATGTGCTCATTACCTCCATGTGGGCAAAGCTTTTTGTCTTGGAAATCATTTCCAATCTGTTGTTCCTGTTGAATGTGGAATTGACAGAGTTCTGGTTTGCTTTTATCTGTTCCTGAGATGCCCTGGGCATTTGGGTCACTGGGATGCTGTGTTTTACATCTTCAGCTGATCCATGTGCCAGCCAGTGTCTTGTGCTTGTTCCATGTGTGTGTTATTTTTCCCAGCCAGCATGGTATTGCAGGCTCACTCCTGATGTGAGCACATACTGCTTTGAGAAAGGAAGCAATAAATTAGCTTTTAGGGCTGGCTTCTGAGCAAGATCTTATTCTGTGTTTGTTTACCTCTGCTCTTTGGATGCGTGCAGCTTCCAGGCCTGCTGTTAGCCCTGCTACCAAAATTGTTACCATTTCAGGAGATCAAAGCAGCAGTGAAATGAAGAAGAAAATAGGAAAAAATTCCTATCTGGGTGCCGTGATGATTTATATCTTGGTAAGTTTGCCAAGGTAAAAATCTTCACCGTGAGCTGTTGCTTGTAGCCACTGTTCCTAGGTGGGTGTCCCAGAGTACCCTGGAATTCTTCTCCTACTCCACAGCTCCTCCCTGCTTTTTCCATGCACACAGCTTTCCTTGGGAGGCCCCAGGGTGGAAATGGCCCCAGCAAAACCCATATATTGTCTGATATGTCAGAAGATAGCAGAAAAGAATGGTGTGCTCCACGTCTGCCGGTAGCTGATTTCACCCCGTTTGTTTTGTACAAGTAAAAAGCTTGGTTGGATATTGGGGAAGACTTTTGTGTGAATTGGAAAGAATTTCCATTTGAGCAGTTGATGAGATTCAGTGGGCTATGGCAGTGCATTTTTATCTCCATTTTCTCCTTGGAGTCTGAGAAGTATGTTGAATTTGGGCCTGGGAACTAGTTCAGAGCTGCATTTTAAGAGGGTAGGTGACACCTGGGGGAGTTGAGCTGTAACAAGAGCTGAGACTCTCACAGTTTTCCTGTTAAGTCAAATGCTCAAAAATATGTGAGGTTTGGTGTATGGAACTCGAAGAGTAAATCCCTTCCTTCCTGTGCTGGATTCCAGCATTGAGCAGTGGAAGTATTGAAGAATGTTGGTTGCAACTGATGCTGACCTTATTGGTGGCCCAAAATGTCCAGTGGGGACATCCCTGGGCTCTCCAGGGTCACTGTGCCCTGTGTAGAACAAGCATATGTGGGTGCTTTTCACTGATGTGTGGGCACATGCAGGCCTATTAATAGATGGGAATAAGGACAGGCAAGAGAGGAAATCAAGCACCACAGCTGTGGTTTATCAAGATGGACGTGAAAACAAATATTATTCTAGGAATCAGAGGAAATTCTTTGTAAGGCATGTGGAAGAAAGGTATTTTCACCCACCTCAACGATTTCCTGCCCAACTATATCCAAAGAAAATCAGACTTTACAATTATTGCTTCCCCCTCCTTCATTTCTCTTCACGTTGGGCTTTTGGTTTGCTTCAGGTGTGTTCTCCTTTTCTCTTCTCAAATTCTCCTTTAAGTGTTTTTTGGCCTGGCATGCAAAACTGTCGCTAATTGTATCTTAAAATGTTGCAGGTTCCTCTTGTCAAACTCCATCTGCCTGCGGGCAGCCCTTCCCTTGGGACCCTGCAAGTCCCTGAACCTCTCTGGCATTCCATTATTTTTGTCTCTATTTTAGCAGGGATTTTTTTTGAGCTCTGTTTGATACCATTGCTGCTTCAGTTGTCTCACAAAAATGCAGCCAAAAGCCTTTCTGAGGTGGAAATTCAAAAAACCAGAAGGGATGAAGAAAGGGAAATACTACTTAATTGGGTGCTCTACTTTCTGCTACCCAGAGAAGTTTCCCATTTCTCACTGGCAAAAGGACTTTGAATGCCTTGTGCTCATAAGTCTTCCCTTCGATGTGTATCACAAACCAAAACACACCATTTGTCTGGGGGAATTAGATTAATAATTGGAAGAATGACTAGAAATAAAAACAAATCTGGTTAACATCATCCATGACCTGACTTGATTAAAAGTAATTTCCCCCTTGAAAAACTATTGCAAATGCTGTTTCTGAATGAGTGTTTAGGTAATGACAGTGGCTGATAATGCAGGACAGAAAAGGATTTGCAAGAGGCAAAACCTCGAGCTCCCTTCTAGCCTGTACTGAGCACATGGATTGGAAAGGAGTGATGGATGAGGGCTAAATAAAACACTTCTGGCTGGGGCTGTTCATGTTTTTCTTCTGTGAAGTTAATGCTTAATGATGAGATTTATGTTTTCAAACACAGCTCTATCTGCTGAATATATTGCTGAAGGCTAAATTGTGGAGAGAGGGGAAAAGTGAGGGACTGTTTGTGTGGGGCTGGGATGCAGCTTCAGCTCAGGGCTGAGATCTGGCAGGTCTTGCTGTGCTCACTTGGTTTTGGGGGTTATGTTGTGGCTTGCATTATAAATGGAATTAATGTGTGGTTTTTCCCTATCTTCTGCTTTTATCAGCTTAGATCCTAAATCAGCCCTGGTCCATCCTGGTTGTAACCAGAGCCAAGCTCTTGCACTGCCCAAGGTGAATCCTTGCAAGGGCTTTTAATAAATAATTTAATACATAAATATTTTTAAAAATAAATATTTTAATAAATCCCTGCTGTACTCCTGTAACTCTGTTCAGGGAGGCTCTGGAGGGCCCAGGGAAGCTCAGCCACACAGGTTCCAGCACGGGCTCAGTGTTTGTTCTTTCTGGGCTGGAACTGCACTTGGGGCACAGAAGAGAGTATTATTTGTTAAAGAATTTGTCTCTAGTTTGTCTGAATAGGTTTTTGACCAAAACTGAAATTTATTTGGAATGTTTGCATTGGGGAAAGCGCTGGTAAAACTTTATTCTGCTTGATACAAATTATTTATTTCAAGAAGATTTTATAAGGATATGACTAGATCTTGACAGATTGGAATGGAGGAAGAGGAATAAGCAGCAATGTCAACAAAAGGGTTGAAATGGACAAAGCAAGCCAGTCTGTGTCCTGAATTCATCCCTGTTGCTCAAAGAGCGAGTGATTTGTAGTTCATGTGTGTAGGAACTCTGACATTACTTTTGCAATTCAGTTTCTTTGAGATGCAGAAATCAAGCAGCTTCTTTTTTTTTCCCTGCTGGGAGATAGCAAGAGGTTCATTAACTCCCACCAGAGATTCATTACTGCTGGTCTTTCTGCCTTGTATTTAAAAATGAAGAGATTAATTCACTAACTGAAAAAAGGACTTAGGTAATTTCAGTGCCTGCACCTTCTGAAAGACTGTCTTGACAACTGAGTCAATTGCTAAGTGTGCCAAACTCTGTCATCACAAGCTGGACCAGTGGCTACAGCAAAATAGGAAAAGGTCTCTGGAATGAGTCCCACTGCTGACACATTTACTGGCACTGGGAGAGCAGCTGTATTTCCAAAATACCAAAAGAAAAGACACTTTTTCGAGAGGCATTGGAGGACGCTCCTGCAGAGCCTGGAAAATGCACATGTGAACAGGAGCAGGCACTGTGGCTGCCAGAAAAATGAATCAGCAGCATCATCTGCCTTCTCCCCGGGGTGGCAGCGTTCTAGATTTTATACAAAGCTGTGGTGCTCTCAGGCTCCCAGTTGTGTGTCAGCTTCATCTCTTTGTGCCCTTGAAAGGAAGATGCTGGTGCATGTGTTGTTTCTTTGAACGAGGCTCATTCATAACTTTGCTTCTTGATTTTATAACTTGGATGTTTTGTGCTGTGTATGGGTGCTTGGGAGCTGTGTCTTAAAAATGAGGGCTTTCCTAAAGGATGTCTACACTTGGACTCTGTTTGCAGGGACTGTTGCTGTGTGGGGCAGTAATTTGGATAGTTTTTACTATCAAGGAAAAATAATTGAGCTTGGCCAAGCAGGCAATTTGGGCAAAATTTTGTAGAAATAAGGAAAATGCGTCTCTGTGTCCCAAACCTTACTCTTGCAATGGTTGTGTGTGCAATTTAAACCCTCCATCACACAGCTGGTTGCTGTTGGGCAGCCCTGTTTCAGAGGATGGTCCTTTCCTTTCCTTCTCCCTCCTCCCCTTTGGAAAAAGCTTTCCAGCAGAAATATGTGCAGCATGGGGTTTTGGGTTTTTTCTATGAAAACTGGGACTTGGCTTGGTTTGTCCCTTCCTTACCACTCTCCCTCATCACCCTCTCTCCCAAAGACAGATGCAGAAGTTTCTTGAAACAGAGGAGACTGAAAAACAGACCAGAAAACCCTTTCAGCAAGCTGTCCCAGGCTGAGGGAGGGGGTCTGTGTGCAAGGCTGTGTGTGATAAGAGCACAGGGTCACAATTAATGCTGTCACAAAGGGGCTGGGCTCTTTTAGTGGGACTGGAGCTGTGCTTCCAGCATATTGTGGAATTCCTTTTATTGTGGTCTGACAGTGCACCCTGAGCTCAAACCAATTTCTTCATCCTGAAAAGGCTCTCGAGTCAAATCTGGCTGTGGGAGTTTAGGGCTGCTGCACAGCTGGAAAAAGTCACTTTTCCCACTAAAACAGGAATTAACTGGCTTTAAGGGACTTAGGAACTTTTTTATCTTAAGAAAACTCTTCAGTAATAAGAAGAGCTTAGATTGTGATGGTCTGCTAATCAGACTGGAGATGTCCTGGTTGATGTGTTTCCATAGCATTTCAGTGTAATAAATACTCTCTGTTAACACAAACAGGATGAATATTCCTTTAATGAATGTCATAGAAAAAAGCTCAGAATTCACTGCATATGTGAACACTTTTGAATCCTTGAGTGAGTTTTATTGATGAATTGCATGTTTTAAATTTGCAGCAGCACATTGCTTGAGGGGGTCACGAGTACAGGATTGGCTCTGCCTTTGCTGTCTGCAGCTTTTTGGAAGCCATGTGTGTGTGGGCAACCAAATAACCAAATAATCAAATAACCCTGTAACCTGATGGTTGATGGTTCGTCTGTTTTTAAGGCTGGCAGATTTTCACTCTGTAGCCATAAGATACTAGTATGAACATCTGCCTGGATGCAAAGATTATTTTTGTAAAACCTTACTAGCCACCTATGTATAAAGGCAGACTTGATTTTTGAGGTTGGTGAACATTTTGATATTTGAACTCTGTTTTCAGCTAAAGGAAAAATAGAAACTTTTTAATATTTGAAATGGAGATGCATACATGGGTTCACACACACAAGTACTCCATGTTCTTTTTTTCTGACCTGCCAGCTATGATTTTGATTCAGATATTCAGATGAATGCTATACGTGTTTATTTCCAGTCCCAGTGTTGTAATGTGAGGCTTTCCTTCTCCAGCTGTGCTTCTGAGGCAGAGACTGAGAGCCTGCGATTGGCAGAGCAGAGGATGTGCTAATGGGTTGTCGAAATTGCTTGCACTCCCGACTTGGTGTTAGCCCCTTCACAGAGTTTGCACCTATTTCTGTTCAGCACGTGTACTGGCTGGGTGCTTTTGCTGCCTTTGCCAAATGATTGTTTTCACAACAGTGACCACACAGCAGCTGACCCAGTGTGAATGGCTGTGTTAGGCACAAATAGGGTTTGTAAAATGCAGAGTTGTAGGTGAATGTCTGTTTTCACCCTTCTTCTTTCACTCTCTGACCTGGGAATTCTGACTTGCTCTCAAGAAGCAAGGTGCCACTGAGGCATTGACATTGCAGTGGTAGGTAAAACAGAATAGCAAAGAAAAGATGCAGTTTTCCAGCCAGGTTCCTGCTAATCCAGACTGCTTCATTTCCCACTGTGCCATGTGTCTGACTAGAAGCACTAAGCTGATGTGTAGCACCTTATGTGTAGGGGGAGGTTTATTACCTGCAGTCATTGCTCCCAGTTTAAGGCATTCTGATCTCACCTGTCCCTTTCAGAAAGGGGTGCAGGTGCTGCCAGGGCAGCTGGTGCTCCCTGTGCTGCTGAGCTGCACTCAGGAGTAACGCTGGACAAACTCTGGCCGTGGCTAAAACGTGTTCCCCCTGCAGACCTGCTCTGGTTTGTGTCTCCTGTGAAATATCAGCTTCTCTGTTCTGTTGCTTTCTGGGCTCAGGAAGGACATTGCTCTTTTGCTGCCTGCACATTCAGCTGTTCATTAATCTGTCCAGGATTCCCTGATGCCTGGTCATTGGTACTGAGGGATTCCTGGGAAGGGAGTTATTCAGTATCTTGGTGAACCCGTGGCTGCAGTGCTGGAGGCAGCAGCTCTGTGGTTGTGATAAAAAAGAGGTTAAAGGTTTCACATGCTTGTTTAAAGAACAAGTTTATAGATGCAGGGATTTGTTGGTTTCTCCCTTGAAAACTTGCAGTTGCATTAAATAAGCAATTCAGTAGGAGTAGATGTGTTTAACTCGAGTGTGGCCAGAGCCAGCCACAGTGACACTGGTGCCAGCTGGTCACAGGAATATCACTTTGATATTTATTGGGGCAGGAGTGCAGACATACTGACTCATAAAAATCCTGCAGAGGTTGTTATTTTGGGTGTTGCTAAGCACTCAGTTTTACAGAATGTGTGTGGCGAACGTTTGATTTGGGGAAGATTTGCTAAGTCAACCAGAAAGAAGTGAGGCAAATTTCTAATCTCACATGCCTTTAAACAAGGCTTCAAGTGATGACAGAAGTAGGATGGATGTTATTGAAGGAGAATGGGTACCTGTTTGTGTTTTTAGAGGCAGTTTCCATGCCAGCTGGTGTGCTGGTGGGGAGGAAGAGGGTGCATCTGTCAGCTCTGGGAGCCTGCACGTGCAGAAATAGCTGGGTCTGCCTGCAAAGCAAATGCAGTGCTGGATGGCATGGTGAGGCCTCCTCCAGCTCCCACAAATGGAGACAGGTTTTGGGGGCCTGGGCTGCTCCATGGTGTCTGTCCCTTGCTGCTGGAGTGGCTCCATCCCCCCTGCACCCAGAGGTGATGGTGTGGGATGGGACAGGGACCCAGTGCCCATCCCACACACCCCAAGGGCAGAACAGGCTCATCCTAGGGACCCAAAGTGAGTTTGTTGTGGTTTTCCTCCCCTTGTTCAGGGAGAGAAGCTGTTCCCCTGTGGTCCATGGGGTCCCTCTGTGGCAGGCAATCCCCCCAAAGCTGCTGTGGTGGGTCTCTCCAGGGACAGGCTGCTGCAGCTGCAGCCAGGGCTCCTCTCTGCACCAGCTCTTTCCCTCTCCTGTTCTCTCCTCCCCATCCTCTCTGGCTGCAGGTAACCCTCTGCCCCACTTGGGTTGGATTTTCTCCTCAAATCTGTTCTCACAGAGGTGCTGCCACAGTCTCTGACTGGCAGGGACTGCCTCTGCTGCTGCTGTGAGCACATCTGGCTGCTGTGAGCACATCTGGCTGCTGTGAGCACATCTGGCTGCCGTTCTGATGGACCAAGCCCAGCCCAGGCCCTGCCCTTGAGGAATGCAGGGTTAAAGGAGCTGCCTTGCAGGAGGGAATCAATGAAAACTCCAGCCCTGCACAGTGGCTGACTTCCAAGTCACCTGTGCTTTTGGTTTTGGTTTTGTTTTTTTTTCCTCTTTGGAGTAGCAGCTTCAGGTAGCAAGGAGTGCTGAGGGGCTGAAAGGAGAAAGCAGTCCCATTTCTCACCCTTCTCTGTCTGCTTCCCTTGCCAGTTGTGCCAGTGCTGGATGTGTTCCAGCTTGTAGAAGGAAATGTTATTCTTTTTATCCCTTCCCCGAGGGCACAAGTCCTTCCCTGGCCCATTTAATTACTGCAGGTTAAGCAGTTTCATTTTGTTAGTTTTTTTTAATTTAGAAACTTGTTTGATTTCAAACCTCATTATTGCAGGCCTTAGAAATACCTTGTGGGTTACAAGAGGAGAAAACTTTTACCCAGCTGGTTGCTAGTTAATAAAGGAATCTGTGATGTGGATGATATTCTAAGTGATTTTATGGTTAGCACAGAGCTCCAGTGCTCTTCTGTTGGAGTTGGAAATGGGACTTGTGTAGTCCATCTCTGCAGGAAAAGTGACCAAACTCTGCAGGCTTGTCTGCTCTGCTTCACCCTCCTTTCACACATCCCTAAAAGGTTCTGCAATCTGATAAGTGTTCAGGGCCTCTCTGCAGCAGTAAGCAATTGCAAATAATGCAGCCATGTGTATTTGTGGGGACTTTTTCTCACTCTCCTGAGCTCTCTTTGGCCTCTCTGTGGCTTTTGGCAAGGGAGGCAGCAGTGCTGTGTGCCCTGGGAGCCCGTGACACAGCCCCAGGAGTCTGGGGACACGAGGGGACAGGGCAGGACATCCCAGGCATCTCTCCTCCAGCCCAGCTCCTTGGTACCCCTCGGTGCTGGGTTTGGTTCATCTTTGCTGCTGCTCTCTGGACAGATCTGCACTTGGAGGAGGATGAGCTTCCTCCCAAGTGCCTCAGGTTTGGAGGAGGTGCTGTCCCTGCTGTCCCTTGGGTGGGAGTCTGAGCTGGAATTTTCACATTTCCTGCAATCCTGTTCTTGGGAACCTCTTCTGCTCTCCAGACACAAGTCTTCTCTCTCTACACACTTTCTTTTCCTGCTGCTGTGCCCCTGTTCATCCTTCAGCTGCTCCAGCACTGCCACAGGATTCCCTTACTCCCCTTGTCCTGGGGGTCCCTGTGCTGCAGAGAGCTCCTGTGGAAGTCACCTTCCAGGGCAGGGCATGTCCCACCTCAGGCTGCCTCACCAGCAGGCACTGACTGAGGCCTCAGCTCTAGGTACTTTTGTATTGTGCATCTGCTTCCCAAGTGCAATTCTGTGCCTGTATTCTTCTTTTTTTTTTTTTTTTTTTAATAATTTATAATTGACTTTCCAAGTAGAAACATTGACATTTTTATAATTTTTCCCCTCATCTCTATGCCAAGTGTATCTTGGCTCTACCCAGAGACCTGATTGAAAAATATTAAAACACACTTAGCAGTGTGCAGTGGCTGCATTTACAGCATCTGACTTGAATGCTGGTTTCATAGTCCAGGCTGTAACAATCTGATTCTCAGACTGCGACTGACGTCAATTTCATAGGAAAATTCAAATGGAGCCTCTATTAGATTTTCACTATTGAGTTAACAGTAAAAACTTTCTGCAGATGCCTTACGTAGATGAGGCTGCTAACAGAAATATTGCATTAATGAAAATCAGACTTCCAGAAATTACAAAAAACCAAACAGTTTTGTTTTCCATTTTCTAGCTCACAGAAATATTTGCTTTTTAATTGTTTAGATGTTAAGTATGGGGAGAAGACAGCTCTTGGCCGTTTGTGGTGGTGTTGCAAATCTCTTGGCTTTTACAGAGCTGGAAGCCCTTCCAAAAGTGTTTGTTTTACCAATTTCATTGCTCTCAGCTGCACTTTTCCCCTCGGGTTCTGTGGCACTCCACCTTTACCAGCTCTTTGTAACCTGCCCGGTCCAGCTGCTCACAAGGTACTGAAACAACCAGAAAAGCTCTGGAGGAAGCAGCTTGGGACAAGAGAATGTCCATCAGGGTTTAAATCATCTCTCAGGGTTTAAATCATCGGTTGGGATTTACCCCATCCGTCCGGGTTTACCCCATTGGTTGGGATTTACACCATCTGTTCCGGATTTACACCACGCGTCCAGATTTACCCCAACCGCCAGGATTTACCCCATCTGTCAGGATTTACCCCATCTGTCAGGATTTACCCCATCCGTCGGGATTTACACCATCGGTCGGGATTTACACCATCTGTTCCGATTTACACCATCCCTCCGGATTTACCCCATTTGCTGGGGTTTACCCCGTCCATCCGGTTTTACCCCATCCATCAGGTTTTACCCCATCCATGGGGATTTACACCATCCGTCCGGATTTACACCACACGTCCAGATTTACCCCATCTGCCGGGATTTACCCCATCCCTCAGGTTTTACCCCATCAGTTGGGATTTACACCATTTGTCCGGATTTACACCACGCGTCCGGATTTACCCCATCCTTCCAGATTTACCCCATCCATCGGGTTTTACCCCATCGGTCCTGTTTTACACCATCCCTCCGGATTTACCCCATCTGCCAGGATTTACCCCATTGGTCCGGGTTTACCCCATTGGTCCAGATTTACCCCATCTGCCAGGATTTACCCCATTGGTCCGGGTTTGCCCCATTGGTCCAGATACCCCATCTGCCAGGATTTACCCCATCAGTCGGGGTTTACACCATCCGTCTGGATTTACACCATGCGTCCAGATTTACCCCAACTGCCAGGGTTTACCCCATCTGTCCGGTTTTACACCATCCATTGCGTTTTACACCATTCCTCCAGATTTACCCCATCCGCCAGGATTTACCCCATCTGTCGGGATTTACACCATCCGTCCGGATTTACACCACGCGTCCAGATTTACCCCATCCGCCAGGATTTACCCCATCCGTCGGGATTTACACCATCCGTTCCAATTTACACCACACGTCCAGATTTACCCCAACCGCCAGGATTTACCCCATCAGCCAGGTTTTACCCCATCTGTCCTGTTTTACACCATCCATTCCGATTTACACCATTCCTCCGGATTTACCCCATCCTTCCAGATTTACCCCATCTTTCGGGATTTACACCATCTGTCCAGATTTACACCACGCGTCCAGATTTACCCCATCTCTCCAGATTTACCCCATCTGCCGGGATTTACCCCATCAGCCAGGTTTTACCTCATCTGTCGGGATTTACACCATCCGTCCGGATTTACACCACACGTCCAGATTTACCCCATCCCTCAGGGTTCACCCCATCCCTCAGGGTTCACCCCATCCCTCAGGGTTCACCCCATTCCTCTGGGTTTACCCCATCCATCGGGTTTTACCCCATCTCTTGGGTTTTACGCCATCCATTGGAGTTTACACCAACCCGCAAGAATTACCCCATCAGCCAGGTTTTACCCCATCTGTCCGGTTTTACACCATCCATTCCGATTTACACCATTCCTCCGGGTTTACCCCATCTGTCGGGATTTACCCCATCTGCCGGGATTTACCCCATCCCTCAGGGTTTACCCCATCCGTCGGGATTTACACCATCTGTTCCGATTTACACCACACGTCCAGATTTACCCCAACCGCCAGGGTTTACCCCATCCGCCAGGTTTTACACCATCCGTCCGGATTTACACCATCCATTCCGATTTACACCATTCCTCCGGATTTACCCCATCCGTCAAGATTTACCCCATCTGCCGGGATTTACCCCATCAGCCAGGTTTTACCTCATCTGTCGGGATTT
Source organism: Tychaedon coryphoeus (assembly GCA_013398595.1). NCBI lineage: Eukaryota > Metazoa > Chordata > Aves > Passeriformes > Muscicapidae > Tychaedon > Tychaedon coryphoeus. Next base: position 678,615 of record WBND01000452.1, read on the forward strand.
ACACCATCCGTCCGGATTTACACCACACATCTAGATTTACCCCATCCACCAGGATTTACCCCATCTGTCAGGATTTACACCATCCGTTCTGATTTACACCATCCCTCCGGATTTACCCCATCTTTCGGGATTTACACCATCCATCCGGATTTACACCACGCGTCCAGATTTACCCCATCTGCCTGGATTTACCCCATCTGCCTGGATTTACCCCATCTACCGGGTTTTACCCCATGATTCTGGATTTACGCTGTCTGTCGGGCTTTACACCACGTGTCCCAACCTAAAACACCTTGGGCTGGAAATAGTTCTGATTTTTTAAATATTTATTATCATCTCTGCTTAATCTTCTGCTGATTTCTGTACGTAGGCATGGTCAGACTCTAATTTCTGCTCTGGTTTTTAGGGATGAGTTGGAAGAGGCAGCTGCTTTCTCAGGCAGACAGACAGCTCAGATGTGAACGGTACACAATTACCAGGGAGGTGATAAATGTGTGTTTGCTGTGAAAGGCACAAATATCCAAAGGCAGTCAGTTTGATGGCAGGCGGGAAAAGTTGCCTTTTGCTTGTTACATTATTGCTTTGACAAAAATGCCTAAAGCTCCAAGCTTTTCCTGCTGTGGCTCAGCACAGCGCTTTGCATTACCGAGTCAAAGCTGTAACACATTCTGCATCTCTGTTTCCTTTTGCAAAGTTAATTCTTGGAATTTTTGGCAAATTGACTGGTCGTTTGTCAGTGTCACCTTAATCTGCAGAACAGATAGCGAGCAGTTCAGTCTGCTTCTCCTCTTTGTTTAAAGAAGCAGACAAAATAAAATGAATTTGCTGAGATGTTTTCTGATTGTTCAGAGGACCGATGTTGTTTTCTGTGTCTGTAAGGTAGTACTACATTTCTGCAGTAAAAGGGATGGCACAGCCACGGTGAGATTTTGCTTTGCACTGATGGTTAGTAAAGTGCAAAACTTTTGTTTTGTGCAGGGTCCCTTACTGGAGAGCCAATGCCCATTCCAGATGTGGCTGTGGGTTTAACTTACTGGGCCTGGCATACCCAGCCTCTCCTGGGTCTGAATTACTCCAGCTAGAAAAAAAAATAAAATTAAGGAATCCTGCAGCTCTTTGGACTCCCAATCCCCTTCCCTCCTATCAGCAGCTGAGATTTATTTCTGTTTCACGAGCTGGATCTTCTGTCCACGAGCATTGATTCCCAGCAGTGGTGCCTTGGCACTGATGAGTGTTTGATATCTCCCTCTGGGCTTTTTCCCACTGCTTTTTAATTTTCTTTGGGTTAAAAGTGAAAGCCCCCTCTGCTTTCCTGCTCCTAAAATCCAGTTTTGCTGCTCTTCTCTCCCTGCTCTCAACACCCCTCTGGGAACAGGCAGGAATGGTCTCTGGCAAAGAAACAGGTAAAGTTTGGTTGGGAAGTGGAACTGATGGAATTAAATCTCCTTTTCAGCCCATAAAGGAGTCATTGAAGAAGGCAGAGCAGTAGGAATGTGGCTTCTGAGTCCTTTTTTCTCTCCTCTCTCTTTCCTTTTTCCATCCCTGCAGTCAGTGAAAATAAAACAGCTTTCTAAGCAGAGTACTCTTCTTTCTGATGGTTTGCAAGATGGGCTGAGTTCAAATTGCCATCTAACTTTTCTCAGCTCATCTCTGCATTCTGGCAGTCCTGGAGCAGCTGTGATGTGTGCAGTGTTTGCTGTAGCCACGTGGCAGTGTCAGAGTGGGGATCCCAGGTCTGTCAGCACCCCTGCAGCCTCACACACAGGGAGCAATGCAAACCCAGTGCCACAGAAGGCTGTGCTCCATCCCCAGTAGCTCATGCTCTTCAGTTATCAGTTCTGCTCTGCCAGCTCACTTGGGTCTTGTTATCTTGACAATTGATGTCAGTACTAGCATTGCTCAGAAACATTGGACTTGGAATTTCATTGAAATGTTTTTTTTTTTTTTGTTTTTGGAGCCAAAGTGTTTTGCAAGACTCATCAGTTTAGCTTTTTTTTTTTTTCAGGGGAAAATGAGAGGTGTGAAGGAAGTCAGGGAGAGAGGGTGTGCAGAGGCATGGCAGGGACTGGCTGCAATTGGGAGCTGTGGTTCAGCTCCCTGGTGTGCAGGGAACAGACAGTGTGGGATGGGGAGCTGCTCTCTGACCTTTGCAGTGGGTGCAGTGAAAATTCACTCAGGGCTTTCCTGCTGCTGGGAGAGTGCTCTGGCTGAGGTTTGCTTTCTTTAAATGGAAGGCAGGGGTTTTTGATTGTCAGAATGAAGCTGTCACCCCGGGGTCAGCTGGAATTGTTGGGCAGAAATCCTGGTCTGTGAACAGAAGGGAGGACTCGTGTGGATGAATGTCAGGGAGCTAACTGCAGCAAGACAGTTGTTTATGGGATTTCTGTAGGGCCAGAGAGTGTCTGTGTGCCCTGAGACATGGGTACACCGAGCTGGCTTCCTTGCTGCAAGCAATAAGGCTGATTTCCAGGGAAAACCAGCCCTGGCTGACTCCTTGCCTCTGTTTTTTGGCTGTGTGACCCAGCTGTGTGCTGCAGTGCAGTGAATTTGGGGGAGCTGTCCCTGACTCCTGTAGGAGCAATCCCTGACCCTTTAGGAGCAGTCCCTGACCCTTTAGGAGCTGTCCCTGACTCCTGTAGGAGCTATCCCTGACCCTTTAGGGGCCGTCCCTGACCCTTTAGGGGCCGTCCCTGACCCTTTAGGAACTGTCCCTGACCCTTTAGGGGCCGTCCCTGACCCTTTAGGGGCTGTCCCTGACTCCTGTAGGAGCAGTCCCTGACCCATTAGGAGCTGTCCCTGGCTCTGTCACCAGACTGCAGAAATGCTGTAGAACAGCTGTGCTC
>WBND01000452.1:683543-730231 GCA_013398595.1 Tychaedon coryphoeus
TAGTGCATTCCCAGAAAAGTGCCCACAGAGACCCCAGCATCTTCTCTGCTGGTCCAGCCTTTCCTTTGTGTTGGCATTGATCAGGGGATAGGTACCAACCTGCTGACAGACTCTGGCCTGGCTCCTTTGTGCTGAGACTGCAAAAATGTTTTGTTATCCTTTTATATATTTTCTTACAAGTCCTGTAACAGACCTGTCTCTCCCCTCTCCTCTTCTGCACTGTGGTCTAATCTAACCCTTGAAATAACTTCACATCTTCTTGCATGCATGGAAGAGAAATGACTTTGGACTCATCAGATATGATCACCTTCAGTAAAGCTTCAGGAAGAGTGGGCCCTCTGTCACTTTACTGAGGAATTATTATATTCTGCAAAAAAAATTAATTGGAGAGAAAGTGCTACAGAGTTAAAATCCCAAGGAGTTAGCAGTCAGGAAACGAAAAGAATCATAAGCTTTTAAAAAAAGATGGAAAGTATTCCTTCTCTCTTCTGGTTTCTGAGCCTTTAATAAACCTGCAAGTCATGGTTTTAAGCTTTTTCCTTTTATTTGTTTTTATTTCTCCACAAGCATGAGAACTTGAGTTATCTTTTAATATAAACAAAACCAAAACCCTGCAGCTGAGATCTTGGGATTCTCACAGTCTTACAGTTCCAGCAGCTGGAGCCTTAGGAAAAACACCAAGCTCATAACAATAGTCACCCCACCCCAATGGTTAAAGTTGGGACTTCCTTGGGACTGCACAGTTAAATGCAAGCTGCAGAGTGCTTCTCTCCAAACCCTCCTGGTGGTTGGGACTTTGTGTGGTTTTGTGTCTTTCACTGGTATTTTGCCATCCACCTTTTGCTGCTGTGAGTGACAGGTGCCTTGCAAGCCTGTCCATCCCCTCCAGGGGAGCTGTCTGCAGAGCTGCTGAAAGAGAATTTGTGCATAAAGCTGCTTCTCCTTGTGGGAAGGGAATTTTCTGTTGGTTGGTTGTTTTGACTGGGGGGTTTTTGTTTTTTGGGTTTTTTCATAAGTGTGAAAAGTGAAAAGCTGTAGTGCTTTGTAGTTCAGAATTGGCCCATATTAATCCTTTAAAAAGGGTTATCTCAGCTCATGACTTCTGTACTTTTCAATGGAAGGAATGAAAGAAGTCTGTGTGCTGCTACCCATAAATACTGACTGCCTTGCTGTGGATTTCCCCAAATCCCAGCATGTATCAGAGCTGCAGATTAATCCAAATTTGTTAACCCTCTTTGGTGCTCTGCATTTGGGACATAGAATGTTTGGCAATGCCAGCAGACAGCTCAGAGCTGTGCTCCTGCAGCTGGCCCTGCTGCCCCTGGCCTTTTCCCTTCCCCTGTTTCCAAGAGCTGCCAGGAATAGCACATTTTACACCATGCCAGATTTATAAATTCCTCAGAGCACTCGGGCTGGGAGGAGTGCACTAATGGTGTGCCTGAGTCTTAATCTGGGATGTTTTTCATTTGCAGGCCACGTTAATTTATTTTGATCTGAAAATTACAAGATTGGCTCCAGTTCTCCATTTTATTGCTTCTTTTAATACTTCTTATTTCCCTTTTTTTCCCCTTGAACAATAAGGTCTTTCCAGTGTGCAGTCACACCTCCTTTTTCTGTCTCTGATAACTGGTGAAGCAGCTGTGTGTTTCAGAGGACTGAGTCCCCTTGAGATGGTAAATCAATGTGTGTACTCTGTTGGTTTGTGTTGCATGTGGTTTTTATGCCAGCAGCTGTTTATTAAACATCCAGCCAGGGTTATCTCCAGACTGTGAGCAGCTATTCAGAAGTGCTGTGTTCTGTGGGAACCCCTTGTAGGGCCTTTACTCTTTTATGGCCCCCTACTCACTGGAGAATAAGTTAACTCCAGGCTGAGGGAGTGATGGAGCCCTCTGTGCTATTCTGCTTTTCTTTGACATCAAGTCTCCTTTTGGCAATTTCCTTTTAGTTGGCTCAAAGACTTCTATTTTACACCGAGGCCACAGCCACCCTTTATCCCTGCTGATTGTTTTCCTCTCCCATGGCACATCCCGTTTCAGCAATGATTCTGGTGCTGAGGACTCTATATATAAAATAGGTGAGCCAGTGCTGCCTGTGCTTTGGCCCTGCAGAGCTGCCTGTGTGCAGTGCTGGGAGATGAGTGCAGCACGCTGTGACCCTGCAGCTGGGTGATGATTCCAGTGCAGGGGAGCAGCACCCCTGGCAGCAGGGCAGGACAGCAGGAGCTTGGGAAGCTCTCCAGCCCCGTGCCCCTCTCAGTTACACTGTCCAGCCTGGACCCTCTGCAGCTGGGGGAGGCATCCATGGCATTTTCCTCCCTGGAGGAGTCTGGGGTGACCTGTCAGCGTGCATTGGTTTTGTGTGTAACTGCAGAAACATCAAGTTGGCATGCCAGACAACAAGGCCAGGCAGATTCTGTGTGCCAGGGCTGCCTTGTGACCCCCCTTGGGACAGGCTGCTGCCCTTCCCCACTGAGACATGGCAGTAGAAGGGCTCCTTTATCCCAAACTTCTGTGCCCAAGTCACCCAAGGCTGCTCCCCCAGGGCAGGCTCCTTGCCATCCACAGGCAGGATGATTTGGTGACACTTGGCTGATACCACTGTACAGACATTTATGATTTTTTTCTCCTTAGCTGAGTTAAATGAGGGTGAAATCAAACAGGAAAAGATGCTGTTGTAATTTATTGTCTTTTTTAAGACAAGCGTGGAATAGTCTTACCCCACTCTTCCATGCTCAGGAAAAAAGACAGCAGAGCAAAAAGGGTTGGGTCAAGTCAGCAGGATTGTTTTACTTGTTCCATTGTGTGTGCTCCTCTGCACAGAGCTTCATGCTGCATTACAGCCATTTACAGTGTGACAGAAGTGTTCAGAGCCCTGCTTTGAGTGAATGTTTAACCTGTGATAAATGCTGCATTGTTCCAGCCCAGCAGCACAAAGGTGCCAGCCTTTGGTGCCTCCCCAGCCTGCACACCTCGTTCCTGTGCCTTGCTCTGGCTGAACCTGAATTAAATCAGGGTACAGGAGGTACTCACCTGACAGCAGGCACTGAGCCCAGCCAGCACTCCCCAGAGCCTGCTCCATCTCTGCTGTAAGGCTTTACCCATGGGGGAAATCTCCTGTCCTGCTGCTCATCCCCTCTCCTGCTGGTCCAGTCTGTTTGTCTGGGAGCAGCTCTGTGTCACCAAGTCTGGGAGTTGGGGCTGGGAAAGCCAGGATGCTTTGAGGCCAGAAAATAGAGCTGCTGTTTCAGGAAAGGGAGAATGTTTGGTCTAGCCAGTGGTTGCCTCTAAAAATACTTCAAATATCGTTCGAGTCGAGAGCAGGACAGGCTATATGAATACTTACCAAAAGCAGAAAAAGCACCACCAGGCATCCAGCCTTTCAGAACCTTTCACTGGAGGTGGAAAACATTGTTATTCTCCACGTCTGCCAGGATTTCCCATGACAAAACTCGACTGGAATAAGCAGTGAGCCCAGAAGTAGCTCTGGACCTGGGAGCAGATGTGGGGATGGCTCTGCTGCAGAGGTTTCTGCTGCCTCCCTTCCCTTTGCTTTTGCCTGTTTTCTGCAGGGAGATGGAGAACAAAGCACCTTCATGAGCAGCAGCCACAGTGCCTGCCCAGGGCACACACAGAGATCCATGCTGAGGCACCACAATGAGCAGCCATGGAATGGACAGGTCTGTGCTTTGAGCCACAGCTGTTTGCTGGGATCAGGCAATGCCCTTGAACAGAGAAAAAAAACTCTGTTCCTGCCTCAACAGCCTGTGCTCGTGGCAGAACTGAGCTCTCCTGAAAAGAGGATTAGATGTGCTGAGAGCATGGCAGTGAAGATCAGAATCCTCACCATGTTCACCCAGTACAAGCAAGTAATGCAGGGACAATAACTATGGAATTGCCAGCAAAATCAAACCTTAGTGACTTGAGGATTTTTTTTTTCTTGTTCCTCAAGCCAATGAAGCACTGCTTCAAGGTGATTGGTTTCTTTCAAGGTAGTCAGTGTGGTTTTTTGTAAAATGACAAATTTCATCAGGATCAGAAGAGTTTTTAAACAACACTGCCAAGTTGTCTAGAACAGTTTTACCTTTTGGCCAAGCAATTAAAGCAAGCACAGCCCTTCACAGCTTGCCTTTTCCTGGCAGTTGGGTGGTGAGTAGCCCAGGTTAGGAATCCAGACCTCCTGCTTCTGCAGCAGTGCAAACACCACTGGAACAGGGTGCTCTTTTTTAAGTTGGGACGTTTTTATTTTTGGCTGTTCTCCTCATGAAAGCAGGGCTGTGTAAGCATCAGTAAGGTGCAGATGACTGCAGTGAAATGGAACATTTCTGTGCTCCTGGCTGCTCTGGGGCCAGCTGTAGAGCTTGCATGGGGGAGTGGGTTCATCCAGCTGTTGCATCACCAGCTGCTGCAGGTGTGAGTTCTGGGTGCTCAGTCTGAAAGCATTCTGCATCTAAATTTGTGTCGTGATTTGCAAAGGCCTCGGGGTACTGGCAGCTTTCTTCTTAATGTAATTAATCATTACATTGTTTAGGATTCTAATTGATGTTTCTCCCTTTCTTAGTGCGTTGTGTTCTTCCTGTGCCTCATGTTTGCACCACCCACCCTGCTATCCTTATTCTTTTTTCTGAAATATTTATGTGTTAGCACGTTATCAATTGCAGAACTGCTCTTTTCTTTATCTGGTGATGTTTTGCTTCTAATGATGATTCCTCTCAGTATAAGGTTGTATTGATGCTCTACAATGTAAACAAACTGTATCTTAAAATACTTTCTGGGACCATCTGGTGACCTGGACAGCATGGGAGGAGATGACAATCTTCATGAACCCTCAAAGGCAGCCCAGGAGGAGCAGAGGGGTGCAGGAAAGTGTTCCAGTAGGAACCAGGTGTTCCATGCTGAGGCTGGTTTTGGTGTTGGGTCATCCCTCACTGGCTGAGAGCTGTGTGCTGCTCTAGCCTGCAAGCCAGGCAAGGTGGCTCTGGGGAAGCAGGACTGTCCCTTTATTAATTTTCTGGCTGGAAGAGCAGCAGTGGAGCTGCAGCCTGGCCTGCCCCAGGTGCTCCCTGCAGTGGGGGCTGCAGTGCTCTGCTCTCCTGTCCCTGTGACGCAAATCCCAGCGCAGAGCGGCACTGCCCGAGGCAGCACAGAGAGAGCTGCTCAGCCCTGACGTGCATCCCTGATGTGCTGGCACAACTGGGGCACAGCACAGCTCAAAGGCACCATGGGGATATTGCTGTGGGCTGGAGAAGCACAGGAGGGAAACAGAGCTGTGTGATGACTCCCTACGTGCTGGGGTCTGATCCACAACTGCAGTAAGACTCACAAGAAGGCAGATTTTGTTTTCCACAGGGATAGCACAATGTGTTTCTGTGTCACCTGCTCAGCAAGGTTCCACCCATAGCCATAAGCTGGGCACAAAATGAGGAATCAGCCTTGCAGTGCAGCCTGAAACGAGCTGTGCTGGGCAAGTGTGGGACACTCTAAACTGGTGCTGCTGGTCCTGCCTGTGCTGCAGTTTGTCAGTCAGGTGCAGACCTGAGTGTTTTCTTCTGGTGCTACTTGCAAACCCCACGTGCAAAATAAATCCACATCTATTTCAAGGCTGAGGTTTTTTTTTTTGTTTATTTTTTGGTTTTTTTTTGGTTTTTTTTTTAACTCCGGCTTTATTTTTTCAGCCAAGGTAGAAATAGATTTCAGGATTGAATAATTACCATCAACCTAACTAGTTTACAGCACTTGGCTTAAAGAAATAATTTAGAAATATGTTTGTGTGTTTGCTGCTAGCAGGTTTTTTTGGTAATAAAGAGGTTTGTTGTCTTCTTGGCTGGAAACTGGGTTTATGTCTCAGTTCTCATGGCTGGAAGCTAAGGATGTGCAAGTGCTTTACAGTGGCAGCTTTTTAGCAAGATCCACAAAAGTGCTCAGGAGCTTTTCAGTCACCTGGAGGTTTTTGGCCTAGCCACACTTGTGGTCATTCTTCAATCCTGAAGCATTTTACCTGTGGGGCCCCTTCTCTGTAAATGCAATTTCCTCAGGCTGACACTCTGAACAGTTTCTCCTTTTGTTGGGTGTTGGCTCTGCTTAATGTATATTATAATACAAGCAAATGTTCACAGCTCTTGTCTTCTAATGTAATTTTTATATTATTGTGTCATTTAGGGTGGTAAGGGAACTTTCCATTTGATCCAGTTGTAACCATAATGGAAAGTGAAGTTGGGATTGGAGTTGTGCCTTTTTTAGGACTCACTTCCTTCATGAGGCGAAGGTAGAGCTTCAAAATCTTGTGTATACCGAATATTTATCATTGATGTTTTGTAATAGTTGTTTCCATCATTCTGCTGTCTTCAAATTAGTAATGAATGCTCACTAACTTTATTATGTCAAATCAATATTAATATTGATCTAATAGTAATAAACTAATAACTCCTGCTGGAAAATGCTTTAATATGAGCTTCAAGAGGGATATTCAAATGTGTATTAGTCATTCCTTAAAGCTGATTGATATGCTGGGGGGTTTCATAGAAATAAAAAACCTAGATGGGATGCATGCAGTGCTAGCCTGATTTCCATACATTTTAAGTATTTTTCCTGCTGTTCATGGTTATGATAATTGGATGTTAAAGCCTTTGGACAGAGCCTGATTCTGACTCTCTTTCTTTGTTACTTCCTGCTCCTAATCACCCTTGGACTGCATTCATCTCAGACATATTATTTAGCACAAAATTCCTTGCCACTATTTGGAGAATTTTCCAAGGCTTTCCAGTTCGTGAGGAAACAAACTGTTTGTGGCTGTCCTTTTTGTACTTGGCATAGTAAAGTGTGACTGAGTGTGAGGTCCTGGCAGCACACACGTGCTTTCCCCTTATTTCTGCAAGGAGAAGGGCTGTCCCTGTGCCAGTGCCACGGTGTGATGGCACCTGCAGCTTTAACCTCATCTCCCTGATGCTCTGGGGCTGCACAAATAATAGACTGCTGTTAGAGTCTGCCCCTTGTCCTGAGTGGCATCTCTTTTATAAAAAAACCCCTTTGGAGCTGGTGATATATTTGATATATTTGATATTGGATATTTACCTTCCAGATTTGTTTGTTTGCTTGCTTGCTTTTCCTTCTTGGATAAACTCGTGGGCAAGAACTTAAGGTTCCACTCCATTCTTTTTATCCAATGTTAAAATACTGCAAGAGAAGTAACTAGAGTTATCTTTTATTGCCATATTTGCTGTTTGACACTTGGCCCTTCAGCCTCTCTAACAAAATGGCTTTTTGGACTGGTTTTGGAATAATTTACAAATTTTTACCTGCCCAAGGGAGACTGGGTGTTGGGGTAGCTGGAAAGAAACAGGCAGGAATCCTAAATACTCCATTCTTTTTTAAGTTATTAATATATTTCGTCTTGCCTAGGCACCGAGCATAGGAGGAAAGATGTTTCAACTGGAATGCTTATTTTCTTTCTTTTTTTTTAATTTTTATTTATTTTTTTCATTCCTAGTGACAGATCCTTATTGGACTAAGGGGATTTAAAAAATCCTGTTTCTCTATTCTGTATTGGTATTAACCTAGTTCTGTTTTGTCCTCACAAACCTGTACAAAAATACCCAGCTGTGTTCAGAAAGTAGATTTTGGGAGCCCCTCTTGAGTTGCTGTGCACAGGTCTGGTGCCTTTAGAAGGCCAGGGCCAGTGGGTCTGGAAAGGCAGGGACACCTTGTCTTGGCAGGAGAGACTGTTCTGGTTTAGGGAGATGCTGAATGCATCCTCAGGCAGTTGTGCAGCTGGACATGTGTCATTGTGCCATGGCAGTCACACCAGTGTTTGTACACAGCTGAGAGGAAACTGGCCTGGGTGAGTTACAGGTGAAGCTGAACAAGAAATACAAACCATGCCAGAATCTCACAGCAAGGTTTTCACATTGCTTCTGTGCAGCCCCAAAGATATTCATCTCTGACTTGAATGTCTCTATGGAACTCAAAATAAGTGATAGAGTTATTAATCTCAAAATAAGAGGTAAAAGGAACAGTGGTGCAGGAAATGTGGTGCAATGTATTTCTCCCCCCACCCTCCCCAAATGTGTTCTGCAGCAAAGCTTGGGGGGAGCACGAGTTGTTGTATGTGCAGGGTGGAGTTTGTTTGTTTATTTATTTATTTATTTGTCATCTGGGCTACACTCCAGATCAGGTCAATTTTGGAGTTCCCTGCTCTCTGAATAGACAATAAATTGAAGTGCTTCTGCCTGCATTTTTGCAGTCTTTCCTTTGCTCCCAGTGTTGTTTGGCACACCAGATTTAGTGGAGTTTGAGGTGAACAGAGCTGTTCCATGTGTTATTTCAGATGCTGGGTGTTCTGGGGATGTCTGTGGCTAATGGTTGAGTAACCAGCAATCATAAGAGAATGGCAGCCATGCAAAGAAAGGAATTTATTGATTATGGATGCATTTCATCTTTTTGTGCTAGCGAGAAAAAACCCTATCCTACAGCAAGGGCTAAGATCATGGCTCTGTTCTTTAATGTTTTTAGAAGCACCAAAGTTACACAGTCACATCATCCAGTGGTGCTCATCCTTCCATTCAAATGTATGTTGTCTTAAAGAAAATTGTTTTGTTTTGTAGTGGCTGATTCATCACTATATATTTGTGTTTATAAAGTCAGAGGCTGATGCTGAAGGTGACATAAAACACACTCCTTGTCTCTTCCAGGCAGTGTGTCAGCTTACTCACAAACCTCCAGGCTTAAACTGGAAAAAAAAAGATGTAGAGATCCCTGAATCCTGCCCCTCCAGTTATTCTCAACATTTCATACCAAACAGTGCTTCAGCTTGAAAATACTTCTGACTGAAAGACACATTGCCTGATTTTAATTAGGGGTTTTTGGGGGAGATGGATTCAGTCTAATCCTGCTGGGTGCAGTAAATGGCTTTCCGTGTGATGTGTGCACTGAATACTCCAAGGCACACATCTGCTAAAGGATGCCTTTGGAAGTCAGGCTAATTTTTTGGATAAGTGGCAGATTTGTGATTGCAATCTCTTTTCAATACAGGGGATCACTTAAGTAAGACAATAATCCTCTCTGTTTTTCTTTTTTCCAAGCCTTAGGTTTGTGGGTTTTTTCCATCTCTGTTTTAATCATCTTACTCCTAATTTTTCCTTGTCTCTAGGCATACTTTGGTTTCCCTTTCTCCACAAACAGTTACCAAATGTGATTACAGGGGGCATTGTTGTAGTAGAGCTTGTACATGCCATTGACACTCAGAAACTACACTGTGTGACCTTACAGCATTGTGCAGGCTCCTCTGCCTTCAGGACAAAACCCATCTCTTCTGGGTTCTAAAATGCACGTGAGAATGGCCATTCTGGAGATGGCTGCTGGAGAAATGCTTAGCTGGTGGTTTCAATCCTTGCTGCAGAGGCAGGAGAGGAGTCCCTGCCCTGTCTGGGTGCTGTTAATGGTGTGCACAGGGGCACAGAGACTCGGTGTGACACAGGCACAGGGTGACATTACTGTGCTCTCCAGTATAAATGCCAAATGCTAAGCCCTTCCTTTTTTTCTTCTTTAATAAACAATACTCAAACTGCTGTAATAACTTTAAAGCTGTGCCACAGTTTGTCAGAAGTTAGAGATGGAGTTTAACTTTGTTCTTCAGCAACTTTTACAATCCTCTGTGTGTAGTTGTTAAGCTGAAACGTGCCTGTATTTAACACAGCCTGGTTCACTTCCCAGGCACAGACTGTGCTATCAAAACCACCTTTTGGTGCCTGGGAGCTGTATTGGGAGGCTTGGTTGGTACAGCTGGAGAGCCAGATCCCTAAAAGTGCTTTCTTAACAATTTTTCAAGCCTTATTTTCAAAGTGGGTAGGTGTGAGGAGTTCCACGTTGGGGATGAGCAGACTGAGAGGGGAAATGAGTTACATTGGCTCAAAAGGGAAAGAGGGAAAAATTGGAAAAATTTACCTGTGTTTTTTATATATGCACCAAAGAAGTAAAATGCTTCCTCTGGAGTTGTGTTTAACCAGACAGAGCTGTGGGTATGGAGCAATAGGATTTACAGCAAAGTGAGCTGAAGAGTTCCCAGCGTTTTTGGGCTGCTGTTTTGGCCCTGGCACAGTGTGTGCCCTGCCAGTGGTGCAGCACAGGTTTCAGAAACCTCTCCTGGAGGAGACCCCTCTGGGAATGCCTCTTCCCTCTTACTGGTGCTCTCATAAAATATCTGAGGGAAAAGGCTTTTGTGTGAAGCACAGATGTACAGGTGGGTAAATGGATCATTTCTGGCTCACTGGAAGAGCTGTGGATGGAGAAAACCTGGAGACTTGTTGTGAACTTTGCCTTCTGATGTCTCATGGTCTGGTTTTAAAAGCAGAGCTAATTAGAATAAACAGCTGATCAGGTGTTTTCTCATTCCTGGTCATTTTAGGAAGAACAAGTTGGAACCTTTGTAGTGTTCTTTGTACTTTCTTAGGAGTTATTTTGAAGGTTTTTTCCATTGTACTTCTATTTTTTCCCCCTTTTTTCCATAATAAAGCTAGATTTTGGAATTGGAAGTAGCAGGGTTAGCAGTCCTCTTTTCTGCCTTTCTAAAGCAGTGCAAGGCACTGAGTCACTCCTTGCCACTAATAAGTTGCGTCACTTTGCCAGGATCAGAATGTTCCAGTCTCACAGCAAATAGCTGGAAAAGTGAAAAAGCAGTTGTTACCATATATGTGTGTGTGCTCACTGACACAGACATGCTGCCCCTCTGTCCCTCCAACATCTGCTTTTCCAGAGGGGATGGTGGATCCTCCTGTGTGTGGGGCAGAGAATTAATAATCCCTGCTTCCCACTGCAGCACAGCTTCAGCAAGGAGGAGATCAAAAGGTTATTTATAAATGAGGAAAAACATGTGGAGATGCCATGGGGGGAAAAAGAAAAAAAAAATAAGAAGGTGGAGAGAATGCTAATCTTGTCAGATTAACTTCTGGTTGTGGTTTGGTTTGGCACATTTGATGTATGGTTTGTTATGTCCAGCTGTGATTTCTGTCCTGTATAGGAGTGCTGTTTTTTCCCCAGGTATGTTTCTCAAGCTTTTCCTAGGCTATTATCACTGAAAACTATAACATGAGAACAGATATTTCCCTGTTGTTACCTTTCAGTAGGCATCTAAACTTCTAGAGGAAAATATGAAATACCAGAATATTTGTGTTAGGTCACAGCTCATCGTGCTTTAATTGGTTCCATGGAGGAATAAAGAACCCAAATTATGCATCGCATGACCTGTTAAAATAGAAATGTGTAGTAATCTTTAGCTATTTAAATTATCTGAAAAGAGATTAAAATTCTGCATAATTTGTGTGCATCATGGTGTCTTGCTGGTGAATTTTGGTCATGAGTGTTTTTATATGGCAGAAAGCATCCAATTTATGGTGTAACACAGTGTTTGGGGTTTTGTTGGTTTTGTTTGGTTTTTTTAAAGATTTCTTTGCCACTAGAATATTGGATGCAGCAGTCATTAAAGAAGAATGTCTAAGGTATGAGCTTGTGCACATCACAGAGCTCACCTTGGTGGCAGTGTCACATGGCAGGCTTCATCCCAGGCAAGGAAAGGTAAATTCACATCCCTGCTGCTGAGGAGGAGCACCCCTGGGTCACCCAGCCCTCCTGCCAAAACAATCTGCAGTTTTGAGCATTGTACAAATGGAGGAAGTCCAGCTGAGTGTCGTGCTTGGGGTCAGTGGCCCAGCTAATTTCAGTGTGAAGACAAGTACCTTGGGGTTCTTGTGAATGCAGGATTCAGTTTGTGGAGTGTTTTTCAGGCTGCCTGTGTGTGATTTCCCCTTGCTGCCTGGAAAGCCTCCCTCTCTGGGTGGGATGGAGCAGAGCCCGTGGCAGTGCTGCAGCTGAGCAGGACAGGAGAGCAGGTTGTGCCTCTGGCTGTGTGGCCAGGGCAGTGCAGAGGGTAAATAAACATGTTCTCTGCCTGTAGCCATGCCCTGAGTGGGGAAATGAGCAGCCACTGTCTGTCTGCAGCATTATCTTGTCTGTTGGAGACTGCCCCTTGACAAACTGGGGGAACACTGTCTCCTTTTTGGAAGGTGTTTCCCCTCCAGGAATGCCTGACTGTGGCAGAAAGAGGAGTAGCCCTGATGGGAACTATCTACTGCTATAAATCATTTACTTGAGATAAAATTGTGATAAGCATTATGGAGAAATGACCTCACTGTTTTATTATTTCAGTGCCTGTGAGCTGTCACTCTCTGTTTATTGCCCCTGTGGTTAAAGTTTATGGAAGTTCCTCAAAGGGATGCCCTTGAATCTGGGACTTGATGACTTCTCCCTCTACTGAAATTACAGCTTCTAATTGGAGCAGCTTGGAATAATTCCATTTTAAGCATGACTAATCATATACAACCTCTGTGTACCAGAACTGAAATGCACACACCTACAGTGCTAAAAGCCAAGGAACTCCTGGCCAATGACACAGCTTACAGCTTGGAGAGGGATTTGGAAGTCATGCCAATAAATAATGTTCTGAAGTTATTAGGAAAAGCATTTTCACCCAGGGGAATCACAGCCCCAAGCCTGGCAGAGCTCTGGGAGCATTTGGACAATTTATAAAGCTCATGGTGGGATTCTTGGGGTGTCCTGTGCAGGGACAGGAGCTACACTTCAGTGATGCTTAGTGGTCCCTTCCAGCTTAGAGTATTCTGTGGTTCTATGATTTCATATAAATGAGTGTACCTATTAAAAAAAACCCAAATCTTTAGGGTTTGTGAGTTTCAAGCTCTGTTCCCACATGTCACTCCCAGGTATAATCAGTGGATTTGGTCTGATTTGTTTTATTTTCTCCTCTGAGTTAAGGGAACATCTCGATGTAGTTCTGAGATGGCCCCTGGTGGGTATTTTCAATAGAGAACCTCAGCTATTGTAAAACTTATTTAACTAAAAGTTGAATTAATTGAGAAATGTTCATCTTGATCTCAGATTGCATTTCAGGACCAAAGAGATGCAGACCTGAGTTTCATTGGTGGGTGTTCAAAAGATGGAGAAGGTCTCTTTCATTCCATGCCAAATAAAGCTGCCTCACTTCAAACAGCAACAGGTCAAGAAATGGATGGTTTTAAATCAAATTGCATCCTGATTTATTCAAACTAAAAGGTTCTTAAAATGTGAGGGAAGCCTAAGAAACCTGGAGTCAATGACAGGTGTGCCATGAAGAAAGCTGCACAGAAGAAGTGTGAGTGAGGTGTTCCTGTCCTCAGGCAGGATTTGGGAAGGTGTGGAGCCTGTGGCAGTGCCTGGTATTTAAATTTTGTGTGAAGGAGGGGCTCGAAAAATTGCTCATTTGACTTGCCATATTTCCCTTATTTAGTTTTTTTTTTTCCTTTCTTTTTTTTGTTTGTTTTTTTTTTTTTTTGTTTTTTTTTTTTTTTTTTAATGTGGCTGCTTTGATGGCAAGCTTCATGGGCCACACCAGCCTTTATCTCTGCCCAGCACATGGTGTACACCCTGTACAGCAGTGGGAATCATTAACCTGCCTGCACTGTAAAACAGGTTATCCTCCACACAGGTGGGTGAGCAGGCAGAGGAGTGTGCTGAGTAGGGTTGATAATCCCTTTTATCACCATGATTGAGTGCAGCACTGGATACTTTGGCCTGAAATGAGGTGGGCTCTGAGTTGTGTTGGGGTGCTGAGCCCAGCAGCACCAAGTGCTGGGATTTCAGTCAGGTTGGTTTGGTGTTTATGGGATATTTCTGGTTGTGCTCCAGCAGAATTCCACAGCTGGTGAAGCTGAGCCAGGTGTTTTCTGGCACGTCCTGGTAGGTCAGGGATATTCCCATGTGCCCAATTTGTGCCTAAGGTACTCATTCCCATTATTTTGCCATAATGGGCATTGGTTGACCTGTTGGAAAAACCCCCAAACCAAGCAACTTAGATTTTTATGGTGATTTGTCTGTTGGTTTGTTATGACAGCATATGATTTATAATACTGTGCAGAGAAACTGAGAAAAATCAAATGCAGGGTTGCTTATTCTAGAAATAATTGGACTGAGAAATAAAGCACTGGAAATTTAATGGGAGACAAAGACAAGAATACAGTAGGCTACAGTGAAAAACCTCCTTCCTGTTTTCATAATTTTATTATTTGTTCAGTAATGGAAACATGATGTGGGTGAGTTTCCCAGAAAATCTCAGATTTCCTCACAGACTCATCAAAACCTGACCTATTTTCACTCTGCTGTTTACATGTAGTCCTGAGGTGCTTCTCACTGAGAGAAGTTGTTTGGCTTTGTTATGAGAATGGGAGAGAGAGTTCACTAGGATTTCTGCTTGTGTGAATCAAGGTTTGAATGAAGAGCAGGGATAGCAGAGATGCTGGTTGTGATGACAGTTGCTTTTTGCAAATGGACTCCAGTGATGTGATGGATTCAGGGAGCTCTTCCTCTCACTGTGGATTCTCTGGATGATCAGACAATAGCAGGGGAATCTGGCAGGAAAAGCCCTGAGAGATGACAGCACTAAAAGTGCCCTGCACAGGCATTTCCTGGCAGTGATGGGTTGTGCTTTGCTTCCTTCTTGCACCTAATCTAATCTGAGCTGGAGCAAAATCCCTGTGCCAGTGTGCAGCCTCAGCAGGGCAGGGAAAAAAAAAAACCACTGTATTTCCAAGTATCCTGTGAGATTGCTGGAAACAGCTGAACACAAATTTTAAATGGGTTTGATAGCCTACTTATAAACCACGGATTAGAAATATTTTGGTTCCTGTCAGACAACTGAAGATGTGGCAAACTAAATACACAAGAGAACAAATTGGCCAAGGCTGAGATTTGATCATTATAAATTTGATTGTTTTTCCTTTGTACCACAAGGATGTTAGTCTTTGTGTTTGGGTGCTGGATTTTTTTTTTTTTTTTTTTTTTGTCTTCTGGCATTTTTTGAAATCTGTTCATGTAAACAAAAATTCCTGCAGTACGTGAAGTATTTCATCTTTTCACTGGGCTCATTCTTCCTCTGCCTATGGATATAAATAGAATAATGACGTCTTACTCTGGGGGCTTGGTGCATCATTCATACAGTGCATCTCCTTTCTAGGTCACACAGCTTTCCCACATCCACTTCTTTATTAAACACTGTGGCAGTGCTCAGGAACAAAGGATTTTTGCATCTGAAAGCAGTGCCTCATTGCAGGATGGCAGCGGGGCACAAAATAATGAAAAGATATCGTTGATTCAGAATTGTAAGATTTCCTGATTTCAGTAAAAATATGCTTCCTTTTAGGAGTGACTCACAGATAGACATGGTGAGCTTGAAGGGGCTGTTCCATTTTATTTGTCCTGTGGTTGTTCTTGGGGAGTTTTATTGGAGGGTGTGGTAGATATTACACAAGACCAAGGAGTGTATGGTGGAGTTGTGTTCTAAGTGAATTTTCATGGGGAAAGTGCTTCTCCTCACTGACCTGAGCAGCAGATCTGTGCTGTCCATCCTTCCTGGCCCTGGCTGCTCCAGAACCCAGCAGAAACAGGCAGCTTTCCAGGAGCTTGCTGGCCTTTCTCCAGCAGGAGATTAAATCACTTTTTTTGTGAGGACTTCCTAATGAAGTTGTTTCAGCAAGAATGCTTTTTTCTTGTGTTCCCCATTGACATCTGATTCTTCCTAGAGCAGGGCTTGGACTGGGTGGCCTCTGCAGGTCCTTGCCAATCAGAATTATTCTGTGGCTTTTGCAGAGGCAAGTGGACATGCCTGGGTAGGGTGGGAGCCCCAGGTGTACCCTAAACCTTGAGCATACAGCACTGTGATGCAGAAGTCCATGGTCCAAGGCTAAAAGCTGGAATTTTTACTCAGTCGTGTCGTCCCATCTTTTGGGAAGGCAAGCAGGGCCTGGTTTTAACCAGAGTTAGTCCAGGCAGTGCTGCTCTGGTTCTAACCAGAGTTAGTCCAGGCAATTCTGCTCTGGTTCTAACCAGAGTTAGTCCAGGCAATTCTGCTCTGGTTTTAACCAGAGTTAGTCCAGGCAGTTCTGCTCTGGTTTTAACCAGAGTTAGTCCAGGCAGTTCTGCTCTGGTTTTAACCAGAGTTAGTCCAGGCAATTCTGCTCTGGTTCTAACCAGAGTTAGTCCAGGCAGTGCTGCTCTGGTTCTAACCAGAGTTAGTCCAGGCAGTGCTGCTGGACAGAGGTTGAAGTGGTGCTGAGATTTCCAAGTTTTGCACAAGTGTTGCTTTGAGTGATGTGCTGCCACTCCAGTACAGGATCTAGGCACTGTTTCCATCACACAAGATTTTCCTGGGCCACAGCACATTTGAAAAGTGATTTATAAGTTGGTAAGTACTTGTAGCCTTGTCATATTTTTTAAAAAAGTTGTCTTTCACTTTCCCAAACGAGACATTTTTAGCTATCAGCATTTTTAATAGTTGATTTTTTCTTTTTTACCACTACCTCCATGCTAGCTGCAGAGTAAAGTAATTTAATTGTGGTTTCTAAACAGATGTGCTTGGAAGAAAATCTGGCCAGAAATCACTCACCATCACAAGACAATTACCATTTTGTTATACATTTATTATGCAGCATCCTCTTTGTTTTCTTGCCCCTTGTTTGCCAGCTGAAAACTCCCTCAGGTTTCCTTCTAGAGGGACCCTGGTCATGTTTGTAATGGCAGCACTTGCCAGAATTCACCCCCCTGCCCCTCCTTTAGCTTGGGGTGCAGCCCTCTGCCTTTCAGCTTCTGCTGGGGGCTTGGCTCCAGGAGAGATCAGCTGCCAAGGCTTTGGTTTGTGTTTTTTCTAACAACCATGACAATCAACAACAGAACTTGCCTGTTTTAGTGATGTGGGATCCCAATCTGAGGAAACCATTGTGGTAGTTGGCTGGCAAGTGCTCCAAGGGCATCAGCAAAGCACTCCTGTGATTGCTGCTAACCAAAGGAAACCACAGGCCAGTCTGCCTTGGGAAGTTGCTGTGATTTTTCTCATTCCACCAGCTGGTGCCTTTTTCTGCCCTCTCCTGGGTGCTGCAGCTCCTCACTCGTGCCTGCACACCAGGCATCCAGCTTGGCTCACAGGACAAGCCTCTTTTGCACATAATTCTGGTGTCAGGGAAAGTGCCCTGATGCTTGGCTTCCCATCCTCCTCTCTAAACATGCAGGTCAAATTCATTCCTTTCTTTGCTGTGCTTGCCTTGTCTTGAAGACTGGTGGCATTTCCAGAGATTCTGAATCTCAGCTTGTTTTTTTTTCTTTTCCTTAATCTTACCTCTGTGGTTTTTAATATTACTCCTTTGTGCAATACATAAGGTATTTAATGCCAGGCTTCTTGGGCTTTGCAGTACAGTGCTGTGGTGCTGCCTGGTTTAACACAGACATCCAAATAAATGCCCAGTGTAGAGTTCTGGACCCTGCTGGTGGGGCCTTATTTTAATTCCCAAACTCTGCACGTGGCTCTGTGTGTCTGGAAGGACCCAGCTTGTCAGGAATGCACAGAGGCTTGGCCCCCCCTCAGTGGCAGGGTTTTTCCTGTCAAATACACTGGATTATTTAACTGTTCTCATTCACCTATTTTGAAGGCAAGCAAGATGCCATCATCCTCCTCCTTTGGAAGTGCTTTGGCTGTCCATTTTCTTTTCTCTCCCAGAAGAGAGGGGTTTTTCTGCTTCCAACCTGGATTTCACAATCATGGAATCCATTTTCCAGACGTGCCAGGATATTCTTTCCTGATGCTGTGAGTGCATTAGCAAGATCATGCAGTTTGGAGAGCATCTTAAACAGAGATTCACCTTTACTCATCTCTGAATTATTGTGTCCTTGTTGTGATACAAGCAAGCCAGTTTTTCTTGTAAACAGGAATTTATTAATTAGTCTAGTTCAAATTCTTTTTCCAGCCAATGGAGAAGCTGCATGACTTCCCTTTGTTTTGGAGGGTGAAAATAAATGTGAATGCTGCATGGATTAAAGTGCTGCAGTCAAGGCAAGTGGAATTGACTTGGGAGCAGATACAGAATTGTGACACAGAAATGTGAATCTTTTTTGGTAACAAGACAGAGACAAGTGTATTTCTTTCCTCAGTGGGGATAACTCGCTTCCTTATTCCCCTGGTTGTTTGTGGTGGTCAGACAAGATACCCCAAAACTGAGTTTGTGAAAATTCCTTTTCCAAGGTGCCTAACTGGCTGTGGTTTCACAGCTTATCTTGTTGAGGTGGCTGCAGACAGAGCAATAGTGCTTTCTGACCTTTTTAATGTGTTTTATTCCAGCAGTGCTATTGAACCAGCTGCACAGGAACATGGCAGCAGCTGACCCTGCTGTTTGTGGGGTTTTATTGGGTTGGGTTTGCTGTTGCTGTTGCTCTCAGCTGGGTTTTGTTGGTTATCCCTGGGTTGTTTTAGTTTTTGTCCCGAGCCTGGGATGGAATTGGGTTTGCAGAGTTTTATCAACAAATGTAAAATCCTTTATCCCATAGGTACTGCTTTCCTGTTGCAGTCACATTACATCAAGACTTGAGTTGAGAGTTTCATGCCTACTGCTTTTCCCCCATCATACTCAGAGGGATTCTTTTCATTTTCATGACCCAGGAATTTCAGGCTATTAAAGGTAAAAATGCTGCTCCCTGGAGTGTTTGAAATCCAGGTGGCAGCATGAGAACAGGCCCATGAGCAGCAGGCAAAGGCAAGGTTACAAACCCTGGTCTAACTTGGTGCATCAAGCCTGGCATTCCTTTTTTTCCCCATTTGCCTCTTGTGTGTACCCCTTGTAATCATGGTATTTGATAGAGAGGTTTTTGTGGTAGGTGATGGAAGAAAAAGACTTTTTTTTACTTTGATCCTTATCACCCAGATTCTTTTCCATACTTTGCTTTAAGGAATGCCATGAACTGCCTCAAAGTAGGGAAGAGTTGCATTAATTAGCTGTCCATAGCATTTTACTCTTTCGTGCCTTCTCAAGATGCTGGCTTCAAATGTATAACTTTTGTTTGTTCTTGTAACAGAAATTCAACCAGGGAACACAGTGTTTAGTAAAAAATGATAAAAATCTATAACAATTATTACAGAATTAACTGATGTGAATTAATGAATATTTTGCTCAAAACAATGACAATAGCTTGCCTTTGGCAACTAGGGCCAAATATAGAGGAACTCCCTGGTTCTTAATTTCAGTATTTTTATTCTTTGAAACAAGGTTTGCACATCAATTCATTGCTAAGTTTTCTTAGTAATGAGCAGATTTACTTTCTGTTCTGCTCTGGAAGATATAGCTTAAAGAAATACCCCAAATTCTGCTTTTTTTTTAATATATATATCCTAAATCAACTGTAATATTGCTCTTTGTGATTTTTTTGTAACAAAAAAAAAAAAAGGCCAAGAAATGCAGGTTCCTGCTAGAACCTGTTCTGTTTTCCTCTGAATACTGGATTTCAATGTTTTATGCCTCCATTGTGGTTTTTTTCTGTTTTTTTCCTGTCCCAAGGGATGGCAAATAATCCCAATGCATTAAAAAAATATCAAGGAGTAGTTTATGCTCTTAAACATTATTGTGTGGAAATGGAACAGGAAAAGGTTTGGATGAGTGAGTGGGTCTGGTTTTTGTGAGGAGCCACATCTGCAGCCATTAAGTGACACACTCATGTTCCTGGGTCACAGCCTCTGTTATAGGAGAAAACAGAATCACATTACACTCTTACCTTCTTTTGGGCATCTGAGGATAATTCTGTATTTAAACAAACTCAGAAAAAGCACTTTTTATGGTAGTATACATCAGCAGCTCGTTGTTTGACTTTGGACTCACTAGTCTGGTTAAAACACAATTTCCTGAGAGCCAGAAGTAGTGTTCTTTGTTTTATGCCTTTGCTGTGAACAGTGGCACTACTTCTGCGTCTGTGCCTGCCAGCTCAGCAGGCTTGGAGCAGTTCACCCTTGGGAGAACCTGAGAAATAGGAAATAGACATGAGAAATTTCTATTGTGGGGATGGAAGGTACTTTGGAGAGGTAAATTCAACGAGTGTTTTTGAAGTACATTTTCAAGTCATTCTACTTTTTTGTATTTTATCAGTAATTTTTGTCTTAAGCAGATATTTTAAAGAAGTCTGTTTTCATGCCAGCAAGCAGAAAATGAGTTAGTTTATGTAAGCTTTACCACAGTGTTCTTCACTAAAGAGCAGAATGGCTCAATACCAGTTCTTCATTACTCTGCTGGTTTGTATATATGTACTATACATATATATATATATATGTACTACATATATATGTACTATATATATGTATATATATATATCTGTACTGCAGTACAGACAGAATATTGGCACCACATCTGTAAATTACTATTACTGTGTAACTATCCCTGTGCTGTGTGTCTGGTCTCCTTAAACATACAAGCAACTGAATGTATAGCTAGAGACAAGGATAAACTCTGAATTGAAGCAAGGTGGAAAGTTTAGATTGCCTATTTTTTATATAGTTACAGGAAGGGTTTGGTAACAGCCCTGTGCCAAACAACTGCTTTGTATTTGTGGTTTTGTGCTGGTTCTGACTAGGGTGCTCTTTACTGCTGTGTGCTTCTAGCAGTCAAATTTCAATTTGTTCTGTGGGGAGATGGGTAAGGGACAAGAGAAGTTTTCTGTATAAGTGAACTGGAATATGTTATTTTCCTTTATTTTTTGAACCCTTGGCATGATTTTTCTGTACCTCCAAACTTGAGTGTTTCCCATGTACATTCTGTATGTGTATGTTGATTGAGTTCATCTTTTTGGTTGCCATAAATTATATTTCTGTGTCTTGCACCACTTAGCAATGCCAAACATTTATTTTGGTTTAAGCTCCCTTTGTTCTTAAAAGAGAGGTTGTAAAACCCATTTATGAACCCTGAGGTAGAAAAGGATGATTATCAAAGAAAACATGAAATTGTAGAGGTTGATGAGACAGTCTGTATGTCTGTTAGGAAAGGATTGCAGCATATAATAGATATTCTTCTCCTGTGATTTCCACATGGATACCAGAAAGGAGGGAATTTTCATGGAAAATGCAATTTTTCTCTCACAAGGCTAGTGACCAAGCTCTTTTTAAGTATATATGTGTATTCATTAGCATGTAGTAGCTGATGTAGATGTAGTATATGTGAGCAGAGTTACTGATGTCCATCTTTAACAAAGACAAAAAGAATCCTGCTCCATAAAAGCAAATAAACTCCAGTTCTCCTCGCAGGGTTCAGGAATTAATTTAGGTGGTTGCAATTTTAGGAGGAGGTTCCAAGTCAGGTCCAAAGCTGAGGGGGTGATCCCTGTCTGTATCCTCAGCAATAAAATACAGTATTTATAAATATTTTATATTTTATACTTTAAATATTTATTTATAAGTACAGAGCAGTATTTGTGTTCAGTGTAGTGGTTGTGAGAACAGTATTCATGGTTTTGTGGCTTTCTCTTGGGTCCCCACAGGTGAATCTTCCCCAGCATCAATACCTGCTCTGTGTGTGAGTCTAGAACCTGCAGAGCCCCCTGAAGGCTTCATGTCTTGTCTTGTCCTTGCCCAAAAATGCTCAGCTTCTTTCTCTTTTTCTGCCAAGAGATGTTTCTACCTTTTCCTCGTGCCTCTTGCTGACTATCTGAAATTTTTCCTGCCCAGAGTTATTCCAGGCTTACTTCCATGCTGCTCTTGCCTGGTTGCTGGTTTGTCCTTTGCACTGCAGGGGTGCTATCAAGATATATAATCCATTACCTTTTTTTTCCCATAGCAACCTGTCCTTTAATGGTGATGACTGAGAGATGAGGGGTTAAAATGGCTGAGAAATAAGTCAAGTGCTTTAGTCAAATGGCAAAAGGCATCACAAGAGAGATGTACATAAAGTTCCTACATGAGAAGGTTTAAAATGCTCATTTTCTTCTGCCTAAAACATTTTAAACGTTATTTTTAAAATAATGATAATTCTAGACTTGTTAATGCTTACAAGGAATGGCAGTGAAACAATCTTTTTGGTTCCAGACTTTAGAAGATAATAATTTGTGTCTCTTGCATGAAGAGGAGTTTGATGTGCAGCTCTGGGGGATTTTCACAATTACATTCATGCTTGGCTTTTTTCTTGAGATCTGACAACGGGGAATATATGAACACATGAGTCTGGGAGGTTAAAAAAGGGACAGATGAATTTAAATCAAGGGCCAGTACAAAATGAGAGTCAACACTGGAGAGTGGATATTGAACAGCTCTTCTGGATATGAAGCTCAGTTTACAGCCTCAGAAAAAAGCCTGCAGCCTCCATGAGTGTTTGTTTGTGGCTGGGGTCTGCTCCCCCTCCTGAAATTTTCTGCAATCTTAGACTTCATTGCAAGGAGTTTGGGTTCTTGCTGTTGGTTCCCAAATTTTAAACCTAAACATGAATTTTCTTCGTGAGTCACCAGTCTCATTTTTCCAGATAATTATGTAATTTTTTGAGGTTCTTTTAATCCTCTTCTTTGGATGTATACAGACAACTGGTTCTATTGCATTTTGATGCTTTTTAAGTATTCACAGTGAAATTTGTGTAGAGCTGTGGGTTTTAAATTGCTGTATATATAGTGAACACTTTCCTATAAATCTGTGATTGACTCCTTGAAGTATCTAAAATCTGTTTTGAAATCAAAGCCTCAGTTACTTACATGATTGGTGATAAAGTAAAGGCAGCTGTAAGGCATAAACTTGCTACAGGCTGTTTGCACTGGTTTCAGGTGAAATGGTTATGCTCATGTGGGAGAGCAGACATGTATCTAAGAAATTAAGTATTCTAGAACAGTTTTGTGATGTAATAAGCAGTTTTGGGAAACTGTTTGCTGCTTTGAAGGGGAGGGAACTGTGCTATCAAATAATGGCAAGAAGAACCTATTTGTCCTATCCTGGCTTCTGGCTGAAGTCAGTTTCTGAAGTGTGTTCAGAGATTCTTCTGCAGTAGAAAATTCTTCCATTCCTCTACATTATGGAGAACAGATCACTTGGAAGGTTATGTGAAAAAAAAAAAAAAATACTTGATGAGTAGACTTGTTCTGGCATTTCCTTATTCAGCCATTTAAAAGCATCAGCATGCACCTTCAGCTCTCTGCTGGTGCCTCAGAATGCTAATTTGCTTTTCCATGGCACAGAGAAACACTTGGTTGGAGATGCACTCTCCTGCATCTCTCTGCAGTAATGCATTGCTGGCTGGCTCAGTTTGACCTGAGGCTGCAGGTGCTGTGAGAGGCTGTGACTGAGGATGTGTTTTTGCTTTTGTGCTTTCTGAGTTAAAGCTTTTCTCTTAAAACAAGCAATAATAGCAGCTCAGTCTGGTCCCCAGCTTCCTGCCAAAGCAATGCACACAGACACTCATTCCTGTGCTCTTAACCCTTTCTTTTGAGCAGCTGTTGGTAATTCTGGATAAATCTTTGAAGTGTCTACTACTCAGTGCTCTGCTCCTCTAGCAGCAGTTTTTAAAAAAAAACCAAAAAAACAAACTCCTACGACAAGTTTTACTAGTGATTTATCTACTCAGCTGGATGCCAAAAACATTTAATTACAGAGGAAATAACAAAGTAGGTTAAGGAACCTCCATGCAACTTACTTTCCAGAATGTTTTTCCCCATGTATTCTGACTTAAAGGGGGGAAAAATGACTCAAAGGGCAGCTTGGCCTCAGGAGCAAAAGTGCATCTTGCACTGCTAAGAGTTACTCATCAATTGCTGTGTACATCATCATTTGATCTCTGGCTGCTTGGCTTCATTAAAAAAAGCAAAAAAAAAGTTTGTTGAGTAGATAAGAATATTTTTGGGAGTTATTTAAATTAGCAAGTACTCTGCCTACTGTCATTGAATGCCTTTCCCTGTCCTTCTGCCCTGCCCCTCAGGTAGCAATAAGTGATACAGGACTGAAGAATAGTGACAGTAAAGTCCCAGGTGCTCCAAGTAAAGCCTTGAAGTGAATGCTGAGTCTCTTTGCTGTTCATGGTAAATGTGGTGTGGGGGATTCTTTTGTGTTTCTCTTCTGGTTTGTGTTTTGTTTTTTTTTTTTAAAGACCCACTTCTCTTTCTTTTGTCTGCAACTTTGGGTCTTGACACAAGCAAGACATCTTTTGTAGAGGAAAATCAGCATGAAGCTGTAGATTGTCTAAAAAAACACGTTTAAATGTAGTGGTAGCAGTTGGAATAGGCTGAGTAATATAAAAGTGTTCCATCTAGTATTTGGATTTGTTGTTACCACTAGCTTTCCAGAGTGTATTTTAATTTGATTTCTTTCCCATTTCCTTTATTTGAAGTATTCAGCAAGTGTTTGTATTTTTCAATTTCTTTAGATTTTGCTGCTGCAACTGTGGAATTTATTTTGGCCTTTAAGGTATGAATGACTGGATGTTTTCCCTGTTGTTGTAAGGCATCCCATTGCTCAACCTCTGTGAGGCAAAACATCTTGGAATGTGTCCTGTTCACCACCAAGGGTAACGGGAGAAGACTGCTGTATCACTTTATTTCATTTTGTGAGTTCTTTTGAAATTTAATTTGAAAGAAAAAATACAGTTTGGCAAGGTTTCCTGCATGCCATAAGGGACCTTTTGTCTCAGGAGGTGAACAGGTTTGTGGAAATGTCTGCTGCTGACCAAATGTGCAGAGCCCAGCCACCAAAATATTTCAGGTTTCTGCCACGCTTCCCATTCCTGGTGGCTTGGAGTGACCCAAAGGCTGCAGTTCAGTTCACTGGCGTGAGTTTTGGGAATTTAAACCTAATTTGTAACAATCTACTGTTGGTACCAAGGCTGGCTGTCTGGAGCATTTCACACCCTGGGCATTTTCTGGAGGCACATTTCTGTGGGTGTGTGATGCTGCCCAGGGAGAGGACTTGGGCTGGCTCCATCCCCAGCTCTTCCAGCCCTGAGAGCTGCTGCACTCTGCTCCCATCCTGCTGTTTGTCCTGTTCCATCCCCCTGTACGCTGGATAACCCCTCTTTGTTTCCAATGGCTTTGCTTCCACCCAAGTTCTTCTCATTTTCTGGGGGCGTTGCATTTCTTTGAGCTGTGTTTGAGCCCTGGGGTGTGTGAGGCCATTCATGGAGAGGGCAGGATGAGGATGAGGATGGGGATGGGGGAGCAGAGGCTGTGCAGGTGCACAGGGAGATCTCTCAGCCAGAGGAGCTGCAGAGAATTGGCTGCAGCAGCAGGAGCACTGGGGCTGTGCAGAGCTCCAGATGGGTGTGAATTTGCAGCAGGGGAATACAGAGAGAGCAGACCCACAAAGCATCTTGGATGAACCCACAGGGAGCTTTGCAAACCAAGGAAGATGTTGCTTGTGCTGGATCAGGTTTCCTTCCAGCAGATGTTGTGTTAGCTCTTGCACTGTCATTGTGTTGGACCTCTTTGGTGTGACTAATACTGCACTAATTTCACATCTTTTTCTATGAGTATTCAAGTGCAAGGAACAAGCCTTGAAAAGTTTACTGCTTGTCCTTCTACCACCCTGAAGTAAAATAACTTTCCCTGCTGGATTTTAGAAGATGAAATAGGGAGCGAGCGTGCTTTCGTGTGCAAATCAAAATTAACTCACGTGCTTTGCATTTCCAAGTCCAGAACTGTAAGAAACCCAAGGAGTTTGTTTTTTATGCCCCAGTGTATAATAAGGAAAGTGGTTTCTGAACTTCCTGGCTGTTTTCTGTGATTGCTGCTTTTGCTCTTCAATGAGTTAAAGGACTGGGAAGAGACTGTGGACATGGCTATGTAAACTTTATGATAATGCCTCATACATGCCAGCTGTGTGAAAAAACCCAGTGTTTCTGCTTGCTGTGTTTCCCTGCATTCCCTTCTCTCCTGGCAGTGGCTTTGCTGCTGGTGTGTGCAGTGCCAGGTCAGACCTGGCTCAGTGTGACTGCCAGGGCTGCCAGCCTGTGCTGGTGTCCACAAGGAACCACAGCCTGCAGGGCTGGCAGAGCCTTTGCAGAGGAGCAGGGATCTGCCAGCAGCACTGCAGCCCCTGTGTAATCCCTGCAGGTCTGGGAGTGGGAAATGCCAGTGCCTGTTAGCCCTGCATTAAATATCACAGAGCAGATGTTCAGAGAGCCTTTCATTCACCCTGCTGCCAGCAGTGAATGGGCCTTTATGCTCCCATGCTGCATTCCTCAGCCAAGTGTAAAGATGTGCTTGGAAGGGAGAAATAGTGTTGCTGCACCCTGCTGCCATTCATGGTCAGACAGTGGGTTTTCTCCTCCAGGATCTCAAATTAATGGCACTGAGAGTAAGTGTTTAACAGCACTCAGCTGTACAGAATATGGAATTACACCACCAGCGTTGTGTGTTGGTTTTTGATCCCATACATGTGCACCTCTCATCTGGCAGAGAGCGTTTTTCAGAAAGGGCAGTTTTGAGCTCTAGCCTTACCATTTCCCAAGGCCCATGTTACCTTCCTTCTCAGGGCTCCTTCAGTATTTGTGTTGCAATGGTATTGCTTTTAAAGGGCTGAGAAGGCTGCAGGGAACATGAGGTGTTGTGCTGTTTTCCTAAATCCTGTTCAGGAAACTCTCACTGCTCTCCTCCACTTCCTTTTCATCCCAGTTCTCTCCTTGTTTTACACCAATGTGAATTACCTTCAGCAGTTTCCTCTTGCTCTCTCCTCATTATAGAAGAGTCTGGGCAGTCTGACTTAACCAAGCTGAGACAGCCAGAGATGTTCAGGGCTTGCCTGTGCCACAGGTGTGGCTGCAGAGAGTCAGACATGGAGAAACTCTGCATTTAAAGGCATTCCTGGGTTTGGCCTCATTTATCAGTTGCCAAAGAATGGTGTCAAGTGTCTGCATTTTGGACCCCAGTGCAAAGAAAAAAAATACTTAAAGAGAAAAGAGTAATTTTCATTCATCTGCCACCATCTCATTCCTGTCTAGGTTTCATATCATGCCTCCTCTTGGACCTAAGTGTGTTTTGTAAAGGCAGAGGGTTAAATCAACAGCAGGTCACCTAGAAAGCACTGATGGGGTCTTGCATTTTATTCCTTTTTTTTTGTTTGTTTAATTTGGTTGACTTACACACTCTGTTTTTATCTAAGTCACAAGAACTTTAGATATCCCTTTCTAAATGGTTGTGATGGTGCTTATTCTTGTTGTCTCTCTGGAAAAGTATGAGAAACACCAAGTTACTGACTTGGCTGTGCTTTGGGTGGCGTTGGGCCAGATGAACTCCAAAGGTCCCTTCCAGCCTCAGTTACTCTATGCTTATAAAATATTTTAATTAAAGATTCATGTGGGTTTTCCTGAGCTTTGCTCTCCGTAGTTTCCCTGTGCAGCACTTTGAGAGAATTGGTTCTGGAGCCCGGGGAAAGCTGTCTTTGCTTGTTCCCCTGAGGTTTGTGTGCTGGCCTCAGCAGCTGTGGGGGCAACATCTGGCAGTGACATCTGTGGGGCTTCAGTGGCATCTTGGCAGCATTTGCTGGCTTGTGCAAAGCAAAGTGTGGTTAGTGGAGGAGTCCCTCCTGACACCCGTCACAAATACTGAAGGAAATGAAGAGGGCTCACATGGTTTGAGTGTTTTCAGCCAAGGAGGGAAAGATGGCAATGGGATGAACTCTAGAGAGAGCAAATGAGCCAGGTAGAGAATTTTTCAGACCTCATTTCTAAACAAATTTGTCACTTGTTCTTAAATGTTAAATTATGTTTCACTGCTTAAAGATGAATAGAAATACATGGTAGCCAAAAGTGACACACAGCTTTATTTTGAGAAGAACCTGCTCTTGGGGTTACTTTGAAATGTTGCTGTTTCTTGGCCTAAGATTTCTGCTCCCCCCTCTTCCCTTCTTCATGTTTACTGAGCCAAAAGCCAGAGAATGCCATCACTCATTTAGCCCAGCTTTCCAGCTCTCAGCATGCTTCTGGTAACCCTATAATTGGGCATGTCAGACTGCTGACCAGTTAGCTGATCACTTAAAATACTGTCCTGTATCAACTGCAGTTTGCATCAAAAAGTGCAACTGGGGCTGGGAGTTTGAAACCATCAGGGTGCTGCTGCTGCTGCTTGTAAAGCATGTGTTAGCTAAAGTGGGATGGGGATAAGGGCCACAGCCTTTTTATACTGCTAGGGATGACTGATCCCACTTCTACCCATGTGGAACTGTGGTGTAGAAAAGTATTTTTTAAAATGTGGGATTTCCTTAGCTGGTTTTATGCTAGGAAATTTTTAATGATTTTTTATGATTTTTTATGATTTTTTATGATTTATTTATGATGTATGATTTATTTTTATGATTTTATGCTTCTGTTAGAGAAGACAAAAAGATTTCACACACAGGCCAGTGACAGTAATGGTTTGTGTCTCTTCACTGACCCAAGGAGTAAGATGAAGTTGAATCCATTATACATTTTTCTGTTTATTTCTTAACTGCTTTGGTTTGCCTGGCTGTAGGCTCTGCTTTTAAAGAATGAAGTTAGACATGGGGTTGTTGCTGAATGTACATGCTGCTCACCTCTCCTGTCTCTGTTCTCAGCACCTCAGTTGTAGCCAGCACCTTCTTCTGCCAGTCCAGAATAGGAAAATGTGGAACCATTATTCTCTGTGCTGTCTGTGCAGTGGAGATGTGGCTGAAAACAAGTTGTTCCCTTCACCCCTGAGTCCAGAAAGGGCTCTGTAGAACATGGAATTTGTGTGTGTGTACTCTGCCAGATTTGTGGGTGAATCTCCTAAAGCTGGCTACTGCTGCTCTGCTGTGTAAATGCAGTAGTCCATTTTGTAAAGGAATGATGTGTGCCTACATCCCTGAGAACAGAACTGACCTCACAGCTGGCACTGAGCCCTGATTTTGGTCACTTGTGCTCCCCTCCCTGCTTGTCTTCTCCCTTCCAGGACTTCACTGGGTAGTGCTTTTGCATTCCCCTCTTCTGGGACTGCTTCATCACCTCATTTTTGCAGGCTTATATAGAATTTATTTCTCTCTCTTTTTCTGGGTAGGCACTGAGGCAATTTTTGTCCTAGCCTGTGTTCCTTAGAGGTGTTTGGGGGAGGATTATTAAGACAGGAAAAGATTGTTTTTATTGATATTGACTAGAACCAATAATAATTTCTAGGCTTTCATTTGGGGCCAAATATGAGCACATCTTTCATTTCTTTCTTGGCTAGCAGAGCCAAGTGTGTGTTCTTCCTTCTCTAAACTCTCTTAGACCTCCAGTAGCTCTGGGGTCATCTTGCTGGGTTGAGGACAGCAGAATTTAGGCTTGGCTTGTGCATCTGTAACATTTTAATCCAGTTACATATTTTAGTTATTTTAGAGTGTAGCTCTGCAAACAAATACTTTATTGCTTCTGTCACTTACAAGGTTTATTTGAACTGAATTCTGTTATACCAAATAAATATAAACAGTACTTCTGTGTAATACTCCTATCTCGCATTCCAAAACGTTTCACAAAACCTCAAACCAGGAAACAGTGGAGCATGGTTTGAAATCTTGACATAATTGCATGGAAAGCTGGCATCTGTGCTGCTCCCCTGTCAGCAGGAGAGTCAGCCTGGAGTCTGGGAAGGGCTGCAGAGATAAGTCATGTTTAGGGGAATGGCAGGGCTCTGAGAAACAGGATATGACACTGAGGCCATGGGAAAAAGGAAAAACCTCCTCCTCTGCCACAAAGCCAGATGCCTGCAGTAAAGCTGGGCTTTGGTGGGGGGCTCCACCTGGGCACAGGAACAGCTACAGATACACATATATATATATATATATAGATATATGTATATATAGCTATAGAGAGCAGCTGGCACTGGGGGCCTTGTAAGAGCACCCTTCAGGGTAGGATGAATCTGAAGGAAAATAATTACTATTCATGTTTGGCAAAAGCATCTGCACACAGTCCCAAAAAATGAGTAATTCTGTGCTGAGAGAAGATTTGGGTCTGGAGCTAGGCACTGGGGATCTAAGGAGGAGCCCTGAGTGTTGCTAATAAATATCCACTTAGGCAGATTTGTCACTCATGTTTCTGGGAGTTTTGTGGCCGGATGAAAGGAATGTGCTTTTATTTCTTGAGCAGCTGTTCCTTCAAATGGGTGCAGCTGTCCCACAGTGTGCATTGACACCAATTGCTTTGTGATTTAGGGTATGTAGTCAACCAAGTAGAGAGCAGTTGGTTTTTTTTCCCTTTGTTGAAGGGAGGGAAATCTTGTGAAATAGCTGGAGTTGGTCAGGCTGGAGCAGGCACAGCTGCAGTGTGTGTGTGAGGCTGCTGGGAAAGCTTTTGGGGCCATGGAGTGGGATAGTGTCATTATTAGCATTATTGTCATTATTAGCATTATTGTCATTATTAGCATTATTGGCATTATTGGCATTATTAGCATTATTATCACTAATATCATTATTATAATTGTTATCATGATTATTGTTATTATCATTATTAACATTATTATCATTGTTATCATTATTGTCATCACCTGCCTGTGCCACGTGGAGCACCTGAGAGTTTCCTTGGGCCAGGGCAGCACTGAGTTAGGGATGAGCTTTTATTGTTGGGAGGATGTGGAAACAGGAGCTGCCAGCTTGCAGGCAATTCAGAGCTGAAGTTCTTCCACATTCTCACTCCAGAAGGGTTTTTGGAAAGTTTAATGGAATGCTGTTTGGCGCTTTGTTGATGGGAGTGAGTGTGCATGTCTGAAAGAGACTTTTTTTTTTAAACTGTCCCATTCTAGAAGTGAATTTCCTAAACTCAAAGCTTTAGGAGAGTTTTAACCTTGGTTCTGCTGATCTGCTCAGTAGGCTTGGAGAAGGAATCAGTCTTGCTGTTGTAGACATCAACTATTAAATGTCTACAAAAAGACTTTATGGTAATGTATTTCACTATTTTACAGGTAATTCTTGAGTTTTAAACCATCATCTTTTTGCAAAAGTAAAAAATCAGAAGGCACTGCTGCTAGTCATGTCAAAACTGAAATATCAGGAGGTGCAGTTTGTTGAGGGAGTGCTTTTTTGTTCCTTTTTAAATGTAATGACTACCATTTCTTCAGGGTAAGCAACGCCTGTAATTATGGATGCCAATTATTTTGTGTACGGTTTTTAAATACCTTTTTTTTGAGTAAATAGTGGAGATAGTGGCATTGCAAATAAAACCATACTCTTGCACTCTTTTCCCTGAATGAAGATGCCCAATTAATTTCCCTTTTCTCCTCCAAACAAAAGCAAACAAAGGGCTGTGGGTTTTAACCTGTTAAACAGTTTTAGTTGTCCTGGAGAGAAAGGTCAAGGTCTTAAATTTCCATCAGTTTCTTCAATCCCCGTGGCCAGTCCAAGGAGGGAAATGCACATTGAGTTTGGAGAAGGAGCACAGAGTTCATTGTGGGAGGCTTCCAAGATGTCCCTGGGATTTTTTTGTTTTGTTCTCTTGTTTTTGTCACTTGTTTTGTTGGTTTGTTGGTTGGTTGGTTTTTTATTTTTCTTTTGGGGAGAGAGGCAGTGATGATGTTTGTTTTTGTGGCTTTTTAGGTAACATTATGTATTTGAAACTGCCTTTTTTTTTTCTTTTTCCTCCATTGCACTGTGCTTTTGGGAAGTTGTAGGGGATATTTGCTTGGTTTTGTCTGGTTTTGTTTAAACTTGTTTCTCTCTGTTTCTATTTGAAGTTGCATGTATGAAATTTCTTGTACTGTACTGGGCTTTGAAAAGCTGCTCACTGACAGGTTAATATAGATACATTGATTAAAAATGGAGTGTAAGCCACTGAAGCCAAGTTGAGTTCCTTTAATGGGTTACAGGGCAGAGTCTGCCCTACTGTGGTTCAGTGGGTAGAAAACACAGCAATCCTTTATAATAACTCTCTTTTTCCCTCAGCAGTTCATGCTTAACTTAGCTAAAATTCCCAGGAATTACTTGTGAGCTGATTTGATTTCTCCTCGTGGTTATCAAAATGGGGAATTCTGAGGTCTGCTTGCTTTTTTGATGGCATTTATAACAAAGTGGGAACATTCCCTTACACAATATTCCTTTTTCCTTTTCCCTGAAGAGAACACCCACCAAAGACAGGTGAAAGTCTTTGGAAACTCAAAATGGCAACGGTTTTTATGACTTCAGAAAACATTTGATATTTTTGTGACCAAAAGTGACACTGTTTTGGCATACCTCATCCT
This sequence comes from Tychaedon coryphoeus, assembly GCA_013398595.1. NCBI lineage: Eukaryota > Metazoa > Chordata > Aves > Passeriformes > Muscicapidae > Tychaedon > Tychaedon coryphoeus. The sequence continues at coordinate 715,541 of WBND01000452.1, forward strand.
TTAAGGAGTACAGCACCTGCAAGACAGAGGCTTCGAATTAATTTGATATGTCTGATTAATTATTCTAGTTAAGTGGTACTATGTGATTATTCTAATTCTGTGATACTTAACAGGCATCTAGTTAATCTTTCCAGCTAATTTTTACTCTGGCCATGACTGGTGGGGTCTTGGGTCCCACCATGGCTCTAAAACCCACATTTAGATAATTTCTGCCTGCTGTGCTGTGAAATGCTTGAGGCAGATGTTCTCCTCCCACTGCTTTACCTGTTCCCTTACACTTTTTATTCCTTCCCTTATTGCAAGGCAGTTATGACATTTACTGCTTAGTTTGGTCCTGTATTCTCCTGGATATTTATCCTTCTGTCACAGTCTCACCCAAAACTTTATATAAACTGTTCCAAATGCCTGTAGAGGCTCTCCAGCAGTGACTCTATCTGAAGCCCATCATTTGTGTGAGCAATCAGGCATTTTTTGATTTATTTTTTCCCCCTGCCATGTGTTGAACAGCTGAGCCAATAAATATTTGGCATTACTGGTGGATTGTGGCAGCCCCCATTCAGCTGGACAGCAGCTTTTGCACGTTTGGTGAAACAGGTAAAGCCTGTGTAAATGCAGAAAAATAACTGAGTTCACTGTGCATCAGGGGCTGGTGGTCAGATCTGGAAGGAGTTTCTGCTGTTTCTTTTGGCAGTGGATGCCACTTGTAAGGAAAGCTCCAAGGGTTTGGGGTAAGGTGCCTTAAAACATCTTTGTGTTCTAGTCTTTAGCCAGGAAAAAGCAGTAAATGTCATATATATTAGATAGTAAATAATAAAATTGCTAGGAAAAGAAAACTACTTGTAATTAAAGTCCATAAACTGGTAGTAATTCTCAGCACCTCAAAGGTTTTAATTCGTTGCATTGGCTGTAAATCATGTCATCCACAGCCTGAATTCTTGCCAACTACCTGAACTGTGGCCTAGGGAATATTTCTGGCTCAGGGAGAGTATTCCCAGCCTGTTTCTCTTGGGGTATAGAATATTCCCTGCCTGGTAGCTGTTGGAACAGCCTAGAGCTGTGTGGTAAACAACATATGCTGCAGTCACTAATGGTGTGTAGGCAGGAGGCTGTGCTGCAGAGTGCTCCCTTCTGAGAGGGGACAGGGGTGGGGGCTGCAGGGGACCCTGCTGGGCCAGCTGTGTGTGGGTTTAACAATAAATCAGTGCCAGCCCCCCAGCCCAGCCTCTGCCACGGGCTCTGTCACCACAGATCTGTTTATTTCTAATAAAATAAATTCAAATAAATTCAATAAATTGTTCAATGACAGCTTCATAAACTCAGCTATCCAAAACAAAGGCCCTGGAGTTTACTTTGGCCATCTCCAGTAAATGTTCCTAAGCTAAACATCAGCAGTGCCTTTCATAAATCAGCCCAGTGACGTCACCTTTTCAATTAGCAGGGCTGGCATTTGTGCTCTGGCCCCAAAAGCTTTGTGGCCAGTTAAAGTTCTCAGGTTTTGCAGCAGTCCAGGCTGCTCACCAGTTCTCAGTAACGTGCTTGAAGTGGGAACACATTTATCAATAATTGCCACTCGTTAAGTGCAGATAGCAGACAGTGATTAATGGCTAACCTTTTCTGTTGTCTACCAGAAATAACAACCACAGTCTGTGGGCTTGAAAATTGCCCATAATATATCTCACAGTTCTTACTGGGGGACACAGGCATCTGCAATTTAATAGGTGTTAGGAAGAGTAGGGAAATAAGAAAAATGACTGGGTGGGTTGTATTTCCAGGAAAGGTAAAATGAGGTAGTGCTAAGGGCTGGGAGTGAATCATCTGTCTGCCTGAGTGTGCTAGTTTGTTTTATTTCCCAGTAAGTACTTGAGATTTGACTTGAAAGGTTATTTCAGAGAGATTGAGCCTCAGCAGTGCTCCTTTCCTGCAGGTCAGAGGGATCCAGCCCCTGCTGGCAGGGAGCCTGTGTGTGATGCTGGCTTGGGGAACAGCTCAGTTGCAGCATGTCTCTTTCTGCAAATGAAAATGCCTCCACTGCATGAAGGAGGCTTATTCTGATAAGGTTTTTAGCAAAATCCACCAACTGCCAAGAAACAGTCAAGCAAAGCAACAGTATTCTTCCTCTTAATGACACCTTCCTCTCCCTAGGTGGGAATAGCAATAAGGGCTGACATGAGCTGAAAAAAGCCAGAAAAGGTGGAGCCCAGCCTTAGCTCCTGTCCCTAGCTCACCCTGGCAGCACATTCACCCATTGCAACACAGATGCTGTGTAAGGTCACCTTCTGCATGGGGTCAGCTGTGCTTGGGTCCCCTGCAAGAGGAACCAGGAATTATCCCAAACACACAAGCAGGAACAGTCTGGGTGGTGTTTCTGTATATGGGAATCTGCCTTTGTCCTGGAATAAGTGAGGGAAGTGACTTAGAGAGGTACAGGAGGTTGTAACAGTGAATATATTTTGGTACTGGAGCAACAAGCACAGGCTGAGGAAGCAGAGGGAAGGGAAATGAGTGTGTGGCTAACTCCTGGGTACAAGTTGGCAGCACAGGCTGTGTCTTCAGGGGACAAATTCCCTTCTGCATCAGTCTGATTCACTTAATTAGGTATGGATGCTTTTTCAAGAGAGGAATCTGAGCCAGTCTTATCATTCAGGTTTTTGGTAAAACTGATTTCTGAGTGGTGCTCTGGAGTGAATTTTATCGAAATAACCTATGGACTTTTTAACAAATCCTTTCAAGAGGCTGAAAGACATCTAAATCTTATTTTCAGTTCCGTGCATGGCAATTGGCCTTGGGCTACACATAATAGATTCAGCAGTTTCTAGGGCCTGTAATTTTGATGAATGGGAGTAATTGCTTATTCTCAGGCTCAAGAATGCAAATTCTTAACAGCTACAGAATAAGCTCCATTTCTGAGGCTGCCACGGCACAGAACAGGGGAATATCCTGAGCTGAGGGGGATCACAGGGGTCACAGGCTGCAGCTGCTGGCCCTGCCCAGGCTGCCCCAGGGACCAGAGCGTGGCTGGGAGTGCTGTCCAGCCTGCTCCTGCACTGGAGCTGCTGTGCTGGCAGCTGCCTGGGGGCACAGCCACCTCTGCTGAGGATGCTCTGCCTCTCCCTTTGGCACAGAGCTGGGAATCTCACCTGTGGGGTTTGCTGTGGCATGAGTGCAGCTCTTGGGGCAGTCTCTGACCATGATAAATACAGCAGCTGCACTGGCTTTATTTATTTAATAAATAAATTTTATTTAATGGTAACACCTGGGGGGAAAAGACTGAAAGCAGGTGATTTTATTTAGATAGATACCCTACCTGAAGCTTATTCTCCCTACATAAGCTTGTGCAAGTATTTTCCCCAGCAGAGGTGACAGTTCTTGCGTGTAGGAGATGAAAGACAAGAATTTCCTTTTCCCCCTGGGTTTTTCAGCCTTGTACTTGCTCAGGAGTCCTTTTAGGTTGCAGTTTCCCTGGCAGGTGCTATCCCAGGCTGTTTTGCACAAACCTGGGGGTTTTTCAGCCCTTCCACCCTGCTGCCTCCGTGCCTCCTGACAGGCAGCTGTCTGTCCTGAATAAAGCCTGGCTGTTTGTCACTGGCACTGGAGCTGGCAGTGCTGCAGGCAGGGCAGCTGGGGACCCCCAGAGCTCAGGGGATGCTCCCTGCTCTGCTCTGGCAAAGGAAGGGCTCTGGTGGCTGTCCCTTTTCGTGCCCAGCATTTCTCAAGTGCATTTCCTTTGGCATGCAGAATTGCCTTTGTCATACAGAGGAAGGAGAAAGTAGGTCTGAACAGGTGCAAGAGAGAAGTGTGAAAAAGAAGCTGGACAAGAAATAGAAATATTGCTGTGCTGAGGCTCAGGCAATGTGACATGCTGTGCTTTCTGCTGAGAGGACAGTCAGTGTCCCACTGAACTCAGAGGTGAAATGCAGCAATATTGCCCTGGCCATGCTTTTATCACATAGCCATGGAAGGGAAAGGAGGGGTGTTTGAGGCTTTTAGGGCATGATTGATTTGAAACTCATTTTGCATCTTGTGGACATGGACTGCACGAGTATGAAGGCTTCTTACATCTTCAGGCTGAATTTTGAAATTATTTTAATCTTTGCATTAAATTTGGTGAGGTGTGTGATCATGTAACTGAGCTGAAATAAGAGAAAATTTCTGCTGAGGCAGGAAATTTGCAGTTGATGTATTTCCCCTCAACAATCCTCTAGGTGATGCCCTCCCATTTCTATTTGTTAAACTGCTGTAAGTAAGGCAGCCTGGCTGTCCCTGCCTGTCCCTGCCTGTCCCTGCCTGTCCCTCACCCTGGGAGACAGGCTCTAACTCTGAGACAGGGAGAGCCATGCTCTGGGCACCAAGGAAATCTCTATTTTTGAAAGCAGTAGTACTGATGAGCTGCAGGTGCCATCTGCCCAGGGCAGTGGGTATTTATCATGTTAGCTGCCTATCAAGTTTTGGGGATAAAACCTAAAGGTTCTTGATGTCATCCCTCCCATGGTGATAAAGGCCCTCTATTTTTAAGAGATGCTTATGCAGAATTACCATTTTCTTGTCTGAACCTTTAAGAGCTTAATTTAATTTCATACCTCTTCTTGGGGTTTTTTGTTTGGTTGGGGTTTTTTTTGTGTGACTGATTATTTTCTGTTCAGGAAAATTGTATTTTTGTCTGGATAGCCATTGATTTATTTGGGCCAGAAGCTATATGGGACTGTTAGCATTATTAAACACAAGACCTGAACTTGCTGTGATAAGGGACTCGTGTGCTTAGCTGGTCTTCAGCTTACTCTGTAGGAGACTTGAAAATACACAATCTAATTTTCTCAAGCATTCACAACAATCTATTTACACATAATTTAGAGGTCTGTCAGATCTCCAGAATTACCCTGTTAAATGATTGGAGCTAACTTTTAACGCAGGTTGTAATTAGTGACTTGTTCCAGCAGGGAATTAAAATCAAGCTGTTAGCCTGCACATCTTCACTGAAGAACAGAAAGCTGTGGGTAATTATTCTGGTGGTGTGGGACTGCTGGCTGGCTTACAGTGCAGGAAGGGAATTGTTTGGAATGTAATCTCTTTGGAGCAAAGCTGTGCACTGCATCCATGTTGAGGACTTAACAGTGAACTGTGGTGGTTTCCTGGTTGGGAATTACTGGCTAGGAGCTAAGGAAAAATGAGGATATGTGCTAGAAGTACCCATGGGCAAACCAGGAAAGGCTAAGCCAAAAACTGAGAGGTGACTAGCAAGATGCACACAAAATCAAAGGCAGCCATCATATGTAAGTACTCAGTGCAAGATTAAAGAGTCACTTCTCCATGGAGTGGGAGACCCAGATTTTGGAAATTTCCCCATGGCTGTTGAGCAGCTGTCTGTATGGAAAAGGTCAGCTGTGTGGCAGATGCTTGGTGCAGTTAATGTGCCCCCAGATGACAGCATCATTCAGGAGAGGTTAGAGGACATGCACACATCTCAGTGTAACCCTGACTCCATGAATTCCGTGTCAGGACCTGTAAAGAGCTGGGACTGGGGTCTTGGAGCTGCCATGTAGGAGAGCACATGTGAGACAGACCTACCAATTAGTGTCCAAACTGATTTTTGAAGAGAGGGAGGTAGGCGAGAGAGGAAATTTCAAATATTCAGCTCTCAAAAAAACACTGAAGCAAAGTAGCCAGAATATATTTAAGTGCCTGGAAAAAGAAAAGAAAAAAACCTACCTCTGATTTTGTGGTTCAGTAATTTCACTATCAAGCTGAATGGTGGACCTCAGGGAATGTTCATCAAATACAGAAATGCTGAGGAGCTAAGAGAGACTGTCATTATCTTGCAGAAGGGGTTTAAATTCCAAAATTTATCTGAGCAAGTTGCAGTTCCAGTGTGGGAAATGAACTGCAGCTCAGTTGGATAAATGCAGATCAGGGTAGCTAGGCAGTCCTAAGGAGGATGGGAAACAACCTGCCTGGAGCAGCTATTTAGGAAAAAGAGCTGGGTTTTTGTTGGGTTTTTTGTGAATCACAGCCCACACTTGGAAAAATAACATTGTATGGACGTGAAAAAAAGTCGGTGCCATAATGAATACCTAAAGTGTATTATTGTATCAGCAAGAGAAATCACATAACCTTCCTGCTTTGCTCTGGAATTGCAGAGCTCTTTGGCTCCAGAGGAAGGATGACAGTGCTGTGCTTGAAGTGACCCTGCTGCTTCCCACTTGTAGATTTATTGGCACTTTGGAGATTGTTTTGATCTCTTCCAAGTAACTACGCACATAGATGATGTTTTGATGACCAAAGTCTGAAGTTCTTCATCTTGGGAATTCAGATCAAAGCTAATTTGGGAATAATACACTCATAAATACACATGCAACTCATCAAATTCCTAAATCGACTCTATTTTGTCTTTCTTTTTGATCACACCAATGCAAATGATTTCTAGTCTTACCCTTTTGAAGTTTGCTTTAGGGTGAAGTATGCCATAACAGTTGTGTTCAGAAGTGTAGAAATGAACCTTTTCATTTTAATTAGAGCTTAATGGAAGAAGTAGGATCTGCAGAAATTGGAGAGAGGAATTCAGTCCTTTCAAAAAAACCCCAAAACAATTAGGTTAACTTCCAGGAGCAGCTGTTTGACTGCAAGAAACAAAGGGAGAAAAATAGTGAAGGAATACAGGGATGATGAGAATATAACAAGTATTTCTGATTTAAACTTCTGAAACAGTAATCCCTTCCAGGCTTCCACTGGATCCTTATTTCTTTCTCACTCTTTCTCTCTCTCTTTTTTTTCCCTACACCTCATTTACTGCTTTATTTCTGTCACATTTACCATTGACTGTATATGCATTTCCATTTAGCTGGAATTCTGAAACTGCAAAAGCAAGGGTGAGTCATTTCTCTGGGACTAGAAGCCATAAGTATGTGTTTAAAATAATAGCTCAATACCTTAGACAAATGTCAAGGTGTGCTCTGATGTTAAATTCCCTGCAGAAAGCAATCTGTGCTAGATGGCCACAGTATGTGTTGATTTTGAGGCTTTAATTTAGAAATGCCAAGGAGGCATCATCACAGTTTGAGTTGCTGTGTTCCTCATCTGAGTGGTGTTGGGAGTTTCACTGCCTTTAGCATCACTTGTAAGGTTTTTAATGACATGAAGCACATTCCTCTGTGTACACTGTCACAGTTATTCCAGGTTGGTTTCATTGCCAGCACCATGTCTGGGCCTTCTGGTAAAAGTGACAAACCTTTGAGACTTGCAGGATTTAATGTTCTCCACTGGCTCAGTCTTTCAGGGTAACTGTTTCTTCTGCATTTGTAATAACTGGCAGATCTCCCTATTAAATTCACTAAGAGCAAAAGCATATTTCCATTGGAATTAATACCTCAGGAATGAATTCTGTTTTAGTGGGAAGTTTTCCAGTCTGTCTGTGCTTTTATTTTGCTCACCATGCGAGTCCTTTCATGTATTTTTCTGTATTTGCACTTGTTTGCAGTGCCATGTAGCAGAGCCATATATAGGTATGAGTGCTCTTCTGCTCCTCAGCCTCTGCTGGTCTGTGTGCTTGGATGTGTGATTGTCCATGGATGTGTGCATGTCCATGGGTCAGTGTGCAGCAGGATCAGTAAAATCCTGGTAGGGTGTCCTATTGGGACAATTCTTTATTTTCTTTTGATGCAATGCAATTTATTCATCCAGCACATCTTTGACACTCCAGTTTGTTTACACCACAGGCCAATGTCACCCACTCAGATAAAAAAAGTTGCTAGTTTTGTAACTTTTCTTTATCCTTTGGAGGCTAGACTTGTAGAAAACTTGTATTTCATGTAGAAGAGTTGCTGTGCTTGTGACATGTCAGTGCTGAAGTCAGTGAGTGCCTGTCAGATCCATCTCTGTCCCTACAGATCACATAGTTACAGCAGGTTATTTGGTTTTGGGACAGCTGTTGACTCTGTGCAGGAGGTGCAGTGTGGATCTGTTGGTATCCAGACTCACAGCAGAATGAAGTCTGCATGGCCACATCAGCTGAGGTCTCTGTGCTTTGCTGGGAGTAGGGAGAGTCATCATGTATTGCTCCTGGTGTTGGGATGCACGTGACACATGAGAAATAAAACAATCCCTGTGTCAAAACAGTGTGCACCACTGTGTGCAGTGCATTGTCTTGATAAACTGCAGTGGCATCACAAAAAAAGGCTTTAATAAGTTTTTGGGGTTCTTCATGTGGCCTGGTGTGGGTTTCAGTGAATGATTTCAGCAATTTAAACCAGTTTACAAAGTCACCACCCTTCCACTGTTCCTCCTTTTTCCCTCCACTGAGACTCAAAAATGTCAGAGAGCTCCCATTTCATTTTGATATAAAGAAAACTAGATTAATTTAAGCCACTTTCCTAACATGGATTTGACATTAAACTAAAAGAAACTGCATTTGTCTTTCCTTTGCCTTGAGGCGTGAGCAAAGTGGCTTGTATCTGCCTGCAAAAGATCATTTTAACTTTTTACAGTCTTCTAGTTGACGACTGGCCAATGATTTTATTGACTGTTAAATGGTCTGTGTCTCACTGAGGCTTGGAAAATAGTCCATACCAAGAGAGCTATGGATGGCCACTTGATCTGGAGTCTGTAAGGGACAGTTCCAGACAGATCAGTTTTTTCTCCTGCTGGTAGATGGGATTGGAAACATGTATTGCTCATAGCTCATGTCAGGTAACATGACAGTAAGAAACTGGATGAAAGGGAGCTGGAATAGATTGTATCAGTAGAAAATGCCCAGAAAAGTGTTGTGTCAAATGCCAAGGCAACTTCACCTGCATTGTATCCTCACCAAATCTCTGTGTGTAACTCTGTATGGGAAAAGACAACAGCCTCTGCCATAAAAACCTCCACAACAGCAACAACAAACCAGCAGTTCTCTTGCTGTAAGGTGATCATTTTTCTCTTGCTAGGCTGAGATAAATTCTGTGTAATTATCAGGAGGGGAAAAGGAAAACTGTCTCTTTAACCCCTTTTGATTATTTTCCCCCTTTGCCACCTTTGCAAGGGCAGACTGAGTTAAATATTCTTTTTCAGCCTGAATTATTCATGATTCAAAAATTTGTACGTTTAACTGTGCTCTCCATCAGAATTTTCTTACCTGACTTCAGTCCAAATCTCAGGTTTTAGTCCAAACCTGAGGTTTGCCCATGGTGTGTGAATTGTATTGGTTTCTTAAAGACCAGCTCAAGAGAGATTGTGCACTCATGGAAAATAGAAATGTTGAGGAATGTGAAAAAGCACTCTCTGCAGGGCCAGCATGGCAGGGGAGCAGTGCTGTGTCTGCCCCAAAGTTTACTGCTGCAGTAACAGATAAAAAGGATTTGACAATGTATGGACCTTCTTAGGCTCTGTCAAACTAGGGAGAATAACTGTATTATTCCTATTTACTTGTGTCTCAGGTGCCAGTATGTACTCCCAGACGTTTTTCTTTGGGATCCTTGATGCTGTTCCTTTTGAAAAAAATATTAAAAACTACATTTAATAATTTAAAAATACCGTACTGCTTTGACAGTTCTTTTTTGATACTTGGTTCCCTAGCAAGAAATTTTTAAAAGCACTGCTTATGTAACCTAGAAATTTGCAGATTTATTTGCTTGCTTGCAAGAAAGACAGCACTGTCATTGGTTTGTCCTCTTTCAGGGTGAGTTTTTTGGGAAGTTTTGCCATTCCAAGTTTTCCCTTCACTCTTCTCTCAGGGACTTCATTCTTTTACTGCTGACACTCCTTGAAGCAAGCATTGAGTTTTTGTTTTTCCTGTCACTAGGCTGCCCTACCTCAAGGAAAAGCTCACACCCTTCCAGAGAGAGGATCAAAGAGGTCAGCTGTAAATGAAAGGCAGGGGAAGGAGGGATGTTTTCCTGTCCTGCTGCACCATTTTAGCTGATTTTCTGCAGGAGCAGAGCAGTGTGGTGCTTGGGGATGGCTCTGTGTTTTCTGGGCTGGCTGTGGGAAGGAGCCTACCCACTGCAGCCCAGGCTTTGGGTCAGGAAAATAAAGTGGTAGCTGTTTTCACCACGGAGAGAGGTGCCTGCCTTTGAGAATTTCCCTGTTTCTCCAGCAGATTTGTAATTATTATGAGTCAGGACCTCTGCGTTTTTAGCTGTCTTCTTTTGGAGTGAGGAGAGTGGGTAGGAAAAAAAAAAAAAACCAAAAAAAAAGGGCAGCTTCATTTTTGGATAGAATTTAAATTCTTAGGCATAGGTAATTCTGGCCAGAAGAGCAAATGAAGCCAAAGATTTGAAGAAGCCTGGGGTATTTTTTTAAAATATGCTCATACTAAGCATATGTTTTTAGCTAAATGGGCAGTGGTATATACAGTTAGTCTTTGAAACCCAGTACAAAGTAACAGCTGGTGTGACCTCAACTCCAGGAGCTTTTTGTGGCTAAAAAATAAAAATAAAAAAATCTTATATAAGATATAAAAATGTTAATGTTTCAATAAAATGGATTTTTTCATGTTGACTGGTTCACTAGAGCTACTGTAAGCAGTAGGGCTGCTGCAGGAAGGTTTTATATTTCAATATAAAGATCCTCCTTGCAATTAGTTATTTTGATATGTTGCAGCTTTCCTTCTTGGAACTCAGAATATGTAAATATTCAGCCCTAGAAACTTGTTTGCTAAGGGAAAAGGAAAAGAAAAAAAATGAGCTCTGTAAATGAAGGGGCGAAATCACTTGTCTGAGGGCTTAAAAAACAAACTGGTTTTGAGACCTGTCTTGTTTTCCCAGTCCCCCCAATCCCAGCTGGTTGCTGCTGTACCAGTTGGTCTCAAATGGCCATTCCTTGTGTCTTTGCCCTGACCTGAGCACAGAACCAGCATCCTGCATTGAGTCAGACATCTGGGAAAGCAGCAGTCCAAAGTGCAAGTGCTCCTCATTGGGATGCTGCTGCTTCTCACTTTTTTTTAGTTTCCTCCAAAATGTCGTAAATTGCGTAATAGCACCAATAACTAAATCGCAGTGCATGTCAGAAAAACCCATCTGGAGGAACACTCATGGAAACTCAGGTTTGCAAATTGTTGGGTTAAAGAATGAGTTCCCAGGAAAATAAATGGTGAGCAAAGCAATGTTTGTCTTCAGTGAGGAATACATTTAGAAACTATGAGAGGTGTTTAACCTTTTTGTTTTTCCTTCATTAGTACAGTATGTGGTTACCCAAAATTATGATTGAAGGGTTGCTCTGTTCTTTCTGTTAGAGACTAATGTTTCGACTGAATCAGGTAAATGGAACTTGTCTTACATAACTAAAAAAAAAAAAATCTGAGCCTAAAATGATTTTTGATTATACTTTAACGAGACACAGTTTCTGAGCTTGTTCACACTGGATGATTTCACTTGCTGCATCGTTTAAATATTCATGAAACTTGAAACAGAAATGAAGGCAGGTCTCACTTTTCTAGCTGTATCCCTCATAAAACTCCACTGGAAAACATTGTAAAAGAATTGTTATTGAGCTTTCAGAAGCAAGGAGAAGGCTCAAATTATGTAGCCTGCATGAGCTGAACTAGCCTGCACCCCAGTATCCCCTTCATGTTCACCTCCTGTCCTAAGCCTTTCAGGTAATATACATCTCCTACATGTCTCTGCTTTTTTTTCCCTGTGTTTTCCTTGATCCACTCATTGCACAGAACACAGTTGTGCTGGAAGCAAATATGTACTCTCCACTGTGGGCAGCAGCATTTTCTCAGATTGAATTTTTGAGGATGCCAGAATGTGTTTAGGGAATGAGTCAGGAGATTGCAGAAGGAAAAATTTCAGGGTGAAGATGGGTGAATGATGCTCTAGAGTGATGACTTTTTGTGCAGTACTAGGCAATTTGTTTAGAACCCAGATTCTTATGAGTGAGTTCCAGTTTTTATGATGGCTTGACTCCTTATCTTATTTACTCAGTTCTTCCAGAGATCCATGGGTAATCCTTTGAATATGGAAAGAATTATATAATAAGAAAAATTCGCAGAAATAGGCCTTGGACTTCTCATACTGTACTTTTCAAATCAGTAGACTGATTTGACCTGACACTCTTTGTCTTAGCTCGTTTTTCCTTAAGGAAGTTTTGTTCAAATAAATATTTCTGGAGCTCTCAGATATGGTGATGATGAATGCTAAAAGCTCCCAGAAAATAAAGGAACAGGCAGGAGAATTTCCATAGCTTGGAGTGAAATGTTAGTGCCATTTATATACTGGAGAAAATGCAGCTGCTCATTCAAAAGCATTTGTAGGCAGCACCTATTCTGTTTGCCAAATCAGAGTATTTCCCCCTGCAGTGACATGCAGTGTAACCTTGCTTGATGGCATAGCAGTAATTCATCAAAAGAATGGGGGGTTTTGCTTCACTTGTTGTTTTTTTTTTTTTTTTTTAACTTCAGACCTGTAGGAGGTCATGCCCACATTTGCTTGATGTCTTTATTTTTGTCTTGATAAATGATGTGTAAGTGAACTTGAGATGTAATATATAAATTGGCAGTAGTGTGTGTCCAGTTTCTTAGGCTGATCATGACCTCATCAGGTGTGCATGTCCATATGAAATATGTCCTCTATATAAAATATATCCTCTATCTGCACATCTCTGAAGAGCCTCTCTTACAAACAGTGCAGGCAGCCTTTGCTGCAGGAATTAAACATGAGCAGCACAGCCCTGTGTGTGGTTCTCATGGGGCTATTTTTAGTTTCTCCTATGGGAAGAATGGCAAAAAATAGTGGCTTGAGAGGAATCAGGTAACAGAAAGGAACAGGGACATTTGATGTCTTTTCTCTTAAAAAGAAAAAAAAAACAAAACTAAGACTAAAACATTTAAAATTTTAGCAAAATAACTCTTGTAGCTATTCAACTTTCCATGGAAATACCTGCCTCATATTTTCCAAGTCACTTTCCATGGCAGCCCTTTCCTAACTAAATAAAATGTCCTGCCTCATGAATGACCTGCTAGCATTTAAAAAAGAAAAAGGTGAGCATCTGATTGGGAAAGGCTTGTCTTGTTGGAAACCTTTAAAAGGAGGGGGTAATATTCAAGTAAAAAACTTCCTGTCCCCTGAGACAGACAGAAAGGAAAACAAAAGCCCCAAGTTCCCCAAAGTGGAGCAAGAATTGAAAATGCTTCAGGAGTGTCCCCTCACTGTTCTGTTTGACACTTACAGAATGCCTGCACTTTAAAAAAACCCTTGAAATATTGACTTGACTGGAAATGAGCAGTTTGGCCTTTGTTGTTCATCCCTTACTGGGCAGTTCCATGGCAGCTCTGCATGGATTTGTTGGTATGGCTCTGAAGTTGCAGGATGGAATTGTTCAGCACCCAGTTCCCTGGCCATTAAATGAGAAATTATTCCAGTAGCAGAAAGGTCAGATTTTTACCTTGCCCTCGTGTTCCCACTCATCTCTGTCACTGTCTATGTGAAAGGGAGTGAGGAGGAAAGGAAATACTCCCCTGCCTCCAGGATGGAAGAGATGCTCTGGTCACTCCTGCAGCACTCCAGATTCTGCTATTCTCCTTTTCTTTTTTAGGAGTGACTGTAGTGGGACTGTATCTCCTCCTTATGGTAGCACACAGCCTTGAGAAGCCATTTTCCTACAGCTAGTGGATAATGATTAAGAACCCAAACCAGAACCTCTGTGGAGAGCCAGGTTAGGGTGATAAACTGAGGGTGGGGTAGCAGTGTTTTCTTCCAAAATCTGACCTCATCAGGCAGCCAGCTCCATTCCAGCTTGGATGAAGGCTCATCCCCTGAGTGGCCTGTCTTTCCATCTGCATTTTACAGATGCACAGAATGCTCCAAACAGGTTACAGAAACTGGTGACTGGCCTGGTAGAGCTGCAGAGTTACTGCAGATAATGAGGCGTGGAGCAAGAGCAGAGGGAAGGAAGCCTCCCAGCAGCCTTCAGCTGAGGATGTGTGTTTAATTTCCCCCATTCTCCTGAGTGTAAAAACTGCAGGAGGGTCCCAGAGCACGTGGGAGCAGAGCAGCAGGCTGTAGAGCCACGCTTTTTTGGTGGGTTGTTTTTTTTTTTCCTCGTGTAGATATTCAGTCTTGTTTGCTTGCTTGTTTTTTCACTGTGTTAGTTTAGTATTACAGGAGAGTATCACAGGGTTGTTTTCAAGGAGGGTTGCTGTTTGAGTGTGTTTTTCAAACCTCTTTCCCTCTCAGCCTTGCCATCTCAATAATGAGCTTTTCTTAGGTCTAGGCTTCTGGTCTCTGGTTTAGAGCTGCACAGTCATGCTGCTCCTTTATCAGTTATGTGATAACTGGCACTTTAAATAATCATCTTTTGGCCTTTTTTCAGGCTGATTGGTTAAAAACCATATTTACAGTGGTAGCCAGAGAGGCTTTTGTTCAAGTGTAGTTACTGGTTTGAGGTTTTGTTATTTACAGTGCAGTAGCCCTTTTTCTCCCTGCAAGTACTTGTTTCTAAACCAAAATCTTGAGCTGATTCAACTAGTGAAGCATCTGAGTTTTGAGGAAAGCCAGGTTTAATTCTTCCAGTCAAGTCACCTGGCTGTGATATTTGCTTATAGGCACATGTTCTTTGCATTTTGGGGACAAGGAATTAATCTGTACCTCTACAAGATACTTCATATTAAGCACAAATCAATTTTTCAATAAATAACCAGATGGCTATTTAATTGAAAAAAAAAACACCAAAAAAAAAAAAAAAAAAAAAAAAAAAAAAAAAAAAAAAAAAAAAAAAAAAAAA